>VZRE01010842.1:90654-131681 GCA_013396775.1 Cephalopterus ornatus
ATTTTTGTTTTTTTTTTTTTTTTTTTTGCAGCCTGTTGCCTTGATAGACTTTTCATAGTTCATCCTTGTTTGCTATCTGCATGTCCATGTTCCAAGGCTCTGTTTATAGTTTGTATAACTTATGTACTTCACTTTGGTTTTCTTTCCTCAATTTTCTGTTTCCTTTCATAGTTTGCATACACAGCTGTCTTGTGACTTCACAGTGAAGAAAATGGTTTTGGTTTAGTTTGCATGGCTTCTTTTAGTTTAAAACCTTTGTTGTTCTTTTCTTCATAATAAATTTTAAGCATACAAGCTTTAATATAAAACATTGAAACTGAAGTGAAATGATGAGATAACCAACATTTTAACAACAGGGAAATTTATGAATAGTAAGAAATTGCTCAGAATAAAAGGTCCTGGAAATTTTGATTTTTTTTTCTTTTTTTTTTTTAATTGAAATATTCTATCCTATACCTTCTCAAAATAGCATTTCTTTTGAACATATAAATAACTTTTGAAGAAAATGCAAAGAAGCTCATTGTTTAATTACAAGTCACTTACTAGACCTTTAAAAATTTATTATCTGTGTCAGAATTTTGTTTGCTCTGAATCATCATAATAGAATAGCAAAGACACTTGTAACCAATATCACTAATATATGCTAAAATTTTGTAAATAACATAAATTTATATAGAGATTTGTAGGTGCTACCATGGTAAAAAAAGCAATAGGTCTTAAGCTTTCCTCATTTGTGACCTCCTTAAAGATTTTCCATAATATCTTGGGGAAACATTTAGGCTTATTTGTGACACGACATATTTGAGGCTGCTAGCAACAGATTGGTGGGGTTTGTGCTGAGCAGGATGTTTGGTTATGTTTTGCAGAGTCTTTATAAGAAAGATCACAAACTCCAGTGGTCCACAGACCGCAATTTGAGAACCATGGATACCTGGCTATAGGCAGAGCCAGACCAAAACTCAGGTATATATTAAACAGGCTTTTTATACCATCATCATTAAGGCATTCAGTTACCTCTACACCCGATCTTCGATGAAGCTCTCTCAGCGACAATAATATAGTCAGATGATAAGGGTTGGCCACACGCACTCAGAGTTCTGGGAAATTACTCGCTCCAGCAATCCCAAATATTTAATGAGTGCTTCTGACTATTTGTGGAAGGAGTGCCACTCCTTCCACAGCTCTCCAAGCCAGGAAGTTAAATCAAAGTGCAGGGCTGAGCTTGGCTGCTTTCTGTGCTGCTCTGGCAAGGATTGCAGATGACTTCTGTGCCTGTCCCAGTCCCAGCAAGGTGAAGCCAGGATGCTAGTGCCATCCCATATGGAGGAGGCATGCACAGAAGGAAAAGAGAGAGAAAAGTGGAAGCAGCTGCTTCAGGGTGCAGAAAGGCCTCTCCCAGGACTCAGATACCTGCTCCCTCCCAGTTCTGCCAGTTATCACATTCTTGCAGGCTCTGCAGTGCTCTGCTGTTGTGGAAAATCTATCCTTGGGTGTTTGAACCACCAAAGTGATTTAAACTAAATGTGGTAGCCTTATCATCATTCTTCTATTGTCAGACTCAGAAATACCCTGCAGTAGTATTTGGATTTCTTTTTTAGTATTAAAGAATAACATACTTTATGTTTTTCCTGTGATGAAGAAATATTATGAAAAAATAGCCAAATAAAATGAAGCAAGTATTTATGTGGGCAACTGGAAGGATATAGAAGTTGGAAATTTCTTTAAATCAGCACTTTAAATCCAGGGAAATCTGAATTTAAGTTTTCCTGAAAGCAAATCTTCTTATGTTAAGATGAATAGCCTACACACAACCTTTCTTCTGGCTTATACCACCATCACGAGGGGGGGGTGTGGGGGAGGAAGAATGCAAATGCCAATCTCGAGACTTTAAAAATCTAATTTAAGACCGTGAGCAATGCTTTAATCACATTTATACATGGATCATAATCTATAAAATTATTATAGAGTGAGTGCATCACTGCTCCAAACTGCAGTCAAAGAGTGATTACAGGATTCTGTCAAACTAGAGGGCATATCAAGGAGGGGCCCATGAGTCTCTCTTCCTGACTCAGTAATAGGCAATACCAGCATTAACAGTTTGGATGATGGACAATAATCTTCTTCCAAAATCCACAGATGACACCAAAGGGGAAAGCAACTGAAAATACTTTTAAAAAAGTGTCCAATTCAAAGTGATCTTGATAACTTGGAGAAATAGCCCCAAACCACCAAGGTAATATTCAGTAAAGCTGAGTACAAAGTACTGCATTTAAGGAGAATGACAGAAGTAAAAAATTGAGGAAAAACTGGTTAGGCTGCAGGCAGTGTGGAAGGGGTGAGTGTCTATTGTGGACTAGAGACTAAATACAAGCTGAATAACACAACACATACGGAGAAATTGGAAGGCCATTTTATATTCTCAGCATTAGTGATTTCTAAGATGGGGTACTGACGTCCACTGTGAAGGGAAAAGCCAACCAAACTGAAAAAGAATAAGATGTTTCAAAAAAAATACAAAGAACAAAACCTTTCAAACAGAAAAGTTGGTAAGTTATCTAATTTTTTATCTGTTTTAAAGCATCAAGAACAAAACATAACCTATATGGAAACTTGAGGGAAATAGTTTTTTAAGTGTTAAAAAAAATGAAAAAAAATGATTAATGGGAGCATGTTTTACAATATTCAAGTATATAAAAGACTCCTATAAAGAGGGCAGGTTCAGCTCTACTTTATGTCCATACAGAGTAAGTCGAGGCAGCAGGGCTTAACCAACCCTGGAAAAGCTAAGCACAGGCTAGCAGAAAAAAATTTTAGGCTATCTCTCTGGTTAGCAGAAACATTGAGAGATCTGTGTTTAAGGGGGCGCAGAAGGAAACTGGAGATACATCAGAAAGGATCTGCAAAGTATCTTTGAACCTGTCTCAGAGCAGAATAATGTACTTGATGATATCTTGATATTCCAGGGTTCCTCTTGGGATGTCCTGCACAGGGCCAGGATTTGGACTTGATGATCCTGATGGGTTCCTTTCAACTCAGCATATTCTATGATTCTCGGATTCTATATTACATGTCCCAAAGGTGATATCTGGACACTTCTTTACCATGTGACTCTCTACATTATAAGACAGTAATTTTCCCTATAGCTGTGTAGAAACAGTGAATGTCCGGAAAATTTAAAAAAAAATCCCACCATTGTATGCTTTTTGATATAACCAGAGGTTAAAAGCACTAAGTATTAGAAGAGTAATAAATTTTTTAAGATGTCAATATTGGAAATCTCATCTCCTGTATTATTTAGATTACTTTCAGCTCACTGGAGGAAATGTGATATTTAGGATTTTTTTCCCTAATGAATCCAGAAAGATTCCAACCCAAGGGTCTCTAGGCCTGAGTGTACCTTAGAGGAATCATGAAGTCTACATATCTGTACCACATTTGTAGCTGGAATGCCATTCCATTCAACTGTTGGCAGACTATCTGCCCTTCTGGTACCTTGGTTTTTGGTATGTGAGGATTGGGCCCAGGGATTAAATTGTCTTCTTGACAGTTTATCTGAGGTTGTGGTAGAGGAGATGCATGGAGGCAGGAACCACCTGGCCAAATCGAAGGGTAGATGCAGGTCCCAGTTTCTTTCCCTTATGTGTCCTAGTACTCACTTGTAGAAATGCTTTGGCAGAGATTTGCACTAAAAGAATGTGATCTTTCAGGAAGTTTGTGCTTGCAAATGGATACAAGCTTTTTTAATGATTATGTATTGATTGCTGCTAAATAGAGAGCCATAAATTTATGTGGCCTGTTTTTCAAGGAGACTGGTAACTAAATGTTCATGTCTAAGATATCAAAAGCGATACTTTTTCTTCCAAAGATCAGTATCAATGCAGCTGATCACAGACCACTGGTGGTTCATGTCTGTGATAATCAATACTACAGGCAATTTTTCACTACTATCAAAGTTTGAATAACGTGAGCATAACAAGATTAAATAGTAGTTTCAGAGCAATTTGATGATGAAAGAAAACCCATTATTGAAAAAGTTTGCCCATGTGGAAGCATGTATCACCATCTGTTTCCCTTCATTTGCATTCAAAGGGCCTGCAGCTCTACTGTTTAGATTACTCAGGGTATTGGCTAAATGGATGGAATGGGACGTGTTATTTGCATATTGATTTGTTTTGTATGGAAATTATTTTGATGAGTTTTTACCTTATTAGATTGTGCATTGTTATAGTGTGTATATGAATACAACAATCTCAGACTGGGGAACAATTTTGAAAAGTGGAAATGCAAACACAAATAAATATTATTTAATTAATACACATTGCATATTTAATTAATAAACTCTAATTTAGGAACTGGAAGTTACAAAAACACAACATTTAAGAACTTGCAGGTATCAGGTGCGAGTGGGTAAGCTAGATGTGTAGTCATTGGCTACATTTAGCTCAGCTCAAAGACGCTAGCTGAGGTCTTTTGGACGTGCTAGCAATAGGCTTTGTAGGCTGGGTTCTTAATTCTCATTCAGCATGCTCTGTGCTTTTGCTCAAGGAAATTTTAAACTTTTACTTAAAGAAGTAACCCTCACGCAGGGTCTTGCATAAATGACTCCAAAAGTCTATGAAGGGCTAAGTACACTTACTGGTTTTAGTAACAGGGGATCATATTTGATTAACAAGCTGTTCTCCTGATTTCTTGTATGTGAATAAACTATTCAGTAGCAGCTTAATCTTGAAACTAATTACCTTAACGCATATAAATATATATCACACTTTTGGCATTCCAAAAGGTAAATGCATTAATGACTGGAACCTGCCTTGTTCAGCTACATATGTCTTTCCACATAAAGCCAATAGGTGCTTGCTTCAGTGAACATTGACTCAAACATCCTGGGGATTTAAAGACCATATCCACATCTATTTGTGTCCTTAGACACAGTTGTCAGGGGGACCACCTAATGGTGTCATGTCAAAGGCACAACTATTCTGGCTAATTAGCAACTAGCGTGGCGGAAATCTCTCCTCAATGAAGTTTCAGTACGGCTTGTCTTACTTTCAAAAAGTAAGTCTGATACAATTTCACAAGTAATGTCCATTGTCTTGTTTGCAGGGCATTGTAAGAGCTTTGTTATCTTATAATGCTTCTGTCAGACATCAAAAGGTAGCCAACCAATTGCATTGAACTGTTTTACAGAGGTGCATCTCAGAAAAGCATCAGAAGATGAAAAGTCCAGTCAAACATTGTAGAAAAAAAGAATATTTATATTAAATAGATCCTTCCATTCTCCAGACTTCAAAATGATTTTGTTATCAATGTGAATCCTCAGCCTTTGTTAGTAGAACCTCTTCATTTCTGTTGTTCTATTTTTTTAATGTTAACTAATCTTGTAACTGCTCTAGAGTTCAGAAATATTTATTTTATATAACTTGCAGCGTGACTCTGAAGATCAACAAACTGCAAAGCTCAGAAATTTGCCAGATGGTCCAAGCAGAGCAAATGCATTACTCCTGCACTTTTAGTAATTACCATTGAAATAGTGGGATTTGGAATGGATTTGAAATTAGTTCTTTGGTTCCAAATCTCATAAAGAAAAACAAATAGATTCATTATTAATAAATCAGTATTTCAACTATTGTACTCCATAGCGACATACACTTTTAACACTGAGGATTTTTTGAGAGAGGATGATAAAGTTTGAAATCCTATTTTACAAACTGGCCTGGTCAAAATACCAGAACCTGTGCCTGTAACCTGCTAGAAATCCATCTCAGAACCTCACAGTCTGCCCCTCTAGACATTTATGGAAGTGCGCTTACGACTTCTGGGAGGCACTCAGGTACTCACTTCTGATAACAGGGGAACAAGAAGGGAGGAAACACAAGAGAAGCAGCAGGTTTGTCTACCCAAAAGTTTTGGTGTTTATGGTCTTTACACATGAACACACGCGCAGGAGCTGTTTCAGGAAGTATTCAGGAATAGCAAAAATACTTTTGGTGTCTACTCTATGAGTCTTTGAAGTCAATGAGAGCTTTGTCCAGTGATTTCAAAGGCTTTAAATTACAGCTTTAATTTAGTCCAGTAATGGAAGATAGCTGCACCTTTAAAAGCTCAGAGATTTCTGCCAGTCCATCAGATGAGTTCTGGAGGTATGGTCCAGATGTTAGTGCTTCTCATCTGCTTTTAAAACATTGTTTGGGAATTTATATTATATCACCTCAGAAAAAAGAGGAGAAATTTATAGTGGCCCAAAGTACAGAAATGGCTAATGTAAAGCACTAGTTTTTGCACTCTTTCTCTCAAAATGGCATTTCAGAATGTATTTTTAGTTTAAAATAAAGTATCCTGTACTGGAAAGCAACCTGACATGGTAGCCTGAAGCTATCAGAAAAAGACTGAAATTTAATTGCATCTTCAGCTCTGCTATGTCACTTCAAGGACATACCTGCATGATCAAAAACTAATGAAATGAAAAATTGCCAAAAGCTTTTAATGAATCAATGAATGAAGAGTCCAACCCTTCAATTCAGCATTTCTAAATAACTGCACAATGATAGTGATCAGTAATACAGATAATTCAATGTATAGGACAATCTGACTTTTGAAACTTATGTTTGAGTGTGCAAAACAAATTAAAACTAACGACTACTGTGAAATTCTGTAAATTACCTAGCACTTCTTAGCTGCGTGTAGTCTCAATGTATGCTTAATCTTTTAGAAAATAATTGAACCTAAACTTCACCTATCACAGCCACACTAGCACACTATAGCCTGCACTGCAGGCAACCTACTATGGATTTCCTCTAAATCAGCTTCCTCTTTTAATATAAAAATCAGAACAAACCTTGGAATTTTTTTATGCTAATATCAGCTATGGGGTATGTGTTCATGCCCCTGTTCCTCAGGTCATTTTTGTTTTCTGGCTATTATGGGGCAGTTTCACTGATTATATGCCTGACTCATAACGGTACATTCTTATTAGTAGAAACATCTGGCAACAAACTTGAATCTCTCCCTGGGTCATCTAATACATAGGAGCTTGAAGGCATTATAGATACCTGAGTAACAGAAATAGTCCTCAGACTTTTGCTTTCAAAAAGTAACCTCTAATGCAGCTGATAAAACTACATATTCCATGTCTAAGGGCTCAAAATGTCCCTAAATAGAGATAGTGCATTTAACTTCTTGCTGATTTGAGCACTATGCAATTTTGTTTACATCTGTACTGTAAGTGTAAAGTACTGCCACATTGAAATAAAACATTATACTTCACATGGAAGTACGTAAGGACCATCAGCAAAGGAGGCTTGATGCATTAGTTGGCATATGGTGGGAAGCAAAAGGATTAGCTGCAGTGCACTCATGGCTCAGATCACAGAAGAGCTATGATGTGTGACACACTCCTTGGGAGGCACCAGGCCACTCAGTGAACAGTGTAGTCACTCAACTTGTGTTGAGTGCAAAGTTGCTCAGGGATGAAAGTACCACAGCAGAATTTGTCCTGGTGCCCAGTGAAAGTGCTAGTCCATTCTACTTTCTAAATGAGTGGCCTATTTATCAGGTTATTTGGAGGATGCTGTTGTTATTCTCTTTCAACCTATGTTCTGAAGGAGTGGAGTGAACCAGACTGACTTTTTGAAAAAAATATCTGTCCACATAAGGATTCTGATCTGAGCAAAACATATAAATTTAAAAAATATATCTCACACTGTACTGTTGTTTGTGATACAGTGGCCTCATGGCTAAATGCTTTAGTACTGCTGTTCAATCAGAGAATTCAAATTCCCCCTCCCTTTTTGTTATAAGTGATGGTGTTGTCCTCCCTTGTTGTTAAAAGCAGTTTCATTGGTTGAGGCAGAAGGGCTTCCTCCTTCTCTTCCTTTTTCCCCCTGCTGTCTTCAATGAACACTTGTAGGACTTGGAGTGCTTTCTTTGAGTGTTGAATTTGTAGGGTCTATTTCTTTGAAATCTTTAAGAGAAAGAGAAAAGTACAGTTAGCACATTTTACTTTGTGCTCCTTTGTGGTAACGTTAATTAACTATTGTCTCAATATCCTTCACTCACTAACAGCTATTAGCTGCCAAGAGCTAATTTTACCTTTCTTGCTGGAAATTATTGCCAACATTTTATTTTTTTTCAGAACATGATCACACTTGTTGCTTTATAGCCAAGTAACGTGTCTCTACTGAGCTGTACGCACGGATGCATGTGCATATTTTAAGTTGTTATTAATACCATAAGAGCAGGTTTCTGAGTTCATACAATCTGGTGAGAGTCACAGACCAAGCTTCTACTAGCTACCCCTCAGGAGTTGTACACAAGGAGTTGCAAGAAGCAGCAGAAAGTGCAAGACTATAATCACAGGGAGCAGGCAGATTGGTAGATATGCAACATCTCCGTTCTCACACATGTACCCTGCAGTCAACCAAAATCTTTGGTTGAATTAGGCAGCCAAATCAATACACCTATCTTCTCAGTTTCGACATGGTTTCTGTAGGCTACATTGCAGTGTGTAGATTTCTGTTGGGAGGTACTACGGAAAAACAAAGAACTATTGAAATTAAAGCAAAAGCAAGAGCCATCAGTACTTTAGGTTTCCCCTTCTTGCAAGACTAATTTTCATCCTCCTGACAGAAGGCCACCATACTTAGTGTCCCAAGGCTTTTTTGTCTTTTAGTCCATATTTTCCTACTCTTATGAGACTGGTAACATAGAATTAATCTTCAGAAAAACTAGACTCTTTAAATGCAGTTGCAAGTATATTCAGGATCATGGCTAGACAAGGATAAGAAATCTATTATTTTCTCACTCTGAGCTTAGATATTGCTGGCATAGTAGATTCAAGCTCTTCCAAGACAGAAAATTAAGTTTCTTAATGTGTGTGATAGAGGCAATATCAAATTGGCTGAAATAATCTGGCAAATCTCAACAGAGCCGTATTCTTACAGCATCACTGTGGAGAGCAGAGCTTTTCCAGGGCAAATTCCACAGAGGACTTCAGGTATGCAGATAAAGAAACTACTGGGCACCTGAAGAATGCCAAAATTTTATATAAGAGAGCATCAATGTTTATCATCCATAATCTCTCTAGTAAGATGAGAAATATTTTACCATGTTTTGAGATTTTTCCCATCTGTTTTATTTTTCTATTAATCTTCTCAAATTGTTTGTTAGGCAGCTTTCACATGCACATTTGAGCTATGATGTCGTGCTCTCAGTCACAGAAAGTTTTGTATAGTAATTGGGAGAGTTTTTTTAAATCTTGGAGCTTGTATTTGGAATTTGTGACTGAGCACTTGAATTCATCCTGCCTAATGTTAGCCACTACTCTAGACACAGGACTCTAGAGCATTACTTAACCCACTTGAGGTCTGCAGCTTTCACCGACTGTGCAGAACTTGGCCTGGGAAGTGTCCAAGCATACAAGTAAGACTGGTGTTATAAATCTCGAACCTGGTGATATTTTGGATCTCTGGATGATGTTATCATTATCAAAGATTTTTGCTGAAGCACATCCTGTTTGCCTGAAGAAACACTGTGTCATTGGTTCTATTAAGTGCTCGAATTTCTAAAGGCTTAAAAGTCCCTGCTAAGCAAAGCTTCATACAAAGCAAAATTTTGTCTTAGTACCTGACCTTGCTTTAAAATTGCAAAAGACCATGGCAGTGCACGACAGTTTAAGTACAGGAAGGATCTGACAAAAAAAAGACAGAATACTGATCACTGAGAAATTTAATTATTCTGACATTTCCTCTGAAAGCACTAATGGGATTAGTAATGCAGAATATATATTTTTCCATAGCTGATAAAACAAAGCAATTAGGTAAAATAGAATCATCAAGGGTGGGTGTTAGGGGACCTTTTTATTACAAGAATGAAGAGTGAAATGCTCACATCTCTCTAATAGTAGTGGCAGATACTACATCTATTATTCCTCTTGCACATTGTTGCAGAATAATGTACCCCTAGGTGTTTTGTTCTGCCTGATTTTCATTTAAGTGGTTCTTGCAAATTGTGGTATAGCTTCAAAATGACCTTAGTAAATCCCTTGAGAATAACTATTTTAGCACTGTGCAAAAAAGACCTCCTCTAATGTCCTGTGCTTCAGGTTTGAATAAAAGAATGCATCCTCATCAATTTAAATAATGTAACTTGTATAAAATCAGAGATCAGTAGCTTGAGTGATTTTTTTCTGGCCTAAATGTTTTTAATAGAAATCTAAGTTTTCACAGAACCAGAATCATCATATGTTAGTCTCATAAATCTTTGAATAATTTTCTGATGTTGAGTTCACATGACTGTAGGGATCTTACAGTACCTGCTAACATAATTTTTTCTATCTATGCAGCCTTGTAAAATTATTTCCACAGCGTAAATATCAATATTTTATTATATCTTATCTATCAAAGAGCCATCACTTTGACCTCTACAGACTACTTTAAATGTAGACATGTTAGACAGTGACACTGATCCCAGTTTATTCTTCATATAAGTAGGTGTCACCTTGCACAGGCAGTCTAAAGAGATACTTTATTCAGCATTCATTATCCTGTCATTAGTTATTCTAAATGTTTGTGTTTTACGCAAACATTTCTTAGATTGTTAGACACTTTCTAATTGTTGTGCAGACTACCCTGCCCTAAGTTTTTTTTATAAATCAGCCCCTCAAAGCTTGCTAACCCCTTTAATTATTTCTTTCTATGCTCCCAACATCAAGAGCACATTTCTGGAAACAATATACTCTGAGTTGTGCACATCACCCCAGTGCAGGAGCATGTTGAGTCAAGTCTTGGCTCTGCAACTCTGCTTAGACAAGCTCAAACAAGCCTGTACGTATTTGGCCAAGTTTGTAAGGCATCACATTAATCTTGGTGGTATTTCTTTGTTATAATATATATGAAAAGAATTTTTTTTTTAACTGCATTATATTAATTTCCATCTTTCAGACAATATTGCATTTTCAGAAGAAGCCTGCTCAGTGTGTTGTCAATTGGAATGCTGAAGTCAGCAAATGAGGAGGAAAGAGGCGAGATTCTGCAAGTATTTAGTAGAGCTGTGACTTTAGACACCTCCCTGACTATCAAGAAGACAAAAAACTGTTTGTTGGCAGCTGATGGTATTTTTTGTAAGGAATGTGTTCATCTTTCAGTTCTGCTCACCTCTCCAAAACGATCAATGCTGTACTGAGAAGGACTTGTCTCCTAGGCAGCAGTGAGCATAGCAGGGAAAAGTATATGGGAAAAGAGGAGAGAGGGAGAAGCACAATGTAGGCGGAGCAATTGGTGATCTAAATTCCATCCTTATTTGATTTACAGGAGAGATACAGAATCTTTGCTGGGAGAGGAGCAGGTGAGAATGGGGTGTAAATAAAATTCTTGAAAGGGATGAAATAGGAAAAGGCAGAAAGGATGGGCAGAGTTCACAGCATGGTTAGGAAAGAGAAAATGAAAAAATGGTAGTGTGATATAGGCAGCTGAAAAAATAGAGGAACATCTGAGTGGTGAGCGAGTGAGAGGTAGGAATAGTGCAAACAGCCTCTGCTTGGACCAGCACAGAGAGGAGATGCAGGTGGTAACAAAAAATTCCAGATACATTCTCAGAGACAGAGGCAACTGGAGACAATGTACAGCACTCAAAGAGGAAAGTGAGTTTGGGAGGAAGTTTGTGTGATGAACAGAGGGATATAAGGAGTCCTTGAGCCAGTAATGCTCACAAACCACTAGAAGCCAGGTCTGTAGTCTTTTGCTTCTGTGTCACTACCTTCATATGCATCTCAGTCATGACAGAGCATTCTGATTCTGCTCTAGGAGAGAGTCTAAAAGGTAGTTTATCTCAGAAAGGAAACATTCACTATTTTTTAGGTCTTTACTGAATTACCTGTCATCTACACACCCATTCTTTGATGAATTTAATTCCTAAATTAAAGTGAAGTGAATTGATGAACTTTTTGGTGTAGAAGCACTTCAAGTTGAACTGTGATTCATTTATGTCTCGCAAAAGCCAATTACAGACTGATAATTGACCCAGTACTTTCCACTGAATTTGGATTAATTCACACTGGAAATCAGTTACCCAAATTCCCAAAGGTACTTTTACTTTGTAGGAAAATGAAAATGAAAGTATTTGTGAGAATGCTCAAAGGATGATGTTGTAATTGACATTTGTAGAAAGTGTAGGTTTCTCTACTTTGAACTTCTCCACCTGAGCATCTGGAGAAGATAATGAGTACAAGTATTTCAGTCCTTTTGCACTGAATTATGAAACAAACAATTTTTTTGAGCTTTCTAGATTATGGAAATCCTGTGGAACCATGGAAGTGCAGGGGAGGAGATTAAAACATGCAAATTTTTGTTTCAGCTGTCAGCTCTGTTGTTTTGAGCATGGCCTCAGTTGAATTAACAGCAGTCATACATCACCCAAGAGCTGAACAACCTTTCGATGCAGCAATTTCAGAAGGGTGAAGGTGATGATGTTGGTCTCTGTGTTTACTGACAAACCCTTTGTTCTCCTGCCACTCTGGTCTTTCTGGAATTTGTAATCCAGCCTCCAGCATCATCATGTCATAGCAGATATATCTTGAAAGGTGACCACAATGGCTTCTCCTGTGTGATACAGCCCTCTTGCCAATATGGGACAGTTCTTTCCCTCACTCTCCTCCCCTCCTGTGATCCATGAACTCACACTGAGCTTATGCCAGAGGATTTGCTGTGGCATTTTGGTGGAGTGATAGAGGAGCAAGCTACAAGAAACATGGAGAAGAGATTCTGGCCTCCTCATTCCTCAAGTGCAGAGGAAATCTTAATTTGTGTGTTTCTCCTCCTAGTTTATTGCTGATTCTGCAATAAACAAAAAAAAAACATTCAGGTTGATTACTAAAAGCCAAAGTCATCCCACCTCAACAGATACAGTTCCACAAATACAACTGGACCACTACTGTAAAAAAGAAATATTGTGCTTGAGGGAAACAGCTCATGTTCATCTTACTGTAAGCCTATTTTAAAGGTTAAAATGTTCACTCTTCCATGTTAGTTTTCAGTTGAAACATTTTGAATGGTGGGAAAATATTTCTTTCAGTTGAGTTTTGGTTCAAGAAAGCACCCAAATAAACTTCAAAACTAAAATTTAGAGTCAGATTGAGAAAAAGTACCAGACTTTTTTTAGTTAGGAAGAGTTGAGTGCAGCACCTGTCTTTTCCTCTGTGATATCCTACTCATCTGTTCAGATTTCTCTCTTTAACTGAATAGATGAGTTTCAGCTAATTTCTCATTGTAATAACTCACAGTTTTTCTATTTGGATCTTTTTTTATCTTCACACATTTTGAATAACTCTAGTTTCCTCTGTACTATTCCTCTGGTCTCATATGTATTTGCAGTTTCTGTCCATTTCTTTTAAGTGAATTTCATTAAGGTTTTTATTTGTTCTTTTCCCTAAATCACTAAGGCTATATTCCCAATGCATGTTTCGCCCTGCATTACTTTCCTGCCTTGCAAGTCCCTTTGCATAACAGGTTTTCAGTTATATGCCAGTGATCTTACAAAGACTGGATATGAATTAATTTTCAGATATGTTTCAGATGATAACAAACCCAAACAGTTTTCATAGACATTTCCAGCTTTGCTACCATTTCTCCTAAAAAAAAAAAAAATTAAGTTTTTCTGGAGACATTTCTTCTTTTTAAGGCTTCCTGCTTCCACCAATGATTCATTCTTATATTTACCCTTTGGCCAGTCGCTGGAGACCTTGAAAACAAAGGCTATGGTGTGAAACCAATTCTTGGTTTCATTTTGAACAAACCAATATTCTCTCTCTGTGTGTGTATTTATGTTTGTTTGCCTGAATCCATGACACTGCTGTACTGACGCTGCCCTGGTGCTGCTGCAGCTGATAATGTCCAATAGCAGTTGTCTTGGTTAGAAAACAAGAGCAAGGACAACATGTAATGTTACTTTCCCATCACACCCTCTCAGCCTCCACCAAGCAGCTTGTCAGGGACTTCCTGGGGCAGACATGTCTTTGAACTGAGAAGACTCAGTAGGATTCTTCTGTCACAGCTTTGTCCAGTTGCTTCTTCAACCCATCTATGCACAAAACCCGGGAGCAAGGAGTTTGAAAACATTAAGTATGTATTAAATGAGTGATATTTCAGACCAATTATCTTGGATAGAAGTATACCCAGGTACTCAAAGTAAACTGACAAGTCTTTTCCTTCAGTTTCTTGGCTGTTTTCTCTGTTTCTTGGTCTTTTCCCCTGTAAAATAACTTTGTTTTATAACTACTTCAAGGAGGTAAAAGCCCAGAGGGGAACCTAGTTGAGGAAAGCAATTCAGTTGGTTTATGAGGTTGAGACTGCCCAGAATTGAATAGGATGTTAAAAAAATGTAACCCAGACAATTACTGCTAGAGAATCTATACATTCACTCTCTAATGTAGTCAAACATACTATAGAAGAATAGATTAAGATATGAAATATGATTAAGCTGCAAGGAGATATTTACATTAATTTTCACTAGGATATGTTTGATTTATTTCTCCTAAGCGGACATTTAATGGACACAGCCCTGAATCAATGACAAGTCATAAATTACCCATCTCAGGAGGCACACCACATTGGCCCAGGTTTGGAGACAGCCTGCCAGCCACAGAGCTACCTCCTGTCTCCTCCTGGGTTTGACGGAAGTAGTGTCTAGTTAGAAGCTTAAAAATATATTGCTGCCTTTCCCAGTGAATCAAAATAAGTCTTGGAGACCAGCTGCTGCTTCCTCACTTTCCATCTGTTCCGGTACACGTGCATGTCCTGATCAAACTTGAAGTCTGGTCAACTCGTGAAGGAGTTCTTTATGCTCTCTAATCCCTGTGTGCTTGAACTACTACTGTGTTCACCAGATTTTGGTATCACAGTCAATACTCCCATTAAAGTTTAAACCTCAGAGCACTGAACAGTCTCTCCTCATGTAACACTAGCTAGGACCTGTTCATATATTAAGTTTTTATCTTTTCTTGAAAGAATGACTAATCAGTTCACAGAAAACTATGCCTGTTTGAAGAGGGAAATCTTTGCCTTGTATTCATGCAAATTATGAAGTATTTTTCTACTGCCAATCCTGAGGTATTTGTGGGTGGGTGGAATAAAGAAGGGAAGAATCATATGAGAAGTATAAAATATATTTTAACAGGTTAAAAAATAAATGAAACTTTGTTTATGATATTTGAGTTCCTCCTAAAAATATGTCTGGATATAATTTCTACTTTCACTGGTTACAGGGACTTCAATCTAATCCATTTACTGCCTTTTAGAAGAAGATTAGAGCAGCCTTGGGGTAACTCAAAGGTGATGAAAGAGACACTACAGAATCTTCCTTTCAAATATTAAGTATACATGGTCCCCTTAGATTAGCAATAAAACAAATTTCCAATGTTGCACCTTTCCCAGGTTTAATTATCCACCTGACTATGCAGATTTTCTGAAAGAGAGAATCAGTTTCCTTTTGTATGAGTACAAATTCTTTTCTAGTAATGAATGATGTCATGCTGTTAGTATCATAAGTCCTTTACATGCTCTTTTAAATCATTATACGGCGCAAGAGTCAAATCCTACACTGGATTCTTTTGCTTGCATAACAAAACCAAAATTTTGATAGCTGTATGTATTCATTATGCAATCCAGACATACAGTTCTGTAAGAGTAATAGATTAACCAGAGGATGCAACTGACCTACACAATGAAAGACACTGATACTTTCCCAAAGACAAAATTGCTGTAGTACTAAGGGATTGGAAAGCCCCCATTATTTTGGAGGGTGTGTATGGAAGAAAAAGGCTAGTAAAAACATTGATTTTATTACTGTTATTATGTTTCCAAAGATTTAGAAATAGTAAACATCTATTTTACATTTTTTTCCAGCAAAAAATGAAGGCTAAAGTTTCATAAATCAGTGACTAGACTTCCAAGGACAGCATATGAACAACATGATCATAAGTTAACTGTAAAGTGAGTGAATGATAGAGATTAGAAACCATTTAAATTGATGGGCCACTTTATCCAGAAAGTATATGGAGCAGCAAGAAATACTCAAAAATGCATGGGAAAAATAAGGAAATTTATTGCTTTGCAAACATTTATTCAATTCATGTAAAACCATCAGGGATAAGAAGATGGCTGAAGTATAACATACCACCACTATTTCAGAAAGCCTTGGGATACACCATAAAACTGCAAACAAGATATATGAGAAGCTACACTTATTTTTGGAAAGGTATGCCTTTGAAGCCACTGAACTATGGGTGGTGAACTGCAGCAACATATTAAAAATCACTTGGTGTTCATCTTGTAAATCAAGTGGAAATGGAAGTATGTTCTCTCTGACACAGTACTTACACTAAAAAAGGAATCCACTAAACAGACTTGTGTATTCAACAAGACATGAAGTCATCTTACAATGCAGGACAATTAAAAGGGGCTGCAGTGTTCTGTTGGGTCCTGATGATTCTTTCTGATGTGAATATGACCTCCTTTCATTCCTGCTGCATACATATAGAGTGATAGCTCAGGAAAGGCTTGAAGAAATGAAGGGGTAGGAAGGGCGCAGGAAATGCCAATTTTCATTCTACCAGGAGGAAGAGAGTAAGATAAGTTACAGTTAAATAATTTAATTTTTTAACTTCCAGGTTCTATCGCCAATATGTCCATCAGCGCCACACTGTTGGCAACCCGCATTTGCTAATGGCTTATGAACACAACTCTCCCACTTCAATTAAATTTCTTATAATTTATCAAGGTAAAAATAGCTATTTAAGAGCTCTGAGAAGTAGGAACAGAGAGCACGATAAAAAAAGTATTGTAAGTTTTGTTAGGACATTGGATAGCTCTGAAATTACCTTCCAATTCAGGTGTTCATACATTTTGTTACATATGAGCTGAAATGCCCATAAAGGACAGACAGGCAAAACAACCTTGGGACATTTGAAAGTGGGGACAGGGAAGAAAATCAGTTGGGGCTTTTTTTTCCTTATGCATATGCAATGTAATATTCCAGTCACTTCAATTTTTGGAGTAAGAGCTTGAAATATTGTTTGGGAAGAGCAACAGCTTTTCAGTGAGGGGCATACTATTTCTTTGCCCACCAAATCTGACAATTTGGAGGAAGGGAACTGTGAGAACTCAGGGAAGAACAAAATACTGAGCCACGGTTATGGAAAACACAGCGGCTGATCAATGTCTCTGCTGCTGGCAACATGGAACAAGCCTGTGACAGAGACCTTGAATATGAGTGAAATGGGAAAGGCTAGGCCCTCTGGAGTCAGAACGGGAACTCAGAGGAGTGCATGTGGGCACTGAACTGGAATGAGGTCCCAAGGACTTGAGTCTGGAGCATTCCTCATTTTATACTTTTATAGCTAATTGAGCTTACTTCAGTTGGCACTCATCCCCACCAAACTTCACCTTTCTTTAAGACCTAGACAATGGGTTCTAAAGACCCAATTCTTTAATGAGTTTTCCATTTGCTTTTCAATAGTTTATCTAAACCATGTTTCCTTGGCTCATTGATGATAACATCCCATACATGAGCAACATGAAAAGAATTTGAGCTTTGTGATTACTTTTTCTCTTTTCCATGGATTACATTCTCTCTTTGCACAGCAAATTCTACTTTTGGGATGAATTAGGAGTATGTGATGAAATAGGCCTATTTTTTGAAGGATCCTTCCTTTATTTGTCGCAAAAGCTGAAATGCGTGTAGAGAATGAAAAAAGAACTGGGGGAAAAGAACGAATAATGGTCTCCTGGCTGAGGATGTTGAAATCCATCCAGGAGACTGGATTCTATAGTACATCTGCCAAAAATTTCTCAGTGTGATCCTGGTCAGGTCACTCACCCAGACTTCTCACAGGTGTTCTGTGGTTATCTTTTTTATCCACTGTTAGGCATCAGTACAGCTGGGCTCATGCTGTTTATTTGCAGAAGTTCCATGTAGTCACAAGTCAGACTGCAAGAAGTTCTATTATTGAAAGGACTTGAAGATTTTGAAATACAGATTTGTACCAAATCAGTGTACATTCCTTAGATGAGATAATTTGTGGTGGGTCAATTTTTATTAAGCAACTGGTTTCACACTGTTTAAACAGAGTAAATTTTGAGTTTGTACAATCATGCAAGAAGTCTATTCACTTTCTAAACTTTTGAAGCACCATAAAAAATTCAAACTTCAATTTAGGCATCTGGTATTCCCAAAATTCAGTGCTCCACTCAAGATAAAATTTCAGTGTATACTGAAATAGAACCATGTTTTCAAAAAACCTGTTTTCAAGAGAAGTGTCTGTTCTAGGAGATAGGATTTCATTTGTTTCCATCATGGGTACTCTTCACAATGACAAGCCAGTGGTGTGGGGTCTTGAACACATGCTGTTTTGTAATGTTGATGTTCTGAAAATATCATAGGCTCCTGAATTCTCAAACATTAAATTAGTGGCTATTTTTAACCTTAGTGGATCTGTGCCTTGGCTCTCCAGCCAAAAATTGAGGATAATAAACTCTCAGGATTGTGTGAATATTCAGAGATAACAGTAACAACTGTAATGGAAGAGCCTATGAAGAAGTTAATATTTCTAACTTTTAGCAGGATTTGAATGCTGTGCAGTAAATAAGACCTGGGGCCATACTCTGCAAAATTAAAAGAGCCACCTAGCTCATCACTAATTAGGCATCAGCTATTCTGTTCCCTGGTGCAGCTGAAATGGCAGACAAAGCAGTATATGATCATGCACTAAAAGAGTATCATAAACATTAACCCCAAAGGACTGCATTGAGGTGTTTCAAGGAACCAGTTCTGGTTCCTGCTCTGTCAGAATTTGCAAAGTAGGAGAGATTGCAAATTATCAACATTAATATTGTTATAAGAAGAGTAATTAGAAAAATTATTTCAATTGAAATTATTTCAATGGCTACAGACTCTCCTACATTTTTAGCAAATTTGAAGGAATAGATATGTAGAAATTATATTCGGAGAAAACAGTCTATATATATTTATAGTTCACTTGCTTTTCAATCCACGTTTTTCAGTCTAATTAATGAAACCTGTACAAAACATGTACTCTCCTGGTGTTTCCAGTGCTGTCAGATTTCAGGAAAAGTCTTTTCTGTCTGCAAATCCTTATTAATTAATTAATTAATTAATTAATTTATAAATTAATTAATTTATTTATTAATTCTAGGCCCATCTGTAATCCCTCTGGAATGCAGTTAGAAAATTTCTGATATGCTATAATAGTCCAAATATTTTATATCGTATTGGAAAGAAAGCATGAAGGCTAGCTATTACAAATCCCCAAAAAGAATGTTCTACCAGGCTTTTAAATTATAAACCGTGAGTATGAATACTGAAGAACTGTTGAGAACAAGCAAGAACTGTTAAAAAGTGAAAGATACTCTTGTGGAAATCCTCTCTACTTTCTTAATGAACAAAAAGAAATAATTTTCAGGGAATCTCAAAGGGACCATCACTGAGATTTTCAATGCCATCTAAACCTAAGAGAGAGAGAGAGAGAAAGAGAGAGAGAGAGAGGGAGAGGTGTTGCTTTTCCACTTTCTGTAACAACAGAAAAATTCACTTTGAGTCTTACTTAAGAGTTAAAAATACTCTCAATAGATAATGATTATTTTTACAAACACACTGAAGATTTAAGGAAATATTTAGGAGAAGTACTATCCATCTTTCAAAATTTTTTTAGAACTATAAAACTGTTATTTTTTTTTATTGTTACTATTATTATTAATACAATGTTAACATTCTCAAATTTTTTAAAATGAAAACTTCCTTGAATACACAATATTCATATTCACTTGAGGATTAGCTGGTTATAAGGAACTATTTATGCAACAGACCTTCAGAAATAAGATAGACAATACTCTTCTCTTCTGAATTTTTAAGAACTATCTGTATGCCTGTGGGGATAGTTTATGTCAAAGAATTTCTTAAAAAACTTTAAAAAATCCAAACACTTAATTGTTAATGACTTATTTATAAAAGCATGCATGTTTGGACTAACTTGAAACAAAATCTGAACTTCTGTTAAAAGCTGATTGAACTAAATAAATATCTGAGAAAAAACAGTGAATACAGGAACGACCTGAAAGTGGAAGTATCTTTCCAGAGTTCCTGACATGGAGGACATGTGTCCCCCTTCATACACACACGCTGAAGAAGCTGCCAACACTGCCAGTGTAGCAGCTACACCAACAAAGGATAGCAGCAGCTAGAACACAAATTTGGGGTGGGTCCTGGAGAGGTGTTCTCTCTCATGAAACTATGGAAGGAGGAAAGGTAAATTATCTTCAGACAAAGCAAGCAAAGCAAAGCACAGTTCTTATACTTCACCTTCAGTTCTTTTGCTATCTCAGCACACTCCTCTGCCTTTTTCAAGTAAACAGACAAGAAGACCAAGAAGGAAGCTGCATGGCAGCATCCTGAAATGTTACCTGCTGTTTCAGAGTATGACCTTAATACTATTACCAAAGTAAAAAAAAGCCGGAGAAAAATATGTAAACCCATTGATCACATTTATCTGTTTCTTCTAATGATCTCAGGAAATACTAAAACGTCATTTTGTTTTAAACACCAGCAGACTCTCTGGTTGAACCACAAAATAATGCAAACCGTAACCTTTAGTAGAGGTTACAGTAGATTCAGTTTGCTGACTTAAGGCATTTACTCAGATAGAACTAAATTTAAATACTCTTTTTGACTTTATCTGCCTTTTTTTATGATTCTTTCATTTGAGTTTTATACATAAGCAAGAGGAACAGACTGACACTAAATGGACTTCTCTTGACTGACTGCAAACTATCCTGTTACACCAAAAAACAGAAGCCAGGTCATAATTTGAGTGAAATGTTCTTCACTGACTTAGTTGAAAAAGACTTCTCCCTCTCAGAGGTCACATCAGTCTTCAAATTGTGACTTTTATTGTATCAGGGAAGTCAGTAACAAACGCTTTGTCTCTTTTCTAATGATAAAAGGACTGTAGTTGGTACATCTTACTGTTTTACTTCTTTTTCACTCACAGTATTCCTCCTAACATGGCAAAGAAGTTAATTAACTAAAACAATGAGTCACACTTCTGAGTGGCTTTTGAGGAAAGTAGTGTTTAAGAGCCTGTCTCACACTTTCTGTTTCTCCAAATGGTTAGGTAAGTTCTTGGTATGACTCTAAGTTAAAACTACTCTTTTTGCTCTGCCAAGGCTTTCTTAATGGAGTTTTGTCCATATGTAGCACACATGGGGGCTAACAGGAGGACTCAGAACAGCCTGGCTTACTTTTTACTTTATATGATTAACATCATAAACAGATTTAATGTTGCTAGGTTCTGTGGGAAAAATCCTATTGAGTTCTGACAAGTGTTTCACAGTTATTTGTGCCGACATCCAGCACTAATTGGTTTTTGGCACTTTGGCAGACTTTAACATTCAACCATACACTCTGTAGATTTGTCTGGGAGAGTACTCCAGAGCACCATGCCATCTATGCACAGATAACCCCCTAATTAGATGCTCTGGAGGTACTTTCCCACGTGTACCAGCTGAGCGTGATGTTGTCTGTGAAAGCAGGAAACATCAGGCTGATTTAAAGTGCTTTTTCTAAATATAGAGAGTACCTCAGAACTCACTTCACAGCTGGACTTCAGCTAATGAATACATTTAAAAGGCTCTGTTTATTTCTAAGAGAAAAGTTGAGCTAGAATCTTCTTGGTACTTTAAAGGCAGGACTTTCCAGGTTGAGCTAGGATCACCTAAACCTCCCAGGTGAATATTATCCTACAATTTTACTCAATGCCACAGAAAGAGACTGACAATGCCATTTAAAAGACAAGGCAATGGAGTGGCAACGTGTGTGTGAGAGGTGTTACTCCTGATGAACACAAGAAGATTTAACATTTAAGTAGTCAGTGTAAGAGTACTAATTTGAAGACTCATCTACCTAGGTCTAGAGCTGTAAAGAGCTTAAAGGTACCACAGGACACCCACAAGAGGTTCCTCCACTCATTTGCCTTTTAGCCTGTCATATTACCTGCTGTATGCGGGCATCCTAGGAAGGCTAGTCTCCAGAGGTGTCTTATATGAGCCAGTATAAAAACTGATTTCTCAACTCTTCCCACTCTGTGTCAGTGCCAAGACAAAGAGACTGCTAATTCAAGCTAATGAACAGTCAAACACATGACTTTGCAGCACCTGGACATGAGAGGTTATACAGAGAACAAGTAGTGGCTGAGATTAAATCTGGGATTAAATCTGCCTTCTTGCTGACACACAATATCAAGGGAGATAGTAGAAGTAGGAAGCAAAGCTAAAGTAGATGAGGGGGCTTATGTTCTTGTGCCTCCAGACTGACTACTGAAAAATAAAGTTAAGCCTTTCTGTGGTTAGGCTAATGTTGGTTACTCAAGGGAGTGTGGATCAGCTGTGCACCACTGCCGATAGTCATACTTGGCTCGAGGGCAAGTTGGGGCACAGATGGAAGGAAAACCTTTGTGTACCAAATGTTCCACTTGTAACTAAGCCACCTTCAACTCAAGAATGGAGGCCAGAAACTTCAGCATTGTCCTGCTGACTCTCCAGACTTTCAATGAGGTAATGGTACAAAGCTTCTCTTAGGAATTAGCTCTTTTACTGCCTGATCTCCTATTTCCATCCTGTGTACAGCACGAAGCATATGCTGTGGGAATAGAAACAAGAAACAAGTCTGTTTTTTTCATTTTAGATGCTATTTCCAGTTTTCTTCAGGGAAATGCAGCTGCAGATGTAGGTATACTCAGTAAGAGAGCTGAAGAAGTGGAAGTTTCCCATGTTGTAAGTGATGGAGAGCTCTTGTTTCCACCAATCTCTGTAGATAATGAAGCAATAGCAGTGTGAGGAACCCAGAAAGAGTTTCTGCTTTATTCTATTTAGCTAGAAGATTGTGTAAGCAAAACCAGACCACCACTACTACTCAGAAGAACTCACAAATGACAGACCTTTAAGATGCAAAAACCATCAGGGAAATAAAACAATGAAATAAGTGACAAAGTAAATTAGATGATTTTTCGAGTTGGTTTAGAAAAAAAAATTAGGAAAAAAATTTCCCTTGTTAGTATTTACTTTCCTTCTTTTAACTGCAGTTAGGTTGCTGGAGAGTCTTCAGCAGACTAGCTAAACATGTTAGGAAAATGAACTGAACAGAATATTTTCGTTCCATAAATGTGCATCTACTTAAAACAAACTCATCAGAGCAAACAAAAATACTAATGAAAACAAGTATGGAAAATTCTAATTCAGACTCTAATTGTGTTTCCCCTGTAACAGCTCTAATGCAGCTAACACAGAAACTAATTTAACTCCTTCCTCTGAACTCAATGTCTCTTTCACTCTCAGCTTTACCTTAAAGAATATGGATGAGATTTTCTTATTCTGAATGCAGATATTGTCACTAAAGGATTTCCAAATTCTTTCAATTCACCAGGCACTAACACAGCTGTTTTCAGACCAGTCTGTTGTCATCATCCAAAGATCTCATGAGACAAGAAGGAAAATTCGGTTTATACTCACAGTGGGAAAAAAAGGCATGGTTATAGAGTGTGGAAGAAAATATTCTTTAATATAAACCACTGCTTCTCAGAACAATGTGACTTTGTTCAGAGTTAAGTGTTTCAAAGGAAAACTGAGAAACCTGCTATACTTACTTGTGGATGATACATTTTGCCTTTTCCTTTTCAAGGTTTGTGGAGGACAAACTCTCCTCTTTCCAAATGGGAAGGATAACTCAGAAGGAAGGGTGTTCACCTAGGATCTGACACATCTGGGACATGTTCCTTACTCTGTTGCAGATTTATTGCATGAGTTTACATATGCATTCAGTCTGAACTTGAAACTAATGTCAAAATGCAACATTGAGGCATCACTAACATTCATAAGTCCTTGCAGAGTTTTAAGCACTGTTAACTTTTGCCTGTGCATAAGTGATATTCTCAAGTGGTGATTGGCATATTGAATGTGTACATAACTTACAGAAATGAGCAGCTGCAGAACAAGACTTTCTGGGATGGCTATGTGCTTTTTTAATGTAATAAAACAATGTTTAAAGTATCATTCTGGGCTTAGATCATCACTGTGCCTTCTTAAAAGTAAAAAAGTTGACCCATATCTCCCTATATTGAGAGACAAACACAAGGCTCTTGAGCGTGCTGCAGTGTGTTGCTCACAGCCCATTTTTGAAGCTGTTTTGTTTGTTCATTTTTTTCTCAAAATAATTAAAACATTAATTATATCTAAGAATGAAGAAAGAAATCAAGAAGCTGACTCTCTAAGCCAACTGGCAGGCAACAGAATTGAAACAAAATTCCCATTTTATTCTGTACTTTCCAGCTGTCTGGGTTGTACACCCTCACAGAATTACAGGATTGTTGAGGTTAGGAAGGGCCTCTGGAGACAATGAGTAAGACAGAGGGTCTTTGAAGCTATAGAGTGTACTCTCAGGCTATACCTAAACTACAGGAAATCCAAAGACATCCCAGCTCCCAGATCCTTTTGTCCAATCTACCTGCAGCCTCCTTCAATGTTAAGGTGAGATTTAGGTATGTACTTTTTTCATCCTCACTTCCCCTCCCCTGCTGTTATTTACACAAGGAGAAACCCTCAGTATAATACAGGCTGACAAGACCCTGGGTCCTTGCTTGTGCAGTGAGGAAAGTACAAACATTACCAAACAGTAAAACTTACTGAGTTTTTCAAGGATTTAAGCCTTAGCAAGGTGTCAGAGAAGCAATCATTTCTCCTCAATTCATTTCTTTCACTTCGTAGTAAGTAGTAGAGAACGAACTTCATTTAATCTTTGAACTCCCCCATTTCATGACATGGAGGGTTTTTTTGTAGGTCTGGCTCTAATGTGTTCTGCTCTCCAACTCATTTCCAAACCTTGGTGCCACTGTACACACATTCACCATGAAACGAGGGAGGGCTGTAAGAGGGGCGTTAGTCTCCATCTTCTTGTTGAGGAGGATGTCCTGGAACAGAAACAAGACCAAGCTTCCTTTTTCCAAAGTTAACCTGTTTTCTTCCAAATGCAGACTGATGATGGTCTCATATATGATACGTTGTAAATCTACATGTCACGGGCCAGAATGAAGTCCCAGAGGGGAATTCATTTTGTGGGAAAAGACTGAGAGAGCTGTGCTCTTTCTCAAGGGAGAGGAAAACATTTCATGCTGAGTTAAAAGCTTGCATTTGTTATTTTTAGTCAAACTAATAAATCCTCCATGTTGGGAAAGATAAAAGCAAGGACATGAGAAAAGAAATACATGAACAAAAAAACATGTCACGTTGAGGGCACAAATAATTATTATAGGTTATATAGGAAGAAGCTTTTAGGAAAGAATAATACACAGTTTCCTACATTTTATGGGACTATTCTTTTGTCGATTTTATTTCAATACTGAGCAAAACTTAAAATGAGCCAGTGAGAGAAGGCTAACATTTCTTCCAGTTCTGCTGGATAGCATATTTTCAGTCTGTAGACACAAGATTTAGACAGATACTCTTTTAATTAAAACAAAACAAAACAAAAAAAACACAAAAAACCCCACAAAAATCCCCAAAACAAACAAAAAAATTCCAACTCAAACCAAAACAACAACGACAACAAAGAGTAAAAAATGGAGGAAGAAATAGGACCACCACTAATATTTGCCATAGTCCAGTCAAAGAGAGGTTGCCCAGAGATTTAGCGAACTTTGGTGTCCAAAGAAATCATAAGGAAATGTTGCCGAGGAACAAGCATCTGCTGGGAAGACTGATGAGAAGGCTTCTATAAAAGCATAATGTGGATGGAGAAATAGTTTTTCCTAGCTGAATGAGTACAATGAGGAGGGAAAAAAAGGTGGCAAGAAGATACCCTAATGAACTATATGATTATCAAATGGAAAGTAGCACAGCTGAATGACAGAAAGGAATAACTGATGCATTTAGATCAGGGAAAAAAATAAAAGGAAGAGAAGAAACTGAATATATGACTACAAGAGGGAAAGGACCTTTGCATTATATATATTTTCACTGAGAAAACAAATGCTTTGTCAGGTATGTATGCCAGAAAAACCTAAAGGCTTGTCCAGTGAGGCAGCCCTAATGAGATCACTTGATGTATTTCACAAATCACATTCAAGAAACAGTTAAGTTTTACAGTCAGTGTCTGAAACAAAGCATATAAATGATTCATTCACTCTAAATAACTTCTTTAAAGTGGGCAATCTATAATGTGTAAGGGCATCCCATGAACGGAGAGGGTCAAGGAAACATCTGAACCTCAGGGTAAAATACTTACAATGAGACTTAAATCCTTTCTTTGGTAAAAAACCAATGTCTTTAGTGAGTAATAAAAAGTGTGATATAAAACTTCATAATTATAATTTATGTTATAATAATAGCACAACTATGGATGTTAGCAAGACATTTTTTGCTGTTTCACAGGGTAAAACATACGAAAATTTAAGATTCAAAGATCAGAAGAATATGAAATTGGGTAAAAAAAAAACCACTTAAAGACCCAAAAATCAAAAGTGATATTTCAGGAGACTCCTTAAATGCCATTCAAGGTCCAGCAGTATTCAGAGTTTTCCACATTACAATCTACTTGATCTCAAGGGATAGTTATGAGGACACTTCCCAAAGCTGAAAAGATTACAAATGCCTGGAAAGATAGAAATAAATCAAATAATCAGGATGATACTCAACAAATATAAATGTTAGTTCTCCAAACAGGATGTATGACAATTACATATGAAATTATTTCATCAATCAGATACTCCCTGTCCCACCACTTGCACAGAGGGTAATAGTGAATGGGGTAAAATCAGACTAGTGACCTATCACTATTGGGATTCTATAGGGCCCCATCTTAGGCCATATGCTCTTCAACATCTTCATAAATGACTTGGACTCAGGACTGGAAAGGATACCAAGCGAGTTTGCAGATAACACAAAACTGGGAGGAGCTGTTGACTCCCTTGAAGGCAGGGAGGCCCTGCAGAGAGACCTCAGCAAATTAGAGGACTGGGCAATCACCAACCATGTGAAGTTCAACAAGGGAAAGTGCTGGATTCTGCACCTGGGACAGGGTAACCCTGGATGTAAATACAAGCTGGGCAGTGAAATGCTGGAAAGCAGTGCCACTCATAATAGCCAAAAAGATATTAAGCTATTAGAGAGTGTCCAAAGGAGGGCATCGAAGATAGTGAAGGGCCTTGAGGGGAAGCCCTATGAGGAGTGGCTTAGGTCACTTTGTCCGTTCACCCTGGAGAAGAGGAGACTGAGGGCATACCTCGTTGCAGTCTACAACTTACTCATGAAAGGAAGAAGAGGGTCAGGCACTGATCTCTGTGGTAACCAGTGACAGGACCCAAGGGAGTAGCCTGAAGTTGTGTCAGGGGAGGTTTAGGCTGGATATTAGAAAGAAGTTCTTCACTCAGAGGGTGTTTGGGCACTGGAACACCTCCCCAGGGAAATGGTCACAGCACCAAGCCTGACAAGGTTCAAGAAGCATTTGGAGGATACAATCAGGCACATGGTGTGACTCTTTGGGATGGCCCTGTGCAGGGCAAGGCATTGGACTCAATGATCCTTGTGGGTCCCTTCCAACTCAGCATATTCTGTGATTCTGATTGTAAATGTATGACATATGATGACCCAGTGCTTGTAAACTTATCCCATGCAAAATTCATACACTAATTTAATCATGCAAATTACATTTGTGAAAGAACTGACTCTGCAGTCTAGATTAAGAATGTCCTTTTTATTACCAGGTAATAGAAAATAAGTTAAAATGATAATAGATAGGAAATCTTATTGTAAAATCCAACATACATGGACTCTAGTGAGTAGAATATGGCAGGCCTAAGAAGCATACATGATGGGAAGGATAGGGATTTCTTCATGGTTTTTCATGAGGTGCACCATTTCATTTGTCTGGTTTGAAAAGAGACAAGCAGAGACATGCAAAGTTGTGAGCACTGCTTATTATTTTGATTTGATTGGTTAAATATCGTAATTTATAATGACTTCTTGCATCCCATCTCCCCCCCAGGCATTAATTTCATTTAATCTTGAATGGAATTTCACCCTACTTCACGCTAAAGGAGAAAAAGATCTGATCCCAGGTTGGAGATACCATAAACTAGAGAGCAAACTGTTGTACAGGTAATTAATATTTGTCAAAGACGGAATATTCGTTACTTGGATGTCATTTATTTTCTTCCTCCAGCATTTTAGAGCCCATGTAGTTAACCACTAGCAGAATGATGGATATATGTGCCATTCTCAGCATTTACATCCAGGCAATGATTGATTAGGCGTGAGAAAGGAAAGGAGCAGATCAGGCTCACACCCAGAAAAAAGCATTCAATAATCATTTAGTAAGGAAGCAAGGAGTGGGTCTTTAATTAAAATTCACAAAAACAAAAGGTTGTCAGCATACATTTGAGTTAAAGAGCATAGTCTATACTTTTTTTAAAAAGTTCGAAATTAGATGAAAGGCATCTTTATGCTGAGGTTGAAGGGGAAACTTTGTAAATGAATTGCTTCTTTAAGACAATCGGAGGCTAAAAGAGAAGAAGGGAAAGTTTATGTGCCTTTTTATTTTGTATGATGCAACTATAAGAATTATTTGACTAATGCTGTAAAGATCTTCTCCAAAATGTTCTTACTTTTTTCCCTTCTATTCCCACTGAACTCATTGTGAGCAACTGAAAAACTGGTAAATTTATGATATCATCTGTAATGCAGCTGTTTCCTTGAGTGAAAAACAATTATTAAACTAGCACCTAGTTTATAATATACTAGGGACTAGAAAAAATAACACTAACTCAAACTTTGTTTTCAATTTCTTAACTCTTTTGTGAGTTACAATTTAATTCTAATGCCTGGAATAGCAGCTGTGAAGGGAAAAAAAAAGTCTCTATTAAAGACCCAAACTGTCTGATCTGTTTAGGGAAGGCTTGAGATAGCTCCTCAGTCAGTTCTTAGTTAACCACAGAAACTTTTCTAACTGAGCTGGGAGTTACTAAACTTGACACTAAAGATATATAAAATGTGTATTAAATTAATATAATCCTTTTACACTTGGAAATTACATTTAGAATAATTAATAGTTTACTTTGGAAGGGTCTTCTGGAGGCCGTGTGATCCAAACTCCATTCAAAGCATGGCTCGCTTTGAAGGTTAGTCCAAACTTAAATTTAGATTAGGTTGCTTGGAACCTTGGATCTAAAGTTGTTGATTCCAACTCCGGGTTACTCATTCCAGGAAGCACAACACCCATCATTAATTTGCTTGAGAAGTGTTGATACAGATTCAAAGTCTCTTAAGTATTGCTTGTAACTCTATCCTTCAGATACAACAAAGTTACAGAAGACCACTATGGCACAAATTTTTTGCTGAACACAACCACGTAAAGTCTGCTTGGGGTAATTCACTGTCGTGCAGGATTTAAGTGGGAATTGCCTCCATCTTGGTGGAGGACACTTTAGAGCAATACCACATAGCCTAGATGCTCGGTGGGGTATCTGTGATCTGAACACCCTCCTGCTTTCCTCTGAAATTCTGTGTACTGGCATCACACCTAAGCTAGCTGAATCCCTTATCACCTACTGCAGCCCAGTTGCAGTCACTCTTCAGTGTGCTCCAGACCACGCAGGGAGAGGAGATGGCCGTGCTCATAACACTTTATGTGTCTGTCCTCTAGAGATGCTGAAATACCTTTCTGGGTTGGGATGGCCAGTCTCTAATCTAGAAGTAGCTTCTTTTATAACATTTATCAGAGACTTAATTTAGGCAAAGAGCATTGACTACCTTCTTGATCTTCTCTGCCTATCTGTGGAGTAGATTTTGTGTCTTGGACATATTGGAAATTGCTAACTCGCCATACAGCAATTGCATTGCTCTAAAATCCTTCTGTAATGTTTATTTCCTATGTTCTTTCAATGGCTTCTACTTCCTTATTAATTGAAATTACTCCTCTTACTTGAAATTACTGGGCCAGTATTTAGCTTCCTTTATAAGTTTCAAGTAACAGCATAAGAAGGTCTTTAAAATGGTCCAAAAACTTGTGTTCGTATATATGTCTGCAAGCTGCAACGCAAACAACTTGTCTGCTATCACTTGGTATTCATAAAAGCAGAGCTTAGTAAAGCAGAGCTTAGCAGCAGTGTTGTCTCAGCTAATCTAAGGAGATCCAGCAAACCTTTGCTATAGCTGTAAGACAGTCCCCTGCTTTGTTCTTTACTGACTGTCCTTTTCTAAGTATTGCTTATGTTTGTAATTCTAAATGCTATTGATTTTTATATGATATCTAAAGAAGACACAAAGCTTGGGACCTCTTGGTTTGTATCTTCAGGCCTTGACTGGTTATATTGTATGAATCATATTGATTTGAAGGAAAAGAAGCTAACAGCAGCACTTGTTTTTAAATCGAGAGAAGTATGTATCTTGAACTTCTACTCCCTTTCATGGGAAAAAAGTCTGCGATCTGAAAAATATTATATTTATTTATTTTCCACAGTAGTCTTGCTGAAAGCACAGTCAAACTGAGATAATGGACAGAAATAGTTTATGCTCCAACCATCTCCAACAATTTACACTTAAGACTGCACTGGTGAAACATGGCAAGGGCTGATGTTTATACAGGGAGAGTATGCTCTTAATGGACAGAACCTACTATGCTCTTAATAAATATAATGATTTTTATATGCAAATTTCCACGCTACTTCAGAGAGTTAGTAGTGTGCTGAAAATGGATAAAATAATAATCAGAGAGAAATAAATGAGATTGAGACTTTTGTGAAAGTGGAATAGCTATATACAGATTTCATTCAAGTCTTATCAGACTTTAACACAAATGAACAAAGATATGTAACTTTTTTCTGCAATAATAAGCAGAGATGCTGATCACAGATGGTGCAAAGTACTTTGCGGTGGCAGTGCTACCTTCTTGTAGGGAATTATGGAGGCAAAGTCTGAATGAGTGATGCAGCTGTAGTTTGCACTAATATCCAAAGGAGAGTGGTACAGAACCACCAACAAGTATAGAAAAGTCATTAACCATGTCTGACTACAGTTGTACTGTGAAAAAATCATAAAGCCTCTAACAGACAATGGTTTCCAAAGTGCTGGTGCAAATTAGGTAACAGTTCAAAGGAACAGTCTAGACTGCATTACTGATGCCTGTTTTGCAAGAAATATCCTGCCTTACATTGTAAACAAGGCTGTTTCTGCAACTGGATTTAATAGGAACCATCTTATAGGCACCATTGACATCTGAGCTCAAAGTTCAACTCACTGCTGGGATAAGACCTCAGCCACTGCTCCTACATCTGAATCCTTAGAGCTTTGTGCTCAGGACACACAGTGTTGGGTGCTTCCAACCTACTGTCACCTCATGCTTGAGCCCAGCAGTCCCTGAAGCCAAGACTGGAATAAAGGCTGAGTGCCCCAGCCACTCTGGGAAAGGAGCCAGCGGAGCAGCTCCACATGAGCCCCAGCTGACTGCACAACAATCACAAAATTTGCTAGTAGAGGAGTAGCCAAGGCAATTCAGGAAGCATTGCACCATTTCTGATGAATGTTATGTTATCTGTAGGATGATGTGTGCATGAAAAGAGAAGGCATAAGGCTTCATGCAGCTCTGGAGGAGCTGGGAATATTCCAGCTGTTTGGACAGTACCTGAAAACATATTTGGTTTTCAACATTCAAATGTGTTTAATAGTGCTTCTGAAGGTATTAATTAATTCTCACACAGATACTTATAAGAGAATAAATTAACTAAATAAAATTATTTGTAAATACAGTTTTCATAGTTTCCTTGGCTATATTGTCTATAATTTTTGTCTGCAATACAAGTTGCTTTGGTTGTTTCTGTGTCAAAACATTTGTCTTTCTCTTTCTATCACATAAACTACATGAACATTTTTGAAATTGCTGTCCCATTTATTCCTTGATGGGCTATAATACTGCTAATCAATATTGCATTGGAGTCCATTTAGCCAACAGCACTGTGAATTTTGCAGCAAATGGGAGTCATTTTCTGTCTCATACAAAAATAAAAAAGAGATTTATACTTCTTTATTTTTGCAATTAGCTCCATTTGTTCTTTGCGCAGAGAGAAAATAATAAATGGTAGGCGTTGGGTTTTTGCCTTTTTTTTTTTTTTTCTACAAGAATTCAACAGTATGTTTTCTGTAAAAATGTGGGATGGGAAGGGAGAAGCCAAAGGACCTCCTGCGTGCTGGACACCTTCAAGAAATTTTTCACTGACCATCTCCTATAACTGTAGGGCTAGTGCCTATAGCTAGAATCACTGTAATTCTATGTGCAGTTGTCATTTTACACACTCGGAATATCATTCTGTGCTTGACATAAGTTTACCTGGATCTTAGCTTTAATATAAATTGATTTGCTATTGGCACACCAACTGGAAGACAGGAAAGCATTTCCTATACTTTTTTTTACAGTGTTCCCACTTCTTATCTTATTTAATACTGAATGGAATCAACACAAAATTTTTCTTTTTAAAAATAAAAAGCAATAAATACCAAAATAAATTTGTTTCCCAGAACCTTCTCATCTTCTGAGCATAGGACTCCCATTCATGGTTTACCTCTGGACTGATTGTCAGACAGATAACACGACATTCAGAAAGCAAGGTTTGCAAAAAGTTTCTGAATACTTTCTTTATTTAAAGATAGAAACAGAAGGGATGACATCTTAAACTGGAGTCTCCTGCTGTTCTTTCTTCTGTTTCTGTTTCTGTACCACTCTGAAATATTTCTTCAGGTTGAGAGCTCCACAAGGGTGCAGAGTCCTAACTTTTGCAGACAGAGCCCTGTCTATTTTGAGCCTGTTAATTTTTCAATTATACTGGAGTACTGTCTCATACAAAGCATGTCTGTCTTTTTCTCTCTTCTTCTGCTATCAAAATTCTCTGTGTGGATCTACAGTATTTATTTATCTTTGCAAGCCTTTTTCTGCAGTCTGTGTGACTTAGGGATTTTTCCCCTACCCACACTCTTCATCCTCTGCAGAAACCTTTCACTAAATGTCTCCCAACTCAGTGGGTCACCTTTACCAACTTATGTGTACACAGCAGATTAGCTATTAATTATGACCCATCTTCCCTAGTGCTGTGGAAACCTACAAGGTTTCTCCACCAGAATCCTGTAATCTGCTTCCATACAGAGGGAAGCATATCATACTATTAACTTTCTAACATCAGCTATTCTCAGTCATTGCAATGCCACTCAGTATTTCATTATTTCTTCATTAAGTTATAGTTCTGTTTCAGACACAGATTTATATTCCATGTAAAAATTATTCCCTTTCCCCTTTTCCTTTCTCTGATTTTCCCCACTTTGGTATGTCATATAATCTTCATCAAAATAAACCTCCACAGAAAACGAAGACCTTTAAAAGAGAATTTTAACTGTTGGTGTAAAATCTGTAGCCAAACCACATGGTAAACTAAGTCTTTTCAGAGTTGAACACCAAAACTGAATTGTCAATTTTCTGCCTCTCTCTCCTTTCTTATTTTTCAGAGAGATTTCTAGTCATCATGTAACAGTGTCTGAAAGGACACATTCCACGTTCTTCCTTGTTATGAGTCTCTTAAACTCATATACCTACTATATTTTTATCACCTGCCCTCTGAAAAACAAATTGTCTTAAAAACAAAGTTTTATTTCTCCCTATGATTTAAAAATCTCTGGTGTATTCAGTGTGCAGGATTGTAGGTGTTCTCTGACTTGATTAGTTTGCATTGATTGTTTTGAAGCTTACTCAGCAGTAGGAATGCAGTACTTCCGTGTACACTTATCCAAAGGAAGACAAAATTACTCTTCATGTCCATAGAAAGGACTCTTCCATCAGCTGAAGCTGTTAGTTAAACTGCTCATATTAGAATTAGGTAGTCTGCTATCTTCCTTTTTTTTTTCTTTTTTTTTTTTTTTTTTTTTTTTTTTTTTTTCTTTTTTTTTTTCCTTTTTTTTTTTTTCCTTTCTTTTTTTCTAGTGAGCCTACCAAGGGACTCGAAATAATGACAGGACACCATGGAGACTTGCAGTTCATACCAAGAGAAAACATCTTGAGAGCAACAGGGAGCTTGTATATGTTTCTTCCCTGGTATTATTTTTTTAAACTTTAATTCCATTTTTTGAATGATGGATTTGATTCTACAGCTGCTATTTCTTTTTGCCTTCAAACCCATATTTTGATCTCTCTGTGCTGCGCAGCCTAGTAAGCAGGTACAAAACCCTACAGATGATGTTTCTTCATTTATGAAGGTTCTATTTGTCATATGACACACATTCATGAATTGCACGTATTCTGACCTGGAAATCACTGCTATCAGCAAAAAATTACCTTAAAATTACTTTACTTGGGCAAAACCTGGTGAATCTTAGAGCCAGGTAAGATCTGACTCTGTGGGCAACGTCCTTTTATTCATAGGAAACTTAACCCTAAAAGCATGCCAGTATCTTGAAAGTCTCATATATCTTTGTGACATATGCATCTTTCATGTGCTTTATACTTTCAAAGGCCTCATATTGGTAAAAGGAGCCATTTTCATAAACCTTTTGAAACCAGACTTCCCATGAAAATCAAGGAGAACTAGGTAAGCAGAAGTCTTGGCACGCGTTTAATAGTTCTAAGATTAGAGAAAGCCTAGCCTTTACAAATTTCATTTCAGAAGGATTCATTTTTTTCCTTCCTGCTTCAGCAAATAGCTAATGTCAATCAGCCAAATGCACACCTAAATGTGCAGCTAAGCCATGAAAAATATATCTGTCAAAAGGAAGACTGAATGTCATGATTCTGTCTATTTGTCTTTAAATACTATTGTTGATATAGCAGTCTTTCTCCAAATTTTATCTAAAATGAAGCTTTTATAATTTCTTGTCTTTTTGGACAGGCAATGCTATTTTTTCCATTGAACAGAAACCGAGTAAACCAAGACTGTACTAAAAGTTTCTAAGAGCTGGGTGTCAGTTGTTTGAAAGAATTCTTGGAAGTTTATTCAAGTTTTTTGAGGGGCATTTCATGGGCCATAAATGTATTGCTTCTGACTAAAAGAAGAAAAGGGGGGTTTTAGTGAAGGAAACAATGGGAAAGGATACATATTAAGAACATTAGAAGTCATAGAAATGTCAAGTGAGTGAGTCGTTTAATTTTCAGAGATGTAGTGAGGGAGATTCCAAGCAGAGCTTGATCTAATTTATTTTGAGAGAAACCCACAGAAAAATCCCTAGATGTCTTTGTACCCAATCATTTCCTGAAAGAAAGATTTTCATACTTACTACACATTTTCAAGAAAGGTTTCTATCATTTACCCATAACTGTTGTGCTTGCAGTCTATCTTTGTGCCCAAACATTGTTTGTACAATCTTTAGAAGAACAAGAAAACATCATTCGGAGTTAAATTGCAGAAAATTGTTTTTCCATTAACTGATAAGGTTGAACTGACAATTCTGATGACTAAAGGATAAAAGTAGAAATGAAAACAAGTGCTTGATGCTATAGCAAAGAGCATCTGGAAGGAAAGTGTCATTCTTCATTTGTTGAAAATCCCCCACTTCTAACCAGGCTGGATTTACAAACACCAAGGATGTCAGTAGTCCAAGACTGAACACTTCTGTCCTTAATTGTCAGGCCTTTTTTTTCTTGATAGCCTCAGATTGGAGGAAAAGAATGACGGCAAGGACTAATACAAGACACAAAAACTTTTTGAAGCTGCTCAGAGATTTTTAGGGTTCAAAATAATCCTGCCAGAAGTGGATTAGTATGCAGAGAGTTGGCCAACAGTTAAATGCATTCTAAAATTCTGCTGAGCCTTCAGTACTGCTTGGAGAGTGTGCATCACAGAAAACATATGACTTTGTTATAACTTCCCATAGCACCTTTAGCTAAGATTATCTACCCCTTTCTAGTTCAGAGACCCACTTCGTTATTTAAAATTCTATCAGACTTTTAACTGTTGGTGATAAGAGTGTCACTCATTTGCTGCCTGCCCATATTTTTTCTAAGTTTGAATGAAAATATTACAGTTAGATAAAATGACTAATGGCATAACATTTTGCGGCTGCCATGCATCACAGGATTTTATTTTATGGCATTGTATTTCGTCAATTACAGAAAGCATTTGAAATTAATCACAAGGCAGGGACTGAAGTTTGCATATTTGTATTCAACCTAAGGGAAATCAATTTCAAATTGCAAACATTAAGAGTATGAGGAAACATTGATATGCTTTCATAATTTAATTTTGTGATATATCTCAATGCCATTTTGAGCTCTCTGTGTGTAAGCAAAAACAATGAGCAGGATTTTACTGTTTAAATGTTACAGTTATACATTGAGCATAGCTGTAACATTGAGTTTTCCTCACTTTACCTTACAGCTCTCTGACAATTAGTGATTCTGTCCTGTTATTTCAGGTTTTATCATTATATCCTCTCTCTTGTTACTGCTTTAACAAAACCCTATCACTTCAGTTTCCTGCCACTAGTAACTAACAACCAAAAAAGCTCAATCTGAAAGTGTCAAATAATGCAGCTTTATTACAAATGACCAAATTGACTATCAACACTTTTATGTAAGACCTTTCTGTGGAATTTTTCAAGACTATTCTTGTCCATCAGACACAGGAAAAAAAAGAGTTCCTGTCATCATTTGTATTCTATAAGCACTGGAGTTTGGCATCAAAAAGGAAAATTTCTGAAAGCATATTTAAATCAAAGGCAGCTTTCTAACCTGACCATTGCTGTGTTCAAATTCTACTCATCTCTCCTTTTGTTTTGGCAAGCTAGGAATGCTGAGAAATTACATGACTTTCCTTCAAACTATTAACTAGCAATTCACCAGGTATAACATTTTATGATAGCCAGTGCAAGCTGTATTGTATCATTGTCAGGAAAGAACTCTGAAGCACAGACCTCCAAGCAAGCAGCTCCAATGGGCCAAAGGGGAAAGAGAATCGAGTAGAAAAGGGAATGTAGTTTGATATCTGAAATACTCACTGTACATAAAAAGGTGAATAAATCTTGTCACGTTCACCGTGTTCCACTTGACTTCCAGCTGCCTGGGTTTTTTGATATTAAAAAAAAAAAAAAAAAGGAGGAAGCCAATATTTTCAGATGATGACTATTTCTGAAGTATTTAAAATAAGGCAGACAGAAAATGAAACGTAAGGTGAAGAAGGTACTGGAAACGAGGTGTAATTTGGGGAGCATTGTTTTTCATTGGCAAGAGTGATAAGCTTTAGGGAAGGGAGAAAGTTTGCTAATTTATGTCCTGGGTTTTTAGGTGGTCTACGGAATTAATTAATATCTGCTGATCACATAATCACAGAAGCATTGAGGTTGGAAGGGTCCTCTGGAGGTCAGCTGGTCCAACCCCCTACTCAAGCAGGTCCATCCAGACAGATTTCCTCTGGTCCTGTCACTGAGCACCTCTGAAAAGAGTCTGGCTCCACCTCCTTTGCAACCTTCCTTCATGTATTAATACACATTTAAAAGAATCCACCCTTGATGTCAGATAACACTCACTGTATCACTCGTCCCATCTTCCTATAAAGCAAGTAGCAGAGGAACGTCCATTCTACATTCATTTGAGATGGTAAAGAAAAGGGTTTTCAGGTAAGGATCCATGGAGAATACGGAAGCAAAGGATTTGGAGCAGCTATTGTAAAAAGTTCAATGCAAACACAAAGCAAAATGTAGAAAGTGAGTGTCAAATGATAGATATTTGAAAAGAACTGTAGTTATCAGTGAGTCATGGTAAATAATTAGCAGCAGTCAAATGACAATCAGAAAACGGCAGGAACAGAGAATAATTGTTAAAAACAAAGTAGGAGCTAATTGATAGTGTTTAATACTGTCAATCAATCGCTTAAAAAGACATGCAGTTGAAATTAAATAGAAAGTAGTTAATTGCAATGATGTAAAGAGATGGTCTTTGGTGGCAAAGCAAAGTAGATGGAAAATGAGAGTAATAACAGTAAGCCGATGAATCTTGGTCATACTAAACTTGATCAGGGAAAGTGGCATAGCAGGGAGAGATGACTATGCAAGTTGAGTAAATAGGATAAGATAGTTATCAAATAAATGTGGATTAAAAAGCTGTGGTTTTAAAAATCTTTTTTTCTGCACTGCCTAGAGTTCTTCTAGTGGAGGTGTTGTTCTACAATACATTTAGTTCTGTACATATTTAATATTAATTTGTTGTAGGCACCAGAAGACTACAGATTAGATTGAAAACTACTTCTCTGAAGAAAACTTCTCAAAAAATTCAAAAAATTGCAGTCCTAAACCCCTCAGTCTTAGGTGTAAATGAAAATATTTGCATTACTTGAGAACAGCCATTACAGTGACAACGGTGCTGACACAGAGAAAGAAAAAGCAGTTTCTGGTGCTGAAGACATTAATGTGCAATGAATTAAAGCAAGATGAGACAAAAATGCAAAGGAAGATGGAGGTCCAACTAAGCTTGTTGTCATTAAGCTTGTTCTCATAGAAACAGTTTTTATAATTCTCTGCCTTTGTTCAAATAATCCATTTAGATGGGAGCCATAGAAGGATCTTAGCCCGTTTCAATGATGTGTCTAATTCCAATCCATTTTCTGCCTACAGGCAACAGTGGAAGCAAATTTCTCAGCTCTGAGAATTCCTTGATTTCCACTGTGGGTTGGGTCTAAACGTAGAGATAGAGAAAAAGTTGTTTGAAGAAATAGTGTAATTCTAGCGAGTGGATTCTCAAACTCTTACTTTAAGTTGATGTATTTTCTTCTTTAAACTTCCTGTGTCACAACCTTTCGTAAAATTCTTTCGGTTTTCTTTTCAGTATTTAACTTCAGGATCAGTCCCTGAAACTGATGAAAAGGAAACAGAATGGCAATATAAAAACACTGAGAAAATGTTACTTGGACTAGGTGATATTTGCCACTTAATGAAATTAAACTTAGGTGTCTGGTGTTCAGTTACTTGAGAGAAGAAATTAAAGACTTTAGCTAAACCTTGTTAATATTGCTCTAATAGTCTTTTAACAAGATCCTGTTTGAATTTCTCTCTGATACTGTTGCATTTAGAGTTAGGGTATAATACGTTTCAGCTCTCCTATTCACTTTAATGTTGTATAAATATAAATGTGGGTTTGTACAACTAGTTCAATAAAACAGCTGTAAAAAGTCTTAAATTCTTTAAATCACGAAAATACAATATTTACCTTCTAAACAGAAGCAGGTAACCAAAGCACCATATGCCAGCTTGTTTAAATTTTCTTATTAAATTTGGGAATCATCTGATTGGTTCAGTACTTGGCACTTAAAATAAGAAAGGATTATGTTGTACATTTTTTGAATATTTAAGTGTAGAATGGATGATACAAAAACAGACTGTTCACAGTCTTGCAGTTCATGGAAACTATGTTCTGAAAGACACAACACTTGGAACTTTGAAGATGATGCCATCTATTATAAGGAAATACAAATAATTATCTATCTATATATCAAAGTGGTGTAAACAGAAAAAAGTATACCCATAATTCTGAGGCAAGCTGTGGTCACCAGCTCTAAAACTGACAAGAGCAACACAGCTTACCTGTGTAGGAAACAGACTTCAGAGAGGGACACACTGGCGGCCGAATAATGTAAAACAGACTTTTATGGACTTTACAAATGGTTATTAGAGAGGGGCTTTTTTAACTGTTCTTTCACCTACAGAAGTTCAGAATAGTTTGTGTGTATCTAATTAAATAACATGTGGATAAAAATATTCCACTGCACTCATTCTTCCCTATGGGAGTGAGATTGAAAAAACAAACATATGGCACACGTTAATTACATTCCTTCAGATTTTATTTAGGAAGTGTTCTAATGAGCTGAATATGACATAAAAACTTATGGAACAGAATATGTTTTATAGAAGTATTAATGTGCAGAAACCATAATTTATGCTTAAAGTGTTTTTTAAAATCCTTGTAAGCTACAAGACACATTGCTATAAAAAAAAATGTAATTTCAAACCCACATGATGACCTGAAGAGACTAAAATATGAAACAAATCTTGAGAGAAAACATGTTTTTTCATTCATTCTTAGCATATTCAATGTCTCTGTGATGATCTCTCAGCCTTTCTTCCCACAAAGTTCTTTGTTTCCTGTTTAAACAATCAAAATATGGATAATGGAATGAAGAGAAAGTCTTTTAGAACACTGTTTTGAAAGCAAGTAATAGATCATAATTTCTGTCAAGCCAGAAATTTCAAGGAGCTTCAAGGATTCTGTCTCAAGTGGACCTAAAAGCAGGTAGAATGGCCAGAGGACAAATCTTATATTTGGAATTCAGGGTTTGGCTAAATGCTGTTGGGAGAGCCTTTTGGGCTCCTAAACCAGTGCCTAAGAGAAAAATCAGTATAGGTTGGACTAACTCCAGGGCTGACAGAAGCTGTAACCATTTGTAATAGTGTATTGCTGTAGTGTCAAATCCCCCGTATTATAGGTATGTGTTACAGACATTACAACCTTGATCTTTTATCATCCTAGAGTAGCTTAATACAACTATCTAAGGTCAAACCAGAGTCCCAAGAAGAGTGAAGCATTAACTAGCAAGGTTTCCATGAAATAAACCAACCAAATTTAATCCATATTAAATTCCCTGTCTCTGGTTATTGTGATTTTAAAAGTCCCCTTACAAAAATACTTTTAAATGTGCACTATTTAAGGAGGATAAAGCTAACAAGCAGATTTTAATGGCAATTTTGTGCAAGTATCATCATGCTGCCATTAATCTTTTTTAACTACTTGGTCCAATTCTCTGGATGTAGCTCCCATGAATGGAGGAAGGATTTCTGGCAGAATTAGAATTTATGCATAGAGAGAATTCTTGCTCCATATTTCTAATCTGCAAGTTGGCCAGTTTCTTCTCAGGAAAAAAAACCCCAAACAATAACCCCAACCTCCCCCCCCCAAAAAAAAAAAAA
>VZRE01010842.1:131704-155817 GCA_013396775.1 Cephalopterus ornatus
AAACACCAAACCAAAAACCAGACCCCAACACCAAAACCACTAGGAAGCCAACAGGAAGTTGCTAAAAACTTAAAACAATGGAATGATTTTGAAATATGAGCTAAACAACTCTGGAAAAAAAATTAAAAAAAGACAAAAAAATTTCTGACAAAGGACATAACTTTCTTCCATGAACTCATTTATTAAGCATAATTCTCTACACGTGTTTTAGGCTCTGGCAAATAAATGGGCAAGGCATGAGGAACTCTCAGATGTGCTTTTCAGCAGTCAGCTCTACTAAATACACTTAAAATATTCAAGGAAAATAAAAGTTCAGAAGGGCACAGGCATTGTGAACTGGGCAGAATTTAGGTCTAATATTTTTGTGCCTTCATCCTAGTGAGTGCACTAACACAACCAGTGTGCTCAGAAGCAAAACATGGATGTTGATGTCAAAAGCTGAGATGCTTAAGAAATTTGGATGCTTCAAGAGCTAGATGAGTCTAGCTACAAAAGACTGTGAAGATTTACACTTGGAACATCTAAACTCTCATTAGAATATCAACTTAGGCATCTGAATTCCAGTCTCAATCTGGACCTATGATCTTGGTAACACTAGGCCAATCAGAGTCTCTCCCAAATACAACAGTGCAAACAGGGTTACATGGAAGGCATGCTTGAGATATGGTTCCAGTTATGCAAGAATTGTGAACTGAAGTTCCAGCCTGTCACAGAAGCAAGATACTGCTAATCACCTAATTTACAATATCTCACAGTTCTGAAAGATAGATTGATTGCAATAAACACAGACAAGTTTGCTGTACTGGCTCTCCTATGAGATATAACTCCAATAGCAAGTCAGAAAAGGTTCCATCTCAGTGAGACTTATGAGCCAGCCGTCCTTGTCTATAAAAGAAGTAAGGTACTATTTGTCTGATCTCTTCCTGCCGTAAAAAGCCCAGACTTTCTAGTCTTCCAATTACGGGGAGTTTGAGGCAAACACCTGAAGGCTTTCTAAATAAAACTGTCATTCTGATCAGGCCAAGGACTAAATAATTATGTTTCAGGGACTAAAAGTCTAAGAAATTGAAATTCACAATCCTTTCTGGCCACTAGGAAGTTTACTTTCTGTTCCTCAGAGGTTTATCAATTTACAGCTCCATGAAGGTAAAGCAAAAAAAAATACAATGCAACAAACTTTTTGCCAAAGCCACAATATAACAGATAAACTAATAGATTCTTATTCTACTATAACTAATTTACTGATTTTCTAGACTGAGAAAACCCAGTTTAAGTGAAATGACAATACTGGAACCAAATAAATAGGTAACTGGCCATTACTAAATTTAACCTGGAAATTGGATGGAATTTGCTTTTACTAATTTTTCTATCAATTAAAGTTCAGAACTGAAATTTTTATTTAGGTCTTTAACCTTGTCCTCATTTTTCCTGTAATAGTCCTTTAGTAGTTCTTACATGGCTATTTCAGTTACAAAACCTCCTTGAACAATCAGAATGCGAATACCGAGTAGAATTTCAGAAGCTCCTTCATCACTTTAAAAAAAATAAATTGAGCAACATAAACACGATTGGTACCTTAATATTATAGGCTAAATTTTCTGTGAAACTTGAACGCTCTGAATAAATAAGAAACCTGGAGAGCAAGTGGTAGCATTAGATTATTAAGTGAAAATGTCATTTTGCAGATAGATCACTCAGTCTGTCAACAAGCAAGCAGACAATATGTACTGGGAAAAAAAATCACCTCTCTTGGTACATAAAACCCCACTAAACAGAAGGTTGTTAATCAACTATTAATGTGTTAAAGAAAAATGCTGCTGAACTATCTTGGAAGCAATTAAAAGATATCAATACCTGTTAATTATATTACTGATAAAAATCAGGCTCATCATTACAGTGGTGCTGAAAAGAAGTAGTATTAAAATGCCCATTTTGCAAGATTACTGAACTACAGCATTGCTAATGATGAAGAAGCAACATGAATTTACAGAGCAAACAGATTATAGGTAGTCACACAATGCACTCTTCTTCACTTTGAATTGTAGATTATGTCACATTCAAGCACTTATTAAGTGAGCCCCAGTCTGTCTAAACAAACATACACACTGAGATGAAATTACTTGAGGCAGAAGAAATATCTCCACTGAAATCAACAGACTCCTATGCAACACGTTCAGGTGCGACATTTCTTGTATGACCAACATTAATGTATAAACATATTCTTCTGCTCACTATAAATAAGGCTGCCAGGCATCCCCTGGATGCACAGCAGAATGCTAACTACTGTGTCACAGGGCACAAAATATGTCTGAGCATCCATGTTTCCCAGGTTGTACTGTTTCTTCAAGGGCACCCCACTACTAATACTTCATTGGAGGTCTGCAGATCTGGCTCTCTGATGGTGTTGGGGTGCCCCAGATTTGGTACACAATACTTGGATTCCAGAGTGTCTTGTTATGAGACTGCTTTAGCACTACAATAGGACTTCCAGGCTACACCACCTGTTACTGGGCATTAGATTTCTAATAGATGTTACTGATGGATGTCCTTCCAGATACTGCCCATAAATTATTGCTGTAGCACCAGAATCAGTGACACTATAGATTTACACAAAAGACATACTGGGGTATTGTGAGTCACATACATCTGTTGTGAGTCATTCACTACACATTTACTAACATTACCATTATAATGACAAAAATAAACAGCTCAGGTTCTGTGTTATTACACTGTTAATAAATTTAATATTTGTTACACTTGAAAAGTTAAGAAGAGCTGTTAAGAAGAGCTCTTCCCCAGCATGCTCCTAGGGGCAACGAAATTAAAATCTGCATTCAAATATTCTGCAAATTTTAGCTTAGTTTTGCAAAATAAATCACTGTGACAAAGTAAAAACAGTCTTGCCTTGAAGAGAGAAGTAAAAGGTCTCAAAAGAGAAAAGTTTTGTTGTTTGTCTGTTTGTTGGTTATTTTCTCTTGCCTTTCAGTATGGAGGCTTTATTTATTTGAATGACACCTAACTGCACATGTAAACAATATCCTGGCCTTCATTCTTCTAGGAGCATCACTGCTGTCTTCCATTTAGTTACACTAGGTGACTAGTGTCCTCTGCATTTTAGTGGGACTGAACCCATGCAACAAGAAAACATAAACTCTCATAACAGAGCAAAACATAGAGGCCAATACCAGTCTGTATCAAAACATGAAAGCTCTCACAAAGAATTTTAGATCTTAAAACTTAGCTTATTATTTGTTCATTCAGGCTACAAGGTCATTCTGCAATTGTCAGATTGACAGATTAGACAAACACAGTAGCGTCTGATACATTTTCAATGAAAAAAGAATTAAAACTTCTTAATTTTTTTTTCACTTTCAGTCAAATTTTTCATTGTTTGGTGGTGCCAGAATTGTTGCTGATTGTAATGGGACTAACTAGTATTTTGAAAAAAAATGCAGAGTTTCTCAAAAAAAACTTTCATCCTATATAGTTATCTTTATCACTAGCTTGAGCTTCAAATGCTACATGTTAAATAAGTTTTTCCAAATAGGTTTACACCATCAGCACTTACTGAGTAGATTCTTGTCTCTTGCTTCCAAATAATTTTCTTCCTTCAAAAACCTCCCCATTGGAAGCAGAGGGATTGTAGCCCTGAAAGAAATCTGGTTGGCTTTTGAAACAAAGAAGTTTCTGGAGAGAATTACAGTAAGTGCAAATTAACAAAGAGCAGAATTAACATAACACACATGGATGAATATGGTCTCTTCCCAAAAGGGAAGAGTCAACAGGATGTCTGTAAAGGAAAGTTGCTCTTCATAAGCCCATTAGGGTTATCTGAAGTGATTAAAAGTGAATATATGGAAGCCAGTTGCTTAGAAGTAAACTAAGCAGTGTAATGCTGTGTAAGCCAGGAGGTAAGGCCCTTGCTTGCATAAAAGTCAGGAAATATACAAAACGAAGGAGCAGCCAGTTCTTGCAAGGAACGGAAGAATGGCAAATACGGGATCTGTGTTGTTCCTCATATTTATAAACAACCTGAAAACAATATACGATACGAGGTAGCTGAATACAATAATGATACTAAATTTTTTGGGGTAGCAAAAAAGAGGGCCAATTTTAAAGAGGGTTTCAGGGAATACATGACATAATGATGAATAGCATATGAATTTCACTGTAGATTAACTTAAAGTGATACAGAGAAAAAAAGTGTAATCCCATAAATAAATTGATTAAAGCTTTGAATTACTGTTATCAGTCCAGACAACTAGAATCTTGCAGTTAAAATGTTTATTCAGTGACACTATGGTCTTTTCTGTATTTCCTCCTACGCAATTTTGAATGGTGTTTATGGGTGACATAGTTCACTTACGGCCTGAAGAATGTGAAATTCTGATTCTCTCATCTTCAGAAGAATATTAACAAAGTTCAGAGAAGGGCAATAAGAATTACCACAGATACAGAATGAAGAACAGGTGAGCAAAGTAGAATTTATCAATTTGGAAAGGAGGTAAGTCAAGGCAAATATGGTAGGTCAACAAAACCAGCAGTGTCACAAGGTAGTTGGGTTCCAATTCAAGCACTAAAAGTCATATAATAAAACTAATATGAGAAAGTTTCAGAACAAGCAAAAAGACAAATGTCTTCCCACAAGTGGAGATAGATCTGCAGAACTTGTTGATAAAGAATGTTGTAGGTGCTACAGTTTTCCTTGGGTTCCAAGGGAGGGGTTTGACAAGTTCATAGAATAGAAATCTATTTGGTGGTAGTAAATAGAAAGAGGTTTCACTTGGCACTGGAAATCACTTAGATAGATATTAAGGCTAACTATATAATATATAGTTCCCTTATTACCTAGCAATGTCCTGTGGCAGTCATCGAAGGCAAGAAAGAGATCTTGGCCATTGTCATTTTCCCTGAACACAAACAGTGGATCAGTTACAATGTGTTTCCATCAGTGGTAGATGTGTCTTGGATGTTCAGTCAATCTGGAAGAGGCCTCCATACCCTCAGCTGTTGTGATAGAGAGAATAGTGATATTTTTTCAAATTGATAACCACATTTGCATACAAGATGAATTTAACAAATCTCCATCTAATTCACCCAGTAACATACTATAATTCTGGTTTTCAGACTAGAATGCATTTATCCCTAGAAGCTGGGAGGTTCATGAGTCACCAATAAGTAACACTGAGAAGTACCTGGTCACACTGAGCAATGAGCATTCCCTGCATCCCCTCCATTTTCTCAGCCTTCTAACAGGTTGTAAATTCTGTATTAGCATGTGTGTGTGTATTACATGAATCCTTAGAGTAAAAATTAATGTAATTAATTTTTGCAATTAATGTAATGAATGTAAAGAGGAGTACTTCTTCAAAGACCAAGTACTCAATCTGGGAAACATTCTTCTCAATAGATTAAAAAACTTCACTTTCTAAAAAAAAGTTCCAGTTAAAAGATTTTTTCTTCCCTAGTGTTTACTTTGGGCTTGTTTGATATATTCAAACAAATAGTTTGAACTTAATAAGGATTATCCAAAAATGCAATGATATGATGATAGTTTTTATAGTTTTGTGCTTCATTTTACCACTGAATTTCAGATATTTTCTTTTAATGACTTTTGCATTATACCAGGAAATGCATAATGCTATTAATTCAGTTTCATCCCTTAAAAAGGTATGTGTAAAAAGGCTGCTTTTTAAAAAGAAACAATTTTATATAAATACTGATGATTATTAAATCTAAAACAAAGACATGTTGTTCCCAAAGCCCCTAAGGAAAAAAAAAAAAAAGGCAGCAAATTCTATAAAACAATATTGTATGAAATATCCTTAAAATGAGTTGCAGTATTCTCTACTAGGCACTAGTATTGAATAACATGAAAATGCTTTTCATTTGGTTATATTAGGCATGATGAATAGATGAGGTAGAAAACAGTTTGAATGTTTCTTTTCTCCATGGATTGTTGACCTGCTCTTCTGCATACCTGTACTGGAGAACAGTACTTCAGAATGCAGCTTTACGTTTGACAACATAGATTGAAATGCTGAGTATTTTCAGATCAGGATACATGAATAATTACTTCGAAATTATGCAAGAATGTGGTACCTACCAGTAAAGTCAGGAAGAAAACTTTGTTTTAGGGCTATGATTAGAAAATTAGACCTTTTCTTAGGTCAATCTTTTTTAGAGTCTTTATTTAACAAAATACCTCAAGTAACATATTAGGCTTCCATCCTTCTAGATTAAAAAGTAGCTTGCCCAGTCTGTTTTAAAATAATTAAAAACAAACAAACAAACAAACAAAACCCCAAACCACCCAGATAATACAAACAGTTCTGACAAAAAGTGAAAGATCATACTTTAATAGTTCACGGTTTACGTCCCAGTGTGACATAAGGGCAACCATTGCGGTTCTGAGAGAAAGCTCGAATAAGAACAAATAAGATTACAATATGCTAGAAAAACTGCCTGTGACATATCTATTTTGCTTCTCATTAAAGCTGGAAAATCCAGCTAGTTGATTTAGAATATGCAGAGATTAAGAATGACTATGTAAAAAGTAGAGTCAGTGGAAATAGCAGAAGACATCTGGGACTTTTCATTAATTATTTGTTCAACAGTTATTTTCAACCTAACGTATAAAGACACTGTCAAAGATTTTGATATAAAATATTACTTATTTTTGTTCTGCTTCCAATGAAATAGATGTCTGTTTCCTTTTTTTTTTTTTTTCTTGTTTTACACTGATGCTTCTCATTAGGTGTTAGCCTTGATCTATGTATGTCATCTGGTGTACATGCTCGGCGATACAGATGAGGAACTCCAACTGTAATTTACCATGGTTAGTCATAATGTAGAACACATCAACTTGAAATAGCTTCCATTTGGCTATGCACATTCTTGAATAGTTAGAGCATTTGGGAATGGTGATCAGAAACGCTGATTCCATTCCTCCAGAACAATAACTTCCATTATCTGCATAATGCTTTGGCTTATATTTTATGTTCTTCTGTATGTTGAAGGTGGCATACTGTTATGATATTTTTTGCTTTTGTTTTTCTAAAAGCTAGGATATTTCTTCACCTTGTTGTAATTCTGCATGATACATTTCTTGCCTTGCAGGACATGAAAATGTTATGTAAGAGCTTGCACGGATCTGAACATTTAAGCGATAAGCCCCACTAAAACATGGAATGCTCCTTCTGTACTTCAGTAGCACTTGAAAATATTAACTAACAACATTTTTACGTAATATACAAGAAGTTTTCAAAATTTTGAAGTCTCCTTTTTGCCACAGTTTTCTTTTTCTCAGTCTTGTCAGCTGGTTTGATTCTTTTATGTTTTTTTAATAGTGCAATCTCACAAGACAAAAGGAATTCAGTGTGCCAACTGGGAAGCAATGCTCTCATGTTTGAAACCTTTTGCTAAAGTGTGGCTTAATTCAGACATCTACTGCTCAACATGCTATTGCTTAATGATAGAGCTAAAATAACAATTCTTGATTTGTTTGGCTGTTCTGTAGACAGTGAAAGTGGAGAAAGGGAACATATTAATCAAAAGAACATCTCCAAAGCATATGAGAGAAATACTGCTTTAAAGATAAACATACACTACCTTTTTCTTCTGATTAGCAAATCAACAGTGAAACTGATTTACTATCAGACTTTGGGCCTGGGAGGATGAAAGCAAGAAAACTACAGCACCTTCCTTTAGGGCAAGAATTAAAGTCACTGCAAGAGAAGAGTAGAAATGAGAAAGACTAAATGGCCCTGATATCATGAGCATCAGGTGTCTGCAAATCAGACCAGTCTGGAGTTTTAGTTGTGATGTTACCAAAGACAAATCAGTCTCATTGATAGTAGCTGCTCAGAAAAAGTGGAGTCATCAATTTAATGTCATAATGCTAATGGCCTCACCTCTCCAGAGGGTTTAGGAAGGATTACTTTCAACTTGTTAATGTCAAAATGGTGATAGAAGAGGGACAGCTAATAATGTGCTTTTTTAAGTTTGCTATGACTTTATAAGGCAAGATGGAAATCAAATGGAATATCTTTTATTAAAAAGAGGTGACTGTTCATCCTCTAGTTCTGAAATTTCTCTGTGCCGTAGGTCTACACATAACTACATTTGTCTGAAGGAAAGGGGAAGGGGAATCTCAAAATCTGGGGTAGTGTTCCTTTAGTTTCCAAAATCTCTGAAGTTTAGATGTGTCTGGATCATGTTCGTGGTTTGATTTATGACTGTGTAGGTGGGAAGGTACAGATGCTCTGAAATTCCATTACTGATGCTGGATTAAATTTAGGCTCTCTGACATGAGTGCATTTTGAATCTGGCCAACTTCTACCTGGTGATTTTCAATAGCTGTGGAAATGGAACATCTTTAAGACAATCAGAGACAGATGACATGGAGGACTCAGGGCTGCCTTGTAGCTATGGCCAAACTGAGATGGGAATAGTTGAGTATCCATACCAGTCAAAGTCCAGCGGAAAAGAGGATTGCTCTCACTTTGATGAAGGAATAGGAGTAGCCTGAAACCAAGTGTAGAGATAGACAGATAAGATATGAAAATGTAGAGGTTCCATCACTTATTTTAAAGTTTTGAAATTCTGCATAGGCTGATTAATTTCTCTGCAAAACAATACATGCCATGTAAGGGAAGCTTACAGACTAGAGGGTTGTTCAGGCTCAGGAAAGAGAAAAGAATTGTTTCCTAGCTTATACATTCCCTTCTTTTTCTACATGGACCACTTCTATTTATATGAAAAAACCACCCAAATCCCTTCTTTGCTATCACTACTCAGTCCTTGCATTCATATGTGGGCATTAAGGAATTTCTTAATTTCTGATTCAAGGTTTGCTCTAGTTAAACTCTGCAAGTGTCATGAAAGATGTTCTTTTCCTCTGGTTTTAACATGTCAGTTGAACTGTGGTATTTTTCCACAGTTTCCTCTGAGCATCTGACATCCACCTCAGCCACAGAATCCACAGAGTTGGTTATGGAGAAGCCATGTCTCTTGATCAGTTAGTTAGCAACAGGCCTGGCTTTTTCAAATAACTAGGATACAGAATTACGCTGGCAGAACCCATTAGGGCCATTGAGTTGCTGAAATAGCGTAGCAGAGAACTCATGCACACAATAAACAGGACTTGAAAAGATTCTTACTATGACCAAGGATGGTTTGTGTGGATGTGCTAAATGATCGTAATTCAGTTTTTATCTTTTGTTTGCATATCACAAGGATTTTCTTCTATTAGATGGCCATTTTTGAAATATCAGACATAATAAGTATTCCCATTACAATTTCTATCAAAATCTACCACAGGCTAGATGGAGGCAACCAATTCTCATAGTTTCTTTTAAAAAACCCCAAACCAAATCACCTAAACATAATCCTTGCACTAGGTAAATCTATTGAAGTCTTGGGAAACCCATTTCTGTCAGAATGCAGAAGTTTACTAGTCTACATTCTCAAAATGAGATATTATTCTCTACAACAGTAATTGAGTATCATTATATAAAACCTGATGTGATGCTCCAAGTTGTGATTTCTTCTTAATAAACCAATTTACATAACATAGTTTAATCAAGGCATTCTGACTGTCAAAAATGTTTTCATCATCTTTCTTTCAGTTGAGCTCTGTCTCTTACTGCTCTTTTCCCAGTGAAAGCCCATTATCCACTAAGAAGACTAGTTGAATCCACTTTTTTGTCTGGTTTGAAAAAGAAAATCACCATGGAGTCATGGAGTCATAATGATATGACTAATCAAAGTGTACTGGCACAACGGGAAGTGTATTCTACTTTCTTTTTATCTTGGGAGTTTTATAGTAAGCTTTTTCTTTCCCCAGACATTTTCTGAGCTCTTTGTTCTAAATTTGACTTAAGCACCAATAATTCAAGTAAACCATGATGGTTGTTCTCCATTTGTTGTTCTCCATTTCCTTCTTGTCCAGCTCTCTTCTCTATTATGGAAACTGTAGGGTCCTTGTCCAGGCAGGCTGTATGTGAATTTCACACTCATTTCAGCTTTGGTGTGCTGGATGGAGAAGTGGCATCAGAACCTGTGTTTCTCCCACTGTTCTGTACTGCTGTGGTCATGCAGAAGACTAGAGTAGTCACAAAGTCCAGTTACCTAGTACTGGACTGTAAAATATAATTATATAGTTTCTAATGTCTTTTAATATCTGAACTACTGCTTGCACAATATACTGTGTATATTGTTTCTCCTTTCTTCCTAAACTAAATGATGGCTGAACTCTATCAAACATGTCCAAAGTGAAAGTGTCAATATAGTGATCTCCATAATGCTGTAACACACCTTGCCATATTTCACTATGAGAAAGGGAAAGGTCATGGCCTAGCACTGCCTAGAGCATTACATACAGTTCACATCCCAAGGAAAAATAAATTTGGATCATTGTGATTCAGTACTTATTCTGGATTTAAGTCTTACAGGATCTGGTTTTGCCCCTCAGTCTCTGTAATGTCAAAAATTGCCATTAGGCGACTGGAAATATGAAGATAATCACATACTTGAGCGCAAGTCTCTCCCTTTGTCACTAAGTCAATGTCCCCATGGAGCTAAGCTCAGAGCTATTCAGCACTGTCTCCTAGAGCATTACCATTTCAGAAGAAAATACACAGTTTAGGTAGCCAAAAGATAAGCTGTTAGGTGAGTCTTTTTCGCTGTAATGATAGGAAATCTCCAGACTCATCAGAGAGAATTATGAGCCAGATTATACTAGGAAGATTCATGGACTCCAGCAAATCCCCATCCCCAAGGCAATAAATTTTTTTTTTTTATCTACTGGCTGAAGAAACAAGAAACTAATGAATAATTGCCCTTGCTGATCAGTTTCAGTGACATACTTCAAGAAACAAATGGATTCCAATTACTAGTCATATTCTTCAGTGCACTCCTAGAATCTCTGAAATCCAGAAAGGAGTATAAAAACACCGTATACGGTAGGAAAAAACCCGCAAACTCCTCTAAAATCTATATAAAAGTCATAATCAGACTTTGAATACCAAGCTCTATGATTTTTTTTTTCCCTTAAGACTCACATCTTTAAAATACATCAGCTGTATGTAAAATTTTAGCATGGTTGTCTGTATCGCATTTGGAATGAAATGGTGAATGCAGGGAAACTGAATGAGCTGTAAACTGTATAGATTTTTTTTTTCTATTTCTTATGCTTATTGACAACTTTTGGAATGCATTATGTTTATTTCCATATGTTTTCATGCTCTTCAACCTATTCAATTCCCTGTGTGAGCAGCACCTGATAAGTCTATTCAGATTCATCCTATGGCACAAAAGTGCTTCCAACACTTTTGGAAACAAATCTGTGGCTCTACAAATTCCTTAAGTATATTTTTCTTGGAAATATGAATCTTTTAAATGAAATAGTAGTTATTCCTTTCAGTCTAGGACTGTGACTTAAATCTCATCTATTTCTTATTCTGCGGGTCCCTTCCAGCTTGACATATTCTGGGATTCTGTGACTTATGTAACCTAAATGGTGTCCTAGACTCTGAAGGGACAGTGCTAATGGTTGTTTCAGAAGAGATGGAAGATCACAGTTATTCAAAAGCACATTTTCAACTCATATATTTTGCTAACAGGAATTTCAGAGGATTGTTAGGATTCACATCTTTAAAATACATCAGCTGAACCTAACACAGATGTTACTTGCAGGCATACAATTAATCTGAACAAGCATCAGAGCTCCGGGGTCAATTGGCAAGACAACAAGAAAACTGGCCAGGCTAATTGAGAGCTGACCAACCCATAGGTATAGTTTGAAATGGAAACTATTTCACTGGAAAATAAAAAGACTGAATGACAACCATGATTTCCATTAAGAGTATCTTTTAACACAACAGGTGGAATTCAAATTCTGTGAGAGAGAAGTCTTTAGCAGGCAGATCTTCCAAGGACTTCAGCTGATATGAAATATCACAGGATTGGAAAGAAATCATTACAGTGAGTTACACTTGCTGTGCTCCCCAGATCATTTACATTCTTGGAAGGAACAACAATTTAGATGTACAGAAACAAGCACAACAGAGGAAAGAGAAGTCAATGCTTTTGAGTAACAGAAAAAGTGGGATGGAAAAGATACAAAATAGGCATGAATCTCAACTCTATTCTGTCTTTATAGAGACTATCTTAGGGAATATTGATTATATCCCTTTTATCAGTGGCAAATTTACAGTTAAGATAACTTTCTTCACTGCTAGCATAAAAACATACTGTTCAAATGTACTGCAGGTGTTTGAGGTCAAACTTGAGGAGACTTTCCAAAGCGAAAATTCCAGTTTGCATACTCCCAACATGAGTATATTTCATGGGTTGAAAAAAAATACCTATCATAGGCCTATGTTTCACTTGAAGAGCCTTTTCCTCTTTAGCATTTAATCCTTAAAGCTGTTTCTGCAGTCAGCTTTTTTGTCAGTACACTGATTTAGCAAAGCTTATTATTGTATTCCTGCAGTTACACAGGAAATATTCCACCTCCTCTGTCCCGAAGGTGTGATCCCTGTTTCACAGGTAGCAAGGCTAGAGTAAGAACAAATTCTATGCATCTGACTGAGAACTGTGATTCAGAAGTTCTACTCACCTTCCTCTAGAATAAAATCTAGTATCCCCCTGCAGCAGCAGCACCTGTTTCTGGAACATTTGCAAGCCTCTCCAAGTTGGTACATTGCCTTTTCTAGCTTGGCTGGTAAATTTAAGTGATGGTAATGGTCAAACCAAAGCCTTTGAAGTACTATAAAAACGAAGCCCATATCCAGTCGCCTATTCTAATCTTCAACCCATACTTTGGCTTTTTATCATCCATACTCAGCAGGACACATCTCTTCATATCTTTCTCTGGAGATGTTATTCTAACTGGCAGCTTTCTTCCTTCTTGCTGGTAGTTTATCAGAGAATCACAAATTGACTTGGGTTGGAAGGGACCTTAAATTAGATCATCTAATTCCAAACCCCTACAATGGGCAGGGACACTTTCCATTAGACCAGGCCCCATCCAACCTGACCTTAATCTTTATCTGCTTAAGGGCTTCATTTTTCTTGCAGGCACTCATTTAAACTTCCAGTGACATTTTCTGATATTTCCAAATGGAAACCTGGGCCCTGGTAACTCTAAATACAAGTGACCTGCTAGAAGACTTGTTACAGGCAGGAGAATTTTCAGAATGCAAAATTTTAGCGTGGTCATCTGTATTGCACTTGGATTCAAATGGTGAACGCAAGGAAATTGAATGAGCTGCAAACTGGATAGACATTTTTTATGTTTTCTATATCTTATCCTAACTGACAACTTTCAGAATGCATCATGTTTTTTTTCCATATGCTTTCATGTTCTTCAACCTATTCAATTCCCTGTGTGAGCAGCATCTTGGTATGCATATTCAGCTTCATCCTATGACGCACAACAAGATTTCTTCCAACACTTTCGGAAATAAATCTGTGACTCTACAAATTCCTTAAGCAATGCCTGACTTGTAAATATGAATCTTTTAAATGAAATATTAGCTATTCCCTTCAGTCTAAGACTGTGATTTAAATCTCATCCCTTTTTTATTCTGAAGACTTACGTAATCTAGAACAACTTAATGGTCAGATAGTTTTGTCCTAGACTGTGAAGAGACAGTGCTAATTGTTGTTTCAGAAGGGCTAGAAGTTCACAGTTATTCAAAAGCACATTCACAAGAATGTTGAAAGGACTTTACATAGAGTTAATCTATTTCAACTCATATATTCTGCTAACAGCAATTGCAGAGGACTGTTTCAGAGTAAGGTAGGTCTTAAGACAGTGTAGTGTAAAGACGTTAAAACTGTAACAGCTGTTCAGCAGATCTGCTTGAGACCTATTCTCTGCACTGGGAATAGCCTAACACAACTTTAAGTAACCCTTTTTTTGCTTTGCCACTTCTTTCATTTTGGCACAAGGCAGTAAGCAATGGACAGGTATAACAAGAATCCGGAAACAATGAAGGAATAAAATCTGGTATTGGGCTGGCAATGGACTCTACTTAAACTTTCTTTGTGGTTCATCTTCACAGCAGTGGCTGAACTCTGTTCTCGTTCTAATTAGAATAGTGTTATTTTTTTTTTCTCAGCAGATGGCACAGTGCTCTGTTTGGGATTCAGTATGAGAATAATGTTGAAAAGACTGATGTTTCAGTTGTTGCTGAGCAGTGCTTACCGTAAGTCAAGGACTTTTCAGTTTCATGCTCTGACAGTGAGGAGGTGCACAAGAAGCTGAGAGGTAGCATAGTCAGCACAGCTAATCCAAACTGGCCGAAGGGATATTCCATACAATAGAATGTCATATCCAGTATATAAATTGTGGGAGTTCCCCGTTTGATTGTGATTCGGGGATGGGGTTTTGGCATCAGTCAGAGGGTGGTGAGCAATTGTAATAATCCCGTTTTTTCCTTTGGTTTTCTCTGTCTCTTTTTTATTACTACTATTATGATTATTCTATTTTACTTTAGTCCAATTATTAAACTGATTTCATCTCAAGCCACAAGTTTTACTTTTGATTGCCAGAAGTGAGCAAACAGCTGCATGGTTCTTAGTTACTGGCTAGGGTTAAACCATGACACGTGAATTTCCAAAGCCAACTTAGTAATCTTATTTTATTTAGTTTGGAAAGTTATCTCTTACTGTTTCCTGATACAAAACCTTTTCTGCAGAATGCCCTTCAGAAATAATTTATTTGAAATTTTGATTTGCTTTAGTTTGGTAGAAAACGACAGCTATGTGAAATAATGATGGTTAAATTATTGTTAGACAAATAGAGAAATTTGTGTCTGACCTGCTACAATGAACCCAATAATTATGTTTTCAATTTTTGTATCTGAAGGCAATTGTCTAAAGATTGAACCTACATTAAGAGCTTCTCTTAGACAATTCAAAATATGCCTGAGATGTTAATACACTTTGTTCATTCATCAGGCTACTTCTAGTCTTTAACTGTGACTGTCTCCTTTTATATGTAGGATGATGAGGTGTCCATTTTTTTAACTAGCCCATGGAATGGATTTATTTCCTGCAGTAGATTTTGCTGAGGATATTAAGTTGCTGAATTGTCATGGCAACAAGAAACAAGTAGTAGCTGATGGAATAGAGAGACAGACTTGTATTAACCTTTCTATCAGTACATACAAATGCATTAGATTTTGAATATTTTTGGTTCTTTTCACAGAATAATACTCTGAGGTAATTTATGTCACATAGTAAACTTATACTCCATGTGTTATAAGGGGTAGAAAATTTCAGAGGAACAAGTGTTTTATTTTTATATGTGGTGAATAATACAATTGTATGTGGAGAATAATATAATTGTACAACTAGTGCAGCAGACTTTTCTCTGTCTGACATTGAATTAGAATGTGTAACTTCATGTGAAGGAGGCACTAGCTTTAATGATCTCTACTTGGTGATGCAATCATTTTCATGTTTCCTTTCCCAATCACTGACATGGCCAACAGCTCATGTACCTGCTGGTTAAGGTCCTTCCTGTTTCTTTCTCTCCATTACACAAAAGCTATAAAATATCTTCTTATCTTTTCTGTATACAGAAAAATAAAGTCTACTTTCAACAGCTGGTAAAGACAACATGTGCTTGTGAAAGTAATGGCTTGATAACACCCATCACTGTGAAAACAACTATAATAAATTCAAGGTGGCATACCTGTTAATCCAAACCAGAACCTGTAAGCAAGTTCTGCTAAACTTGGTTTGTTTGTGTTTGAAGCCATGCCTGTTCAGAAGGTTTTTTGGAACATGAATGGTTCAGTTGGTCCCCAAAATACTCTTGTTGTTGCTCATCCAAACCCCTCATAGAACACAAGAAATATGCCCTGCATTGATTTGTAAAGCCAACATTCAGATAAGCAAGTTGCTTTACAATTCCTTAGGAAGACAAAGGCAAAACATATTGGCTATTTGTCTAAGATAGAGGAAAAAATTAAAAGATAAACTAGAACTATAAACACTTTAAATAGAAGCTGTGAACAAGAAAATTCCGTGCAATATATGCAAGAAAACGTACACAGTGTTCTGCTGCTTTTCTGAGTTTTATGATCCTGGATGGCTCTAGGAGGCACATATTCTAGGCAAACCTCTGTCCAAAATCTTTTCCTTGGTGCCCTGTCAACTCTGAGATGAGGAGGCCCTGCTCTATCCTAACTTCTTGGTAAAACACAGTCTTGCATTCATCTCTTGGACTGCCGGTCCTAGAAGAATTTCTTATAAAAACATCCTTATGGTAGCATTTTGCCTACTGAGAAAGTTGGAGTATTAAAATGCAGGATTTCTCTATTACTGTCTTATAGTGTCTAAGTAAACAGAGCAGTCTATTTTCAGAAAGGTGTCATGCTGCTAAACAGTACTGATTTCTACTGCTGAGGGTAACTGATTATTTCTGCCTAAGCAATGCTCCTTCTCTTACAAGTGATTGTAGATCTCTATTGATACACCAAAGAATAGTCTAATTGACCCTATAATTTGTGTTACAAGTTATGTTGCAAGTACTTTTCCATGTCATCCTCTACCAATTTTGAATTCTAAGAATCCAAAGGAAAATATTTTCTACAAGCTGCATAATATTCCTCATAGAATCACAGAATCATAGAATATGCTGAGTTGTAAGGGACCCATGAGGATCAAGTCCAACTCCTGGCCCTACGTCACACTGTGTGCCTCAGAGTGTTGTCCAAATGTTTCCTGAACTCAGATAGGCTTGGTCCTGTGACTACTTCCCTGGGGAGCCTGTTCCAGTGCCCAATCACCCTCTGAGTGAAAAATCTTTTCCTGATATCTAACCTAAACCTCCCCTGACACAACTTCAGGCCATTCCCTTGAGTCCAGTCGCTGGTTATGAAAGTGAAGGGATCAGTAACTGCCCCTCAGCTTCCCCTCATGAGGATGTTGAAGACCACAATGAGGTCTGCTCTCAGCCTCTTCTCCAGGCTGAAGAGACAAAGTGACCTCAGCCGCTCCTTTTAAGGCTTCCCCTTCAGGCACTTCACCATCCTGTCTTTTTTATATTACGTTGCCCAAAACTGCACACAATATTCAAGGTGAGACTCCACCAGTGCAGAGCAGAGCGGGCAATCACCTCCCTCAACCTGCTGGCAATGGTTTGCCTGATGCCCTCCTGGCTGCCAGGGCACTGCTGACTCATGTTCAATTTGCTATTGACCAGGACCCTCAGGTCCCTTTCCACAGAGCTGCTCTCCAGCGTCTCATTCTCTGTCTATACACACAACTGGGATTGCTCCATCCTGGATGCAGAATCCTTCAGGGGGGAAACTTCCACTGAAATTTGTCTTAATTATAAACATCTTTTATGAAAGCTCATGGGATAACATTAAGCTAAAAAATATGAGATAAAAATAGTCCTCTTCTTGAAAGAGTGATCTGCTTTTATTTGCACACAGTAGAATGGGGACCTGAACAGTTTAAATATCTCACATAGCACTGCAATACAATAGACAAAAAAGTGAAAATCTGAGGGCAAAATTAGTCTCTTGTGTTCAGAGAAATTGTTTACCCAAATTTTCATGTGCACACTCATTTCCAACACAATGTTTTATTTCAAAGACAGTTTTGCGTTGTATCCCTTTGACTGCAATTTCATTTTTTCTGGAATTCACAGTTCCTGCACATATAAAGATGAACTTTACAGAATGGACATAGAAAATCCAGAATACAGAATACATCAGACCTGCTGCTATAATGCGTATTCAGTTTCCAACTCTGCAGAAAGTGCTATGGATATATTGCACTGACAGCATGTGAATAGATTGACTGCATAGGATATCCACAGCTGAAATGGATCTCAAACATGCTGTTGCACACCATCTGCAAGAGCAATTGCACATTTTTCTGCTTAGAAACCAAAAGCAGAAATATAACACCATTGACTACTGGGAAAATTAATATCTAATCTTTCTTATTTGTTTCCACACAATATCTCCTGCTTCTCTTTACATATCCAGACTTGTTTTCTCATTCATCAGCTACAACTACTCTTTAATTTCAGAGGTTGCTTTTGTATAGGAGTTTCTCCTATATTACATGTTGCTACACTACCTAGAATAACGTAGACCAAAATACCTGAGATATTTATATACAAGTACAAGCCACTGCAAAATAAAAATTAAGCTTTTATTATTTCTTCTTTTCCAAAACTAACTTTCAGAACTGAGGATTATTATTATTTTATTATTTGCAGCTAAAAGGAATCTTTATTTCAGCAAGGGCAAATTTCAGTACTTTATCAATTGAAGTGCTCAGGAGCATTTAGCAAATAGCAATTTGTGATTTGTCATTTGTTCAGTATTATTAGGAAATAGCAAGAAGTTTTATCAATAAAAAGGCCATTGAGCTAAATGTCTAAAGCTTCATAAATTAGTTAAAAAGAAATCAGGTCTGATCTTTAGTGGATCTAATTCCCACTTCATTAATTGCTAATTGTCTTGACAATAAAAATATCAGTTCGAATAACAAGCAAATTACAATAACTGCTTAAATGTCTGTTCAGATAAGCATGAAAAAACATAAGTAACTTACCATGAAAAATAATGTAAAAATCCATTCAAAATCCATTGGCATAAGTATTAAGTTAGAACTGGTTTTCTTCATGTCAAAAAAAATTCTAAGCTACGGAAAATGCCTACAACTGGAAAAAAAGGTATTTCTGCTAACAGCACAGTAAAAGTCATTGTGATAATCATCCTAGTCGTTTTGAATATTTCAGATAATTTTCTACTGTCATGGTAATAAATACGTAATCGTGTGGAAGGAAAGATAAAAAATAAAAATTAATCATACTGGCATTTTCTGCTGTTATTTTTAATTTTTGCTGTCTAAAGCAGTCATGAAACTTTACAGCACAGTTGAGTCTGATGTTTTTGTGACAGGTCATTTCCACTTCCTATTTAAATGTGAAAATCTATACTAACGCCATATTTAGAGTGAGGATTTACACAGTAGTAACTTCAGCACATCTAATGTTATGTTTGCTTAATAATGCTTGTCTTATACAATAACTTAAACTGCTAATAGGTAGTTCTTTTGAGTTTCAGTAAGATGATGCCTTTTCAAATTCAACTGAAAGATTATTGATTCTTCACTGTCCAACAAAGATATTGAGAGCTTGGAGAAATGATAAGCCATCACTGAAGTCATAATTTCAATTTGCTACTGTAAATAAACCCCTTTTTCTAGTGTGGCAAGATTTCTAGTCCTGTGCAGTGTGAAAACTTTCATGATAAATTCAGAGTGAAAAATTTCTCTCTTCTCTCCTTGACTGTGACTTCAATGTGTTTTCTTAAAAAAAAAAAAAAAAAATGCCCAAAATATCATAGGCCTCCGTTTAAAAGATCATTGAACAAGTGGTGGCTTACAGTTTCTGTAGTTTAAGATCCCTCATAAGAGTGTAAAAATTCTGGACAAAACTTGTCTGGAAAACCAGTCTTGAAACAGTCTTTAAGCTTCTAGAAATTCAGTACAAATGTGGTCCCATTCATCTCAGCTCTCATTTACTTTCTACAAGCAAAGTCATGTCTTCAGAGCACTGAACATCAGCCTATGAGTCACCTATTTTAACGTGTTTGACATTATGCCTCAGATTTTCAGATTGTCAGTCTTGCAGACTTGTGAAAAAACTGTAGTTGCAGCATGTGGAGTTCCAGAAGAAAAGTTTCTAAACTTTTTTTTCTTGCCACTTTAATTCTTAAGTATACATAATCACTAGCTTCAGAAAAGCTTTTTGACATCATTTTGTTGGTCAGCTGTTTGGTTACATTTAGTACAGAGGACAAAATTTCCTATTTCAACATCTTTCCTAGGCATTACTCACAGTCACAAATTGAAAAATACAAAGTGTCAGGCATTGTTTGTATTTAAAGTATTCATTATTCCTTTTTCCTCTTCATTTAAGAGTGTGTCTTCATTTCATGGTGTTACTCTCTTTCTAACTATACCCTATGGTCAGATTCAATTCTAAGCTTAAATACAAAAATAGATATTAAAAAAAGGTAATTTATTTCTTCCTCTAGGGTCATGCAGTCCAGTATCCCACTAGAAGGCAGACAATCACCAACACAATCAGGTTATCCATGGCTATGTCTGGATAAGTCACATAAACCTCCAAGGACAGAGGTGTTTCTCCCTCTCTGAACCACCACTAGTTCCAGAGTTGTATCACACTTGTGAAATGGTGAGAGGAGATTAAACATATCACAGCAAGTTTAAGGGCCAGAAGACCCAGCCAAATAACTTCAAAGAATAGCCAGCTTGTCTGCTGCCATTTTGACTTGTCTAAAAAAGTGCTCTTCTAAGGCTGTCACTGACATCTAAAATGGAGGAAAAAGGAGATTTGCCATGCTATGTGTAAAGAAGATGTGCAATTGCAGGAATACAGAAGCAGCAAATGTTTTGAATTTTTTTTTTATTTTCTTTTTCTTTAGTAAATTCTCTTTTCGTCTCACTACAGTCAGATAGCTCAGGGATTTGCATCCAAAGTGGTACAAACACTGCTCTACTACTGGTATGGCAAGGAACTGTTTCAGTACAAGTAAAAAATAACGATTTTGTTGTTTGTTGTCCTGCTGTTCAAAGTGAACAGAACCACACTCAGATTGTTTACAGAATAAGGGAAGAGCATAATTTTTTTCAATGCATTTTTAGCATTGTCCTTTTTACAGTCCCATGTATGAAAAAGTTACTGGAAAATAAGAAAATACAAGAAAAAAATGAGATATCTGGCAGATATGCAATATTAGGTATCCTGTTAAAGGTGGGATATTCACTAAAGAAGACGAGTAATGGGCAGATGTGGGGGTTTTATTGTCAGTGGTCCACACAGGGCATGTGTGAATGGGGAATTAAAACAAGCCCCAGTTACTTTGGAAGCCTCACTGCCAGACTATGTCAAGGCCACGTTGTGTAGTACTCATTCATATGATGAATCTCTTTAATTATGTTCTTTTCCATAGAAAAATCACTTTCACTGGTATAGCCCAGATGAATTCAGACACTGCACAAAAAGCTAGTAAGCATATCTGAATTAATAGCTTATTTGCAAGTGTCAAGCTGCAAACAGCATAGGCATCATCCTTAGCATTGATCATGACTAGACATCGTATTTCTAAAGCAAGTTTAATGAGTTTATGGTAGCTGCAATGTGTTAAATAGTATTCTAAGCACATGCTAATAAAAATACATGAACTTGCATGCTTTAAAATAACACCAATTTCCTTGGGCCTAGGGAAGGCTGACGTGCATAAAGGTTTCAGATTTAGGTCCTACCCAGGATTTTTCCTGCCAAATAGAACACCACTAGTTAGGTTTTGAACTTAAATTTGCACGTAAGTGAAAAAAGACACTCATGACTGAAGTATTTAATAGGAGATTGTTACAATTAAGACAACATCCTGATAAGACTCCTCATAACAACTGAAATCGTCTTCTTCTGCTGGCAAACCTCCAGCCCAGCCCAGACAGCCTATCTCAGCCCTTTCACTGGCGTATACATTCTTCACTCACTTTCATAAGGATTGTTATTTGGTGAAGACATGTTTGACAGCTACTTTTCACATCATGAAAAACTTTATTTCAATAGACAATAAGATTAATTACTACGTGAGGTGGCTTGGAAGAGCTTTCAGGATCATTCTGATTCTACAAGAGTTCTAAAAAGAAGAGGTAGTTGCTTCTACCAGGAGCTTTTTAGGATGTCTGTCCCAAATGTGCTTTCCACCTATGGGCATATATGTGCCTTGTTAATGAAAACAGGAACAATATTTTCCTCCTTTCAGTGACAATGGAAGTCACGCTGAAATTTAGCCATCACCATTTCAGTTCCTTTTGACTGCCTTATCAAGAAAAAGTTCTCCACTCCCATGAATATCTTCAATTGCATGGAAAATTTTCCCTGCTAATTTTGCCCTGGGAAAGAGTTTGTATTACACTTCAGTGATTTTGCCCCTTGAGCAACTTGTAAGGATGAAATTGTCTCATCTAGTTCCCACACAATGTGCACTGTCAGCTTCAAAGGAGTAAGGTCCTGGCATATGAACTATCATTCTTCTAAGTGCAGAACACAAAAAAGGGCTTAAAATGTAGAATTAAAAAATATTGTCGAAGTGCAAGTGTTTGAATTCTGATGCCACTGCATCCTCTTAAATAAAGAGGTAAGTGCATTACAGGAGGGAAGTCTTAGAACGTAAAAAAGCTTCTTAATGTGCTAGGCCTTAGGGGTTCCTGATATATGAGCAGAGGATTCCAGTTCTATATCCAGGTTGTGCATATCCCAGTGTTCACAACATGTGCTATATCAGCAAGCGGAAAAGAGCAAAGTTCCCATTTTCTGCCAAGATATGTTTGATGGATGGTACTGGTGTATAGAAAACCAAATCAACTTATTTGTATGGTTCTCTTATTACTTCACTATTAAGTAATCTCACGATTAATTTCTTTTTTCCTAGAGCGCAATAAACATCAACTCCAATAGGATTTTGTTGATTTCCAAATAGCATCCTTATGATGATCTCACAGTTTTGGAAAAAATCTGACATAAAAGATTTCCTTTCCATGTCAGTAGGAAGTGCCAGCAAGTCAGTACCTAGGTCTCTTCTGGGTACAATTTTTGTTATATTCACAGACTTGCTATCTTTCTTCAGATTCTGTTGTTACTGAAGGTCGCACTAAGGTAAAATAGAAAATGGCCAAGTAATCTTCACTGTTACCGGTATATCAAAGCAATTCAGTACCAGTACTCACTTCTACATGTTTCCTTTAGATGTCCAACAGCCCAATGATTTCTCCTACAGTAGCTGGTACAGAAGCCCGACCAGCTGATTCATCACAATCCAAAAACACTCCGATGACCAATACAGAAGGTAGAAATGTTTTTTTCTGCCATTTTTTTTTTCTTTTCCATTTAAAGGTGACCTCACTGAATGCACTCGGCTAAACTGGGTGTTTCTGTTGACCTATTTTCACTTCCAAACTAGTTCCCGCTCCTTCGAAATACCTGGCTGAACTCAAAGTACCTGGACCATAGCTCCATTACACCCAGATACTGAAGCACACACTGGTTTTGTTCTGTCCATTCTTTCCTTTTCCTGTTGACTAGATTCTCTGTTTTATTTTCATCTCACAAGTTTTCATATTTCTCAGAGGTTAGTTAAAATACTTTCTCTAATAAAAAATCCCTTGGCCTAATGGAAATAAAGTTTATTTCTATGTGTACTTTTGGATCCCTTTTCTTGAACAATCACTCAGATAAAATTTTTTCTTCTCCAGTCAATGGATGTTGTTTTCTTACCTGCTGTGTGAGGAGGGTAGGGGAAACAGAAACATTTTGACAGCTTGTATGGCAATATAGGGAGCCACAATTTTCCTTGAAAAGAATGGATTATTTCTTTGGACAACGCTCAAATTTCTCCCCACTATGTCTGAATTTGATTTTTTCTTTAAGTAATTTAATTAAGTACCTTCAGAGTTTTCTTTCTCAAGCATCATGTCTCTACATCAGAATGTGCTTTACTTTCACAAAGGGTTATTAAATCTCTCTTCTGTATATAATCACATGTTCAGACTGCCCAGGAGATTACCCAGACTCTTTCCATCCAATCTGAAAAGACCCAGGCATTCCACCGTTTCCAACTCTTAAAAAGGATAGCAACCTGTCGTGGGTTTATGTTGTTGAATTTTAGTAGCAGGGGGGGCTATAGGGGTACCTTCTGTTAGAAGCTGCTGGAAACTTCTGTCCTATGAAGAGCCAGTGACAGCCAGCTCCAGGAGGGACTTCCTGCTGCTGGCCAGGGCTGAGCCAATTAGCACTGTAACGCTTCTGTGATAACATATTTAAGAACAGAAGAGATTGTTGCACAGAAGAAATTCCAGCCCGGGGAGAGCGGAACAGAACATGAAAACAACAATGTAGGCATCAAGGTCAGTGAAGCAGGAGGGGGAGAGGGGCCACCCTCTCCCCCAGGAGCAGGGGAAGGACTTGGAACTGAGGCCCCTGCAGCCCATGGAGCGTGCGGGGACCCCCCTGCAGCCATGGAGGAGCCCATGCT
>VZRE01010842.1:156191-290818 GCA_013396775.1 Cephalopterus ornatus
GAGGGATTCATCAAGGATGAATTGTGGGAGGGACCTGTCTCCTGTGGGAGGGACCCCATGGAAGCAGGGGAAGGACTCAGAGATGTGAAGACCATGATAAAGCAAGTTGTCCCCTTGCAGCCCATAGAAGACCATTGGGGTGCAGAGACTCGACTGCACCCCATGGGAAAGAAAAACTGTCTACAACCCCCCCCTTTCCTGTCTCCCTGCACTGCTGAAGGGAGAAGAGAGAAAACATAGAAGGAATGAGGGGTGGGGGGTGAAAGTGTTTTAAAACTGTTTTATTTCTCACTCTTTAACTTTTACCCTCTTAGTAATAAATTTAAGTTTTACCCCACATTAAGTCTGTTTTACCAAATAGTAAGTGACTTCTCCCAACTCTTATCTCTATGCAAGAACCCTTACCTGTTTTTTTTCCCTCTCTCTGTCCAACTGCAGAGGAGACTGAGAGAGTGATTTTGGTGAATATTTGAAATCCGGCCAGGGTCAAACCACCACACAGCCTGCCTCTGGTGTGCTATGACACTACTAAACTGGTTTTGTTGTTCAGTCAAGCCATCTTCCAGATCAGATCACTGAAATTTTCCTCTTTGGCCACTGTTGCCAAACTGACGTGGAACGTGAAAAGTTGGTCAGTGACACCCACGGAGCATTTTTAAGCACGGATTATTCCTTAAAGATAAAAAGCAAGCTTATTCATGACCGAAATTCCTCAGGTGTATATTTTCTTTCCACTCACCTTTCATTTTATCTCTTTCAGAATACTTCAAAATTTCCTTGGAGTTCTATTTTTTTTTTTGTATTTGAAAGCACAGTAAAATAAACCTGGTGTGGTCTTTCCTGCCAAACTATGTGATGTGCTTCAGGAATGGGGAAAGTCAAGCAAGCAAAAAGAAAAAAAATTTCTGCATGTAACGGTAAATGCATATGCACAGTATGAACAAACCACAGATTGCTTCTCTAGAAACACCTCTATGGTTTTTTACACTTCTTTTTGCACCTACCTTAACAAAATTAACCCTTAGAGTATTTTTGTAGCTTTGTCACTCATTTCATCATATAACATCAATTGGATGTTGACTTGGCAGCCTTTCTAAGCTGTTTGAAATTAACTGAACAGAAAACAAGCCTCAATTTGTATGAAGTCTCTCTCTACCTCATGAGAAGCAGATATTCAGCCACAGAATGAGGATACATACCCCCAGAACTTGGAACAAAACTCACACTGCAAACTGGAAACACAGAACTTGGAGAATACTTTTTAACAGACATTTCTCATTATGAATAGAGGGAAAGATTCAGAGCTAACCTGGCAGAATGCTGAGGGGTCAACTTGGCAAGCACTTTTGACAGGCAAGAATTTCACTGAAAAGTAAATGCATGGGAAGAGGGTAACCTGTCTCTGAGTTTTCTTCAGGGGTTCGTCAAGGATTTTTTTTTTTACAAAAAAAAATCATAAAATACAGTAAATGGACATCAGAATGAAAAATATATACACTAGATAAGTAAGCACAAATTATGTTTTTTTTGGCTGGTAAATAAACTTTCTTCAAAGGATTAAGATTACAGATTTTTTTTTAAATATCCCAGCATTAATAAATAATACTGTTCCTTTATAATTCACATCCCTTTCTTTCCAACTCATGTCACTTTCTTTTACTTGGATAAAATCCAAAAGCACAAAATACTTTTCTCTGAAACACCTCTACCTCTTTTACCCCTTCTTCTTAATCAGACCAATGCAGGTATGCTCTTCCCAAAATCTAGCCTGTATGTTTCCGAACTCTGCTGCAGATCTCCAGAGCTGTACACTGTGAAATTAGTAGCAACTTCCAGAAACCCTAGTTCATATGTACAGTGTGGTTTTCATGTATTTTCTTTTTTTTGTACATACACTGTGAAAAAATCAAGGCGAATTTAGTGATCTGCTGTTACCTAAGACTTCTCTTCATGTCATCTTTTTTATTTCAAATCTACAAATCAAATTCATTTTTTAGGATTAGAATTACTTTAGAGGGTGAAAAAAAGAATTCACATGTTTTCAATGAAGAATTTTTTTGTATAAGGCAGTATAAGAAAACTGCCAGAAGTCTTCCAGCTGGCATAAAAAGCTGCATGACAATATTCAGTGATCAATCCCATATTATAATGAAATTCAACTAGAAAGAATATAAATTAATTTCATTTAAATTTTGAGTTTTGTTTGGGCTTTGGATCATGGAGATCATATTTTTTGGTAATGAGTAATAAGAAAGCTGGAGGATTTTTAGCAGGGTGTACTTATTTTTTCAGCATTTTTTTTTTGAAAATTAAAAAAAAAACTAGTGCCAGGTTCTTAAAATCTTTTTCTCCAGTCTGTTTTTTCTTCAATTTAAGTGGATTTGAATTTTTTGAGTGTTTGCATCCTGTGGGGTGTACAGTCATCTATTTTTTGATAGAGAGAGTAACAAAACAAGACATATATATGGCATGATTAAGATGTACTGGGAATGATGCAAGGGACAATTTTGTCCCAGATAGGAAGTGACAGAAGCTACAGCCCTGAATTCCCGTGGAAGCTCTGTCCCTGACAGCTGTCACATGACTTCACCTTTCCACACCTGAGCATCACCATTTTGGAAGCCATTATGCCCACCAAAGTCAGAGCCATCCTGGCGACTGGCTGGCGGGACCAGGCTACCCAGAAGAATATCATAACAAGAATCTTCTGCCTACTGTATACAAAGAGGCTGACATCTTCAAAAACTTTGTGTTTTCACATTGATTTGGTTGGCATTTCTTGACTCCATCATATGCACATGATCACAGATCATCTTACTGGATGCCTAGTTCTTTAGGACCACAACATGCTCATATATGAAAATACACCTTTATTTTAATCTTCATCATCATCTCTATCTTGATATTAATATGAATGTACAAACAGGAGATACAGTTCTATGGGGATGGTTTTCATTTGTGACTGCTCAGAAAAAAACACCAAAGCTGTGTTACATTTCTTTACATTGTCTCTGAATCAAACCTTTTGTCTGATGTCAGCTGACATCTCTATTGCAATCAGCATGGTTGAGATCAGCCAATGTGTTAGCCATTAAAAAATATGTATCAGAACAACTGTAACAGGTCAATGAAAGAATATTCATAGGTAGAGTATATGTTATTTAGGAGCAAAAGAAATACTTTTTCCACTATTTGAAAGGTTTTCTTCTGTCTCTGCTGTCAATGGCAAGTGTTCTTCCCTTCCTCTCAGATCTGCTTCCAGTTAATTTTGCATGAAAAAGGAAAAAGTAATGTGACTGATATGGAGTGAGAAAGTAGAAAAGTACACCATAACCACAATAAACTTGAGAAATAAAATATGAGGATTGTATCACATTAGAATTTAGACCCAAAATAGTTGCATAAAAGGAAATTGTATTCTATTTATGGGCCGAGAGACCGATGCTTAAATAATGAGGGACGACACAAAGAGCTTGACAGATTGAATATAGCTGTCATTTTTTTTTGCCAGGAGTACCAAGGTTCCTGAAATATATTTGAAAATTAAAGCCCAAGAATTTTCCAGTTCTGTAGAAAAAGGTAATAAAAATATTTATGTTGCTATGAATGGGGAATGACTATGAAGACATGGGTTCAAAATACTAACAGAGAGGTTGTTAAAATGGTGTGCATTGCTGACAGCAACAGCATTTGGTTGTCAACCTCCTAGCACACATTAACTGGAGATTCTTATGACAACTAGATCTGAAAGAGTAACTGAATGCTGATACATCACAGAGGCAGGGCAGGATAGAAATTAATCCCAGCTTCCGAAGAGAATGGTGAGAAAAATCCAAATCCAGAATGATCCTATGAAGATCTCAAGGCGGGAGTGTGGGGAGGGGTGCAAAAACTCATGTCCCTTATTCTCCAGGTCATGGTAACTAGTCCTTAATAAGGAACTTATTAATGACTTAGTAAAGTTGTGATGGTGATGGACCAGAACAATTTTTTTTTCTTTTAAATTGTTGCCCAAAGTACCTGCCATTCATATCTGCACTTTTTCCCCAAATGAAACACGTCTTTTCTCTAAATAGGCTTTTATGGATTGTTGAATGCAGAAAGCTGTAGATTGTTTATCCCATTTCTGATATTATTTTTTGACTAAAGTTTTTATCTTTAAAATATATTGAGGTTTTTTAATCTATAGTTGAGTTAAATCTCAACATTGTGTAACTAGCTGCCGTTAATTTTGAAAATAACTAAAACTCCTTGAAAACATGTATGCAACCTAAACAAGAAAACTTATTGACCAGATTAATTTTCTTTAGAAAAGAATGTGGAAAAGTCAACTCTCAAGAAAAAATAATAGTATTGTCTTTCCAAACCCCTCCATTATATGCAATCCCATGTTTTATTTAGGCCTTTGAAAGTCTATTCTCATTTTCAAAAGATATCCAGCAGCTGTATATATTTATTAAGTCTGTTTGGATTTCTCTTATCAGTATTTAATTTAAGAAAACTTATTAACTTAACTTTTTTACAAGAGTCCACAGAAATTGTTTTAGGATCCCTTTCAGGATAGAATGTCCTAAATTAATTATACCTTGGAGGTATTCCCATCTTATTCTTTTCCATGACTAATATAACTCATATTTGATTAAACCTTACTAGGCATTTTGCTTTTCTTCTCATGAGTGGGGAATAGACATCTAGATGTGTGAGTACCAAAATATCTAATATAAATTTCTATGGGACCAGTGTAGGCCTTACATCTTTACTGGGGAGAGAACCCCATCTCGGCACTCACAGAGTGTGAAAAGTGCAAATTCTGTTTGCTAATCACATCATTTTCCTATGTAGCTCTCTGGCCAGAAAAAGCTAAACTAACACTTACTTGTATGCACATACAGAAGAATAATCCTTCAAAGTAAACAGGATTGCGTGTCATCTGGCTCTTTTCTGACTTGGAGAGATTTCCAGTTATGGTGTCCATATTTCAAGCATCAGAAGATGGGCCTTAAATCAGAAGTGACTTGTTTTCTTGAAACACTCATGAAAATCATTTTGTGTTTGATAGCCATGTATCAAGGAAGACTGTTAAGAAAAGAAGTATACTCTTGACATAACAGTTAGCACTGCTGAGCTGGGTAGGCATCAGCCTCTGAAGCCCACTGATACCAGTGGGATTTCTAGTAATTTGCTTTCTCCCACACATTCTTTACCCCAAAGACCTAATGCTAACTAATGTGTTGCCATTTAATCACCTCTTCGCAAGAGGTGCAAACACACAACCAACTAAAGTTCTTAGGTAAGTTAAAATGGGTTATTTCATCAAGGACTATGAAACCCCTCATAAGGAATGACAATTTGATAGTACAGTTTAATATAACAGTCAAAGCTGTGACTAGATCCAACCAATGGAAGACAAAGGTAAACAAATTCAGTTCTGAAAAAAAAGTTCTGGTTTCTGTATTAACTTCAAAATTACTTCAGGAAAAGTAGCAGGCATGGTAAAGTGTTAAGTCTGCTAGTGTTGAAATTGCTCCAAATTGGCATATAGCAAGCTGAGTCAAATCTTTTAACTAGCATAATTCATGATGGAAATTATTTCAACTCAAGCTATATAAGTAACTCAAATTATATAATTAGGCACTGAACATATATGATGTCCAAAAAGATCCACAAGTCATAAGAAAAATACATTTCTGATATGTATTGCTTACATAATATGTTTAGAAATATACTGTTCCAAAGGATTCACATAATCAGAGAAGCCTGTGACAGCCTGGTGTGTTATGCTGAATCAAACTGAGAAATGGCTTTTAACAAAACCGAAGTACTGTTCATTCCCTCCTTTCCTGACATGATTTCTGTCATATCAAGGAAAGGGCTTCTTCTCAAGAAGTAACAAAGCAAAGATCTCTCTCCTTACATACATTCTGTATTTGGCTGGATAAATAAGCAAAGCTGGGGTGTTCAAGCAGGTAGACAAAGAAATGCAAATAAGCAATTAAGGCTATATCTGCAGTGCCATCTGTAGTGTAAATACATTTAAGTCACCTGTTTGGGGGTTTTTGATCATGAACATGTATCAACACACCATATCCCTTCTGAGTTCTTTTCCATGTTTCAGGCATGCTGTATTTGCAATCACAACAGAGAAGCTTGTACATTCAGGGCATAGTCAAGGGAGAGGATTTTAAGTATTAATAAGAGTGCTATTTACTATTATGCTCATGCTCAACTCCAGACAAAGAAGGATATCTTTTTTTTAAGAAGTCCTTCTATCAGGAGTCATTTGTAGCTATTGCATTGTGGTAATGTTCATACTGCCTGTACTTGCCAAAACTTTTCTACTAAGATTTATAATCGTAATCTTTCAGCATTAAATGCTAACACCACTTGCTAGTAAGAATGTGAGGTCAAGCAGTGTGTATGTGTGTATCAAGAACACATAGAAAAAAGTTTCATTTGCCAAAACCTGATCATGTTTAAGAGAAAGACCACCATCAGCAGGATTAAACAGTAATGGGGGAACTTTAGGGGAAAAAAAAAGAATAAATTAATCTTAAAAGAATTATAAAAGAAGCATGAAAATTCCTAACAGTAGTCAGAGACCTTGGAGTGGAAACAGCAGCCATTAAAACTTGGTCTGACATGGCCAGAATTTGCCCCACCAGCATCACCTCTTTGCTTTAGCCAGCTGGTACAGTCTCCGTGTCAGACACCATGAGCTGCCTGCTCTGCAGCTTAAGGGGTGGCAGTGCAGTCTGCAAACAGCAGTTTGTCTGTGCACATGAACTCACGGAATGCTTTCTCACCAGCTTGTGAATTAATAGGTTGTAGAGAGCAACACAGACACCTATAAAGCTGTAGCATCCATGTCTCCTTACAGGACACATAGTGTAACCCATGCTTTTGAAGGAGTCATGGTGCTTGTAAACCATACGTCCTTTGGGGATGGGATAGGTGTCATGGTAGCTCTGTGAATACCTGGCCTGTTTGTGATTAAAAAGTTTGGCTTATTATTTACTTATTAAAAAGTATTTAGAAATATTTAGGTGCTTGTTAGCATTTTGAAATTGTCTTGTATCATTATTTATATGTTGTATTAGTGATACTGACTCTAAAAATAGAGATGATTTATGGTTTTGTTTTAAGTACTTAGTAAATCCGTAACCTGCTTCTATCCTGATTCAGGTTTAAACTAAGTGAACTGAGAAGTTTTTCCCTGTGTCACAGTGTTTAATGAATTTTCCCCTTAACTAACTCCAAGGACTTTCTGTCTGTTTACTGACAAGTGTAGCTTTTCCTTATATTGTTATGCATATTAACTTGTCTTTTCCTGTTGTGCTACTGGAGACCACATTGTTTGTACAGAGGAGGGCCAAAACACTGTAATTCCAGCATGCACACTAGGAATATATGAAAGCAGCAAGCTCTTCCTTCCTCAGGCCATTTTCTGTGTTTTGAAATGAGGATGAAACACAAGCTGCTGTTCATCAAAGGTCTTGCAAGCCTGTTCAATGGAAAGATGGTGTTGTAAGCTGATACTCTTTTTATTTTCTTCTCCTTTTTCAATAGGTAGATGAGGAGAAAGCAGCTATCAAGCAATTAGAGGTAGATCAAAAAAAGGAAACACCTGGAAAAAAAAGTGAAAGTCTGCATCACATTTAAGACTTGGAATGTGGAAATACCATAAATAATATAGATTAAATGATTTATTTACATAAATTTCTGAGTACCTAAGGCCATAAGTTACGCTGGCTTAGAGCTGGATTCCAGGCAAACCTTTTATTTTCAATAATCCCACCTTAGTTAACAACAGCATGACTAACACTCCTAAACACAATGCCATACACAGATCTTAACATAAGTGATAGTAAAGGAAAAGCAACAGGAAGCCTGGAGTTTGAAACCAGGAAACATCCAGTATAAGGGAGACCACTTCCACTTTAAGTATCTGTCATTTCTAGTATATAATTTTTCTAAAACACAGATGACTGTCTGACAGAAAGATTAGAAACATCTGAAAGTATTGATATAGCAGCTAGTTATTATGTCTCAGCTTAATGTCATTCTATTAATACTGGGTCTATGCAGCATAGCATTCTAAATAATACAAGTATTGGAGTTCCTGTTGAATAACAATCAGGTGTAAATTCCTTCAGGGACTCCAGATGACGTACAATTCTGAGGGCTGATTTGTAATTGGAGCAGTTCTTGAACTGCTCTTCGTCTGCTTAGAGATTCAGATTTATGTCAGGTGGGATCCTTTACACATCAAGAACAAATTTTACCCTCATATTTAACTTGCTTCTTCTAGCTTCCAGGTAAATAACCTGATCTTCCCAGTAAAAACTGGGGCAAATAATCAATCATCAGAAATACCTGAAAAAAACCATAATTAATAGAATTTTTGCATAGTATTTTTAAATATGTCCATTTATTTATTAGCTTAATTATTTAGCTTGCCACTGGCAGTAGCTCTGTACCTTTATTTCTGTGGTTTATGTCTTACCCCATCATGCTGTCATGTCGTATAAGTCCAAGAGGCAAAACTATAGAATTACTGAAATGTAGAATAATTGAAAAGTCTAGGGTAGAAAGGACCCCTGAACATCATCTAATCTAATTCTAGATTAAATTACCCAGGGCCCTGTAAAGCACAGTCCTGTATATTTTAATATTTCCAACAAGGGAGATTCCATCACTTCCATGGGCAAGCTATTCCAACATATAATTGTTCTCATGGTAAATGATCTTTTTCTTAGTCTGGGTGGAATTTCTCTTGAAGCAGATTGTGCCTATTGCCTGTTGTCACTGTGGATCCCTGCGAAGAGAGTACCTTTACCTTCTCTATAACCATCTTTTAGGTATTAGAAGACTGGATTCCCTGAGCCTGCTTTCTTTTTTCTAGGCTAAACAAACACTGGTCCTCCAACCTTTCTCTGGTTGTCACTTTCTCCAAGAATGTGCTCATTTTGGTGGGCTTAAGTGGACCATCTGAAGGTTTTCAATTACTCCCTTGAACTGAGGAAACCAAACTGGACTTCTATAAAGTCCTTATTCTTGACATTTCTTTCCAATCTGAGGGCCAGCTAACCCCTACCTTGCCCTCCTGGACCACCATGTTTTCTCAGACCCAGTTAAATAACAGAAACTGAGCACAGGCATCTGGTGGTCCTGTGTGAGGCCTCTGCCCTATGAGTCTCTTCTAAGGACATGATAAGCCACTTCCTTCCCCTGCACCTCAACACTTTCCATGAGTTTCTGTGTTTTCCTCATGAGTATATTTGCCACCACATACTCACACTGCCCTTACTGCAAAGTTTAGAAAGAAATCACATCTTTTTCTTTTTTTTCCCAGCTGACATATTTTTATATATAAGCTCTTTCTGATAGTGGAGTAATTTTCAAGCACCAATTTGCTACAGTGGGAAAAGTAGGGAAGAAAGAGGCCGTATTTGTTGTTTGTAAGGTAATGGAAACAAAATAGAGGTAGGGAAGAAAAGTACGTGTATATTCATCTGTACCAGACTAGAAAACAATAAAAATTAATTTGTCTTTCTGTTCTAAGAGAGATAGCTAGATGGCAAGTAACACATCACATTATAGCAGCCACAAAAAATAAGGAGGCAGAACGCAACTGTAACTCTTTAAAATAAATTATCATATACCCAATTAAACAAATTGCAGACTGGCTTCTACACTTCAAGGAATAAATATGTTTATATGACAAATCATTCTGCTTTCACTTTTTTGATCCAGACATTTGTGCATATTGCTCTGATTAACATGACATTAATAGGTGATAAAGTATTCAAGTGTGTGAAGTGCATAATTTTTAACCAGTTCTTTAAAGAAACAAACTATCAACAATAGTAATTACATTTCATGCTGCACTGCTGGTGGCTCTGGGTTGAATCTTTACAGATGAGCAATCTAAAGGATTGTCATGAATTACTGAAATTCCCTTTAACATCTGCAACACTGAAAAAGTGTTATGACGAAGTCTGAAAAAGAGTGCTGGCTGGCTCTAGTATGACAAATGAGTTGAAGCAGTTGTGTGTCCATCAACTAATTCTATACACAGATTAAATACCGATTTCAGTAATATATATACATGCAAATGTGCATGAATAACACTGTAATAAAGGATAAAAGTTGCTTTATGTTCAAGAACAAAGGACTTTGTCTTCTTATTACAGTATATTTATATTGAAATGATGACTAAAAATTAGTCTGTGTACTGTATTTGGAAGCTATGTAATCTTTTGCCGTTCAGACAGCATGTACTGCAGAGTGGTCTAACCTGGCCATTATGGGAATTTTTCAGGAAGGGACAATGATTAGGAAGAATGGTTTAATCCATAATCCTTCATCCCTGTTTTACATTATAAAGACTTCCTACCTCATCAAGAGTTAACATCCCATCCCAAGATGTTTCATATCAACACAATTGTTAAGTTTGTAGCATTTGCACTATGCTGTTGTTACTATGTAGAAAGACAATACAAAAAGCATTTCCAAAGTGTTTTAAAAAGTCAAAACATGAGATTCCACAGATATGTAAATCTGAATATGCAGGAAAGGCAGCCAAATCCTTTCATGCACTGAAATGAGACTATCCTTTTTGCTACTTTATATAAAATTGTCATATTTGGATGAATCTAAGATGGAATTTCAAATATTATCATCCATTTTAGAGAACAAGGAACAACTAATGTATATCACTTTGCTGTAAAAATATTTGGTATTAATCATCCCTGGAAATAGTTACTTAGTTGAAATAAACAGGATACAAACCCAGTTACTTTCTTTTTCTAAAAGGAGACAATGGGTGATATAATAAAAATATCTCATTTTCCTGCAGAGAAATTAAATGTGGAAAACTATTTGACATCAGCTGTATAATTTGTTTGTATGATTAGCTTCAGTACAGTATTAGTAAACAATATTACACATGCACAAAAGCAGTAAGAAATCACAGTTTAATATTACAATTATAAGTTTTTTCATTTGATTTCTCTCCATATTAAATTAAAATATATTAAATATAAAATACTAGCTTGATACAATCTATAAATATTCTCAAGCTTTTCTCTAATAACCTTGTAAGAATCTAATAAGATAGCAATATTTTATGACAGAATTTCATATCTGTAGTATAGCATTATGTTGTACTCAAGCATGAACTCTTTTCTTTAGGTATCTAACATTAATTAAGGAAATTAATTTCAAGCTTAGGGGAGTACATTATGACTTTTTTGCATGTCTAGTTTGGCTTTTCAAAGTTAGAAGGTGTTTTTTGTTATTTTGTAGGAAACTTGGTTTTGAGGATGTGGCATTCTCATAAATCAAAACCATATTTTTTGTGTGTTCCTTGCTTAAATCGTGGAACTACTGAATAAAACTTTAATGTGCCTTTTCTTTGCAAGTTCTATGCCAAAACATTGATTTACATACATAATTACTTCAGCCCCCATCCTCAAGAGGCTTATGCAGAGAGTCCTTCTTCCTCAGACACTCCCCTGCCTTCAAGTGAAGAAATATGCAAGCCATTTTTTAGCTCTTACTGGAATAAATCCTGGCTGTGTGTGGGGTGCTCTAAGAGATTCTCCTTTCTGCTGCTATTTAAATTGAAAGGGAAATAAACAACTCGGACATTTCAGCTCAGTCTGTCCTTTTCCTTTTCTCTCCCTCCCAGTCTCTCAGCACTACTAGACTACTGCATGGTTGCCAGAGGCTTTATGCAATTTCAAAACCTGTAGACTGTATTTTTTGGTTTTTTTAGTTCATCCCAAATGTTTCACCATGTGGCGCAGTTTCAAACACAAATTCAGTTTCTCTCTTTTTTCCTTATGTATCCCAGTCATTATTGTGTCGTTGGTCAAATTGTCAGTTATTGAATTTAGTGTAATAAAGTCTGTTTCCTTTCCATCTGTTATTGTTAAGGACTTTATATTCAATTAATCAAAATCTATTAAGTCACTATGTCCACTTCGAAATCTTTCAGACAATGAATTTAATTTCAGCATTTTTATTATATTTTCACAATAATTCTTTCACAGAGGTCCCTGAAGGGTCCGTACAAAGCACTTTGTTTAAACTTAATCTGAAGATAAAGATGGAATACTAAATTCTGATCTTTTGGTGTAGTAATTGAAAATTCAAGTAAGGATTGAAAGCAACGAAGTCCTATATTCCTGGCTTTCCATTCAGCAAAGGATAAGTTAATTTTAAACCTATAAAACCCCAAGATTCACCCACAGTATTTCTATGTACATGGATTATATATATTATATCAAGCACCTTTCAGTTCCTTAAGTTACAATATAGTTTCTACTTACTGTATAAGTATAAATATTTACTCTATTTGTTCAGTGTAGTTATTTTTATTACCAATTTTTTAATGAAATCAGACCCTTATTTAATGAGTCAATAGGTAGATGCAAGTCTGGCTGCAACAACAGAACTGTATAGTTAGTTCCTGAAGTATTTGTTCTCTATGTGGACAAACTGGGTCTAGAAATATGTATTAGAATTTATATAAAAGCTCATTTTTAGATAAAAAGCCTTAAGCCAAAACATTGAAATTGGGATACTCACCTAAATTCCATGCAGTTTTGAAAAATATAAAGAAAGGAGGGCTATAATATTAGCTCTCATGCATGTTGGGAGAGGCATGTGAAGTCACTGAAGAAGCTGGACATACAAAAATAAGAGGTGGAGTTGCATATTTGTTTAAGAACTAGATGTTTGCACTAAATAGCATATTTTGAACACTGGAAAGGAGGGAAAAGTGTTTAATTGTTCAACTTAGCTAAACATTATTGAGAAATAAGAGCTAAATTTTTTCAGTTCATACTGCCCAGCTCTGGGATGTGGGAGGAGAGTGGTGTTCTCGATAGCTCTGTGAACTACACAAGAGGAAACTGTACTGGAGGTGGAGAATTTGATGTATTCCTCTTTCTGCCTACACAGCAGAGAAATTTATTCCTGCTATAATGGTGCAGATGTCAATAGACCCTGCTGAATCTAGGACTATCATGATGCAGAAGCCACATTAATGTAGACGTATCACTGATATTAACACATTTACTATGCTGTTTTTATTAAAAATGCCTCGTACAGGGTTTTTAAACCCCCTACATTCAGTCCTACACAGTCCAATGGTGCATGTCACATGATGTAAATATACTAAAACACATACTTCTTCCTAAAAGTTACTTTTATTTATAAGCCTTTGAACATACTTTCCAAAGCTGGAAGGTTTGATAAGACTCTTCAGTAGTTTGCTTAAAAATTTGGGAATCCTAATGTCCTGCTTATTTGTACTTCAAAGTTTAAAAACACATCTTTGATGACCCAGTAGTCTCTCCTGCAGAGTCAATAACATGTGACTAACAGGTAATAAACTGTGATCTATATCACAAAAGTACTAATTCTTTTCCTACCCTCAGATTTCATTCCTTGTTTGTCTCATAATATTCCCTATTTGATCTGAAACGTCGTCTTGAATCAATTCCTAGACTGATACACCATTGCAACAAAACCTTAAATTAAGCATGGGATGAAACTAAGCTTTTTTTCTGCAGCAAGTACATACCAGAAAAAAGAAGTTCAGAACTTGTTTACTAAACTTTTACCATTTATTTTGACTGTTAAACACAAATACGACATACACATTTTTGAAAACAGAGCAGTATATTAATGACAGATTAATGAAGTATTGCAAATATGTTATTGCAGCAAGTTTAATGGAGGCAGACCTTTGTCTTCAACTCAACTGGCATTTTTTCAAAAACATACAGAATCGTGAGATAATAGAATTTACTTAAACAAGACATGTTGATGACTGGCATACCTCTGAAAATTGTCTCTGTAGATTAAAAAAAAAAAGTCAATACCTATCAGGCTAAATATAAATGCATAGCCAAAAAGAATTCTCTTTAATCTTTTTTTTTTTTTTTGATGGAGGTATACTGTGGAATTGCAATACTGTCGTGATTGATGAGAACCAGCTACAGAACACACATTAGTTAAGCCAAAGAGCCTTGGCTGAATGAATCATTCAAAGACATAAGTACCAGATTCTAATGAACACAGCTTATTCCTAAAAGATCGCTTGAAGACAGGATTCTTTATATTTCTGAAAATGATGGAGCTCTGAAATTCCAATTAGGTCCACCAAATGGCTTTTAAAAGATTTTTTCGTGTTAAACCCATTGCATTTTTAGAATAGCAAATGTGTGTATAGCACCTTTATCTGTGCTATAGGACATGAAAGAAAAACAGCCTCTGAGGATAAATAAAGCTGGCATCAGCTGATTTTCTTCACAGTATAGAATAGAAAACAAGGAAGAGTGGAGCACGCTGAATTACCATGGGAGAAGTTAGCACTGCTTTCACATTTGGCTTGCACTGCCCCAAATGTATTTTTATCATAGATCATAGTTCAGTCTCTAAAGCCAGCTCCTTTCCACCTGGATATTAATACATTTAGCAGTCCCCAAAGGGTCTTTAACTAGGCCAAACAGTGTTTGCCCTTCAAGACCTGCTCCAGAGCTTGACTATGAACTCAGAGAACCTCAGTCTTTGCAATTTTGTTGTGTGTTTGATCCATCATGCTCTGTGCTACAGTGGAAACATAATGGGAACAAAAGAAAATGGCTCACGATTTACCACACTGATGTTGAAACCAGCTTTCCCATCTGCTGTGATCATGATGGTCATATGGCTGTGAAGTGGGAAAAAAGAGCAGCTTTCAGCTTCTGAAGAACAGAGTTTTCAACCACAAACTTCTGAGGAAACCTGTCAGCCTTCCTGCAGGGCACTCATTTGTGACCAGGAAGTTTTGGGTTGTGTGGTTATTGTGGTGCTTACCCTGCTGCATGGGAAGAACAAAGTCCACTGTGCTTTAGGTTTGTATCTTGTTTTTCCTTTGAATATGAACACTGCAACCAGAACATCTGATCTTAAAACAGAAATTTGATTTTCTACAGTAGGTCCCTAACACAAAAAAAGTATCTAAGAAAGTAAATGTTCACAATTTAGAACTAAGTAGTTTCTATAACCAAGCACATGGAAGCGTTTGAGTTGCAAAGATGTCACAGACTTGAAGAGCAGTGCCGGATTTTCCATGATATTTCCACAGTGGTATTAAAGCTCTTATAACTACATGTCACAGGCTTTCTTTTTCCATGTCTGCTTGCATGAAAGAAGAATGCCTTAGTTTTTTGTCACTATGGGAGAGCAAGTGGATCTGTGCATACGTATGTGTACGATGTAGGATAGCCTATGGAGTGGCACGAGGAAATTAAAAAAATGGAAACCCAGGTTTTGCATCAATTTTGTATCTATACAAAACCATTATTTCAATCCAAAAATAGTGATTTGATAGGTTAAACTCTCACAGAAATCTACGCTAGAATATCTATTCACAGTGTTACAGACTTAGGATTGGAAAGGCATTTTATAGCGTACAGGGTGTAGTTGCAGTTGGCAAGGTGTTGGGGGTGGTGGTGGGGAGGGATTTTGAAAGGGTCAAGGCTGTTTTTCTAGTAACTAGTGAGTGTTTTCCTTGCCTTAATTTTGACCCATGAGCTTTCTCAATCAAATGCCACCTCTTTTCTCTCCCGTCCCACTGGATGCGTGGAGATGGGAAGGTGAGTAAGCATCTGTATGGCTCCCACCTGCCAACAACAGCCTGGGTCAACAACCCAGAGACAGCAATTTTAAAATTCTTCAGCATTTTAGTCATAGAAGTGAAATTTGTGTCATTGCTAATTATTTTTTCTCTATCACATACAGTGCATAGTGTCTTTTCAACTACTAATTTTAAAGTGCCAAACACCCATCAAAATTTTCCCTATCTAATAATCAGATCTCTTTTTTCCTTTTGTCTTTCTGGAGTACAACAAAAATGCAATTAAAAAAGTCCATCCTTCACTGTTCGGCGTTGAGATTTCTGACTGTTCTGCTTGAGATTGAAGCCTCTTCCTTTAACTTTTGTGCTTTAAATGATCCAAAGGTGGATCAGTCCCTGATAGACTTTTTGCATGATAGGCAGTTACCATTTTTTAGCAGACATTTCTAATTTATTTTTCTCCAAACAGTTTATCTCAACTCACTTTCTACCAGATTATCAGTATAGCAGCATAAGTCAGTAATGATTCTGAATTAAAATACAGGGCTACCTGAAGTCTAATTTGAGCAGAATTCAATTGTGAGAGAAGAATTTTAGTGGAATCACACATTTTTTGCCTCTCAGTGCTACTAAAGTGAGTTAATGTAGTTGTCATTGATACGACATTAAGATATTTGGAGTAGAACAGTACAAAGCACATATGCATCCAAAATTCTTGTTAAACTTTTGCAAATGATATTTGCAAACCAGTCTTTCTTATAGTCAACTGCTCTTCCAAAGGTTATATACAGCGGGTATACTGGTATGCTGGTTATATATTATAAACATTCAAATTACACTCCTCTGGTTGTTGAAAAGTCAATCTTTTGTTCTGCCAAAGCATCTAAAGTTCCCTAAATAGATTTTGAATTATTACATTTATATTTAGATTAGCTTAATATATGTAATACAATAGAATATCATTATATTTGTATTTTAATCTGCACTGTACTAAAAGCCAAAATTTGGAAGCACAGAGAATTTAATCAATGAGATTTTAAGGGCAAGAGTGATTTTCACATTTTATTTGAAATTTTTTTCCTTCTGTCTCAGAGAAGAGATTATAATTAATTGTCACTTTGAAAACTAATCAGAAAAGTGTGGTCTAAACCATGTTTTCACATTTGAAAATAAAACAAGTGAAATATTAGTATTACTGGTAGAAGATCTATTACTTAAAAATCCCATTTAGCTTGATTTTCTTCAGCATAAAGTCTTTTGAAGTACAAACTAAACATCATAAGAAGTGTTCTGACCCCAAATGACTTTCTCTATTCCAAATATTTCTCCTTGGTACTGCTTCTCTCACAATCCAACATCAATATTTTACTATACCAAAAAAATTTCAAAAATTCTTAATAAGGGCCTTTTACCTACCCCTTGCCTTGCCTTGCCTTGCCTTCCTTTCCTTTCCTTTTGTTTCCCTTCCCTTCCCTTTTCTCCCCCCCCTCCCCCCATTAGAAATCTCACATCTGTAACATACTCAACTATTTTAAAGAACAAACCCTAATCAGGGAGCACTGTACCAGTTCACAGTCACCCAAGGAGAAGCATTCACCTCCCTGGTCAATCTGACAGGCTGGTGCAGATGTTCAATACTCTCTGCCACCCTAGAAATTAAGAGAAATTCAGGCAGCTTGATAGAGTGGGGAGAGAAAGCCTGCAAAACCTGTGATAATGTCCTCCATAAAACTCTATTGAAAAGAAGAGAAGAAAACAGCCTCACATCAACAGACTGGGTGACCAGAATTAATGTGTAATGAAGCCACCCTGGAATGCCTTTGTTGTGCTTTCAAGTTGCAATTAACACAGTGTTTATTTGGTGCCTTTTTGGATTTTTAAAAATGATGTGTGCTTTTGCACAGACTTCTGGAGGCTTGGGTTTACTGCACTGCTGTACTTTGAAAGCACTTGCTGAGCCAGATTTTTGTCATGTGTCCTATTCACTTCTTTGTGATGGTTCCTAAAAACATGGTAGTGGGTTAGTATAAACCAGACCATCACTTGAAAACATCCTGGGCAAAACCAAACAGACTTTTTTGAGATTGCCAGATCCATTCACAATGCATCAAGTAATTGCTGAGAGCTGGGAATCTGAGAAAGATCAGAAGGAATATTGTTGAACAGCTTTGAGCAGAGCAGGCGTCCCAGATGGCTGCTCCCTCTGGGTATTGAGCACAGCTCAACACAAGAAATTATGCAGTGATAGAGGAGGGATTCTGCCCAGACTGCTGCCACTCTGGGATAAGAGGGAAGTCCCTGCTGCAGCCCAAGGCCACCACCTGGTATCAATGCAATACCTATGTACCTGCTATCAGCAGCCCTCTCTCCTGATAGCCTCCTGGCTGACCAGTTTGGAAACATCTCACCAATGTGAGAGGTCTTAGTTCAGAGCCATTACTGAATAATGTCTTATCCCAGCAGGAACTGTGGGACCTTGGTGTGGGAGCAAAGTCTTCTCAGAGAAAGGTGGACCCTTCTGGCTCCCATGTCCCACCAAACCTGACAAAAATACTCCCATAAGTCTGCCTCTCACACTAAGAACTTGCAAACTTTTGCTCAAACATTCATTTCTACATGCTATAATGTCCTTTCCTGTTTTATGGCAATTCTTCTTGTGGTATTTCTTCTGTTGCTGTGACAGGCCCATGACCAGAATCATCACCATGGCACGGCACACCAATTCTATTGGATGTTACATCAGAAATTAATTTGTTTCCTAAAGCCTGTCCCATGATTGAGACATTACTCATTAAAAAGCGATGGTCTGCATTTTTTGTCTACCCTCTGTAGGCACTGAACCAAATTGTTTTCAGACCATTCAGCTGAAATCCGTACTCTTAAAATTAGGTCATTGCCCTGATAAATCCTTCCTAACTATATATCTAGAGAGCTGATTAAAATCCAATCTATTTGACATTATAATTAAGCCTCACATCTAGTTTACAGTTCTATAATTACAGCTCTGCATCCTGAGAAAGATCAGAGGTCTCTCCTGTTCTGCTGAGAGCATCTGAGGGGAGGCAGAACTGGTCTTTACACATATGTTGGAAATAGATAAATGCTGCTGAAAGAGGCCCTTGTTGATGAGCAGATCTGCCCAGACGTGCAGATGTGTCCTGCAGGAGCCATGTGACATTTGGAATATGAGAGGGAGACTGATTTTTCAATGCAACTTAGCAAGTGGATGTCAGTGACCAAGAACAATACAGGCTGATCCTTTTTTATCAGTATGGTATGATCCAGCTCTCTACAAACATGGGAGCAAACCACCAACTCTACTGCTCTTATTTTTTCTAATTTTTCTATGCTTCATTTTCCCAGACAGTTTTTGCTTTCTCATGTTTCTGAAAAGCAGGGGAGGGCACGGGAAAAGGGGAAAGATGCCCATAAAACCTCAAGCTTTTGTCTCACTCTAAACTTACTTAAAATGAGCCCAGAGGAGGTGGAAGTTTGATATATTCATCTTCTGGCTGCAATGACTCTCAAGTTATTTAGAAAGTAAGGGGACAAGGCTGAGATACAGAGTCACTTCAATTACACATCTCAACAGAAGAGCATCCATCTTCCAGTAAGAGACACAAAAATCTTTCACATTTGCCCTGTTAGACAGCCACTTTCATTCTGCATGGGTTTCTCCTCTTCATTCAGAAGTTTCATTTGTTCAATGTCTCTTGATCATCTAACATGGCCAGATGCTTCCAACTTCACCCAGTGCTAATACTCCAGAACTGTTGCTGTTATGCCATGATCTGAAGCATACGGTCCCACTTCTGCTGAGAGCAATGAAAATTTGGGTGCACAAGAGCAAAGTGTTACTTCCAGCAGGATTTCTTTAAAAGGCTAGCAACATCTGCCCTTACATACTTTAAAGATCATTTACCTATATACCTGTTCACCACCTACATGAAAAGCAGTATTATATTGTTCACTACGTTTATACTGTTTGGAATAACTGTGAACAAGGGCACATGGGAAAGGGAAAAAAAAAAAAAAAAGGCCTGATATTTATTATTGTGTCCAAACAGAAACAAAACCTCCATGTGTCCACTTCAATTCCTCTGCACTTCAGTTTTCCTTTCAAAGCATACCAGATAGACCGAATTTCTAAATCACCTTTTGCCCAGTCCTATACCAGCTCAGTGTCAAAATTTCTCACTGACATATCTTTAAAAGAGAAAAAAAGTTTGATCAGATTACTAACTTTAGAAAATTCCTCGCATGGTAGAAAGATAATTTTCACAGCTGTTATGTGGCAGACTGGCCCATAGCTTGGTTGTACTTTAGGTGTCCCAAGAGTCAGTGGTGGTTTGCATTTATTATCTGTTCTATTCAGTTGCTATTACTCATGTCACATAGCACCATTTTGCTAGAAAGACCTTTACCTCTGTACTGCACAGCACAATGAAGAACATGCACCGATCAAATATTTTTCCCGTTCAAACAGATGGTGTACTACTCTTTATTACCCTGGGAAGCTTCCCAATTCATCCTAGTCTAATTTCACTCTTTGCTTTTTCACTGTAAAAAAAAAGCTCAACTAAATAGTACTATAGTTAGCTCTCCAAATAAACCCATTTATCAGCTTTTGAAATTATATTACTTTTAGAGTGTGATTCTTCCATATATAACATTTTTATTTAATTTCTGCTGTTCTACATACAGCTTTAAAAAGTATTAAAATATTTTCATATATTTTTGTGATCAATTGATTTAGTGACTCCAGATCTCTTTTTTAGTAAATGTGATGAATTTTATAAGGGTATTTTGATATGCACCGGAAAACCTCAAATAAAGCATTTGCTCCTGCAAATATATTGCTTGCTCTGTTTACCAGAATACTTCATGTGTTTAGATGTTGCGCTGAGGAGATTGGGAAGTATCCTCTTATCAGTGCTTTCTCCAGCTGAAATCTCATTTCCTTTTTTCTATATGCTTCCATACAGTGATCTCCTTTTGTAAATGTATTTCTAAGTATTCATAATTCTAGAGTTATCTACCCTTTTTATCAGGCAAATATGTATTTCCAGATTATATTAAGTGCTTCCTTTTCTTGTAATCTGTCATACCAGTGGGAATTAGTTTCACGGAGACATATATATACTTTTAAAATAGGGCTTTATTTTCTGCAAATGGCAGCCACATTCAGATTTTATTTTACAAAACAGACTAACCAATACATAAAATACACCTAGTATTACTTCTCTGATCTGCACAATATTCTGTGGTAAGACAAATAGGTGGGTTTTTTTCCTTCTGCATGTCTTTCTCTTGCCTGTTTTGGTTGGTAATATGCACCTCTTGCTCCATAAGAATCAACCCCATCTGTTTCTGCTGGATTGTTTTTCCTTGCTTCAGTCATATAACTATTCTTTTGATTCTTGGGGGTGACCTGTGTAGGGCCAGGAGTTGTACTTGATGGTCCTGATGGGTCCCTTCCAACTCAGATAGTTCTGTGGTGCTATGATTCCCTTTATGTATCCAGATTCCATCTCCCTCCGTCAGCTATGAATGAATTCATGTGGTCTGTTACCTTCCAACTACAGACACAGAGGCAAAGTTAATGTAACGTCAGATAACAGAACAATTTGGCAAAGCTTTTTGTCTGGAGTCGGTTTCATTCAAAGTCACAGTTTCCTGTTGGGAATGCAAGAGCCGTTCAGTGTTGTCCCTCTCAAATATAGATCTGTGCAGTGGCATGGCAATTATAACACAAGGAAGTTTGATCCCCTTGTTACAATTTCATTTGCGTAGACCAGTCTGAGTTTCTGATTTTTTTTTACTTACTCTGTTCCTTAGTGCAGGTGAAGAAGCTTTGCCCTGCAATCAAGCTTGAAAGAAAGGAGAAAAAGAATATTTAGTTAAGTCAATAACAATCCTCTCCGAGGTCTATTCCCTCATGCAATTACTTCAACTGTAGCCTTGTCTGAGAGACTCTGATTGAGACAATTCTACTTAGCCATTGCGTTGTGCAGCCAGGAAAACATTTACAGTTGACTGTTTTGTGTTTGTGTATGCTCTAGGCTTTTTTTCACATCAATACTAATACTGCTGGGAAAACAGTGAAACAATTTCTGGCTAGACAATCGTCTAAATCCCTAATTCTACGAGGCACTAAAATTTTATATATAAAAGGATAGAAATGTGTGTGTGGGTGTGGATGTGGGTGTGCGTGTATGCTTTTAAACAAATAATCAGACTCATATAACTTGAAGTTCAATATAGTCTTCTGCTCTACTAGCATACGTAGCTCACCTTTTCAATTGTTTGACAACAGATACTCATATTCATGTAAGAGTAGAAACTAACCATACTTACTAAAATTCTGTCATTGCTTGGCAAGACAACACTAGCTACTTCAGTCTAATTCCCACCTATATCAATGTAACAACATCCTGAGGAAAGTAACTGAACACAATCAGTTCAAAACCCCGAATTATTTGGAAGAAAAAAACTTGTGTTTTTGAGTCAGTGATATTCCCTGCACATTGATTGCCGAATTGGAATCCACTAAAAATTGGTTATAATAGAAGCACAATAACAACAAGCACAGTGCCTGAGTTTATGTATGTTATAATATATCCTAAATACTAAGATGCTGCATTTTCAGAGAGAAGATATAACAAAAGATGGCAAGAGAATGAATAAATTCTCAGCGCTAAACCTTTGTGCACCCCTACTATTATTTTAAAGATATTTATAGTTGAATTTTCATGGGAAAAGGAATTGATGTTATACATAACTTGTGATAGAGAATTAAAAGAAGGAATTATGCAAAGTTAAAATAAAACAAAAAAAAAAGTTAAATAAAAGAAGGTGGTGCTGGTACTATTTTAAATACCCTGTATATAATTTCTTTGCTATTTATTCACTTTCAGAAGTCAAAATGTTCATCTAATTAGTTTCTCCACTTGCTGATAAACATTTTTTTAAATGAAAGACTGACACAAAGGAGGACTAAACCCATTTTATCCAGCTAATGAGAATGGCAAATTAAGCATGACAGTTCATGTGTAAAATAAATCCAGTCACTAGGGTCAAGTGTTCCCTGTGTGCACAGGATTTTCAAAGGGGTTGTAACTGGGTAATTTCTATTATGATAGATGAGTGTTTTAATGCAAACTTTCTTCTCTTGCTGATATTTCTTTATATTCATGAATCCAATAGCTTGTGAAATAGACAACTGTACAAAGTTATTGTCACCCTGAGCAAAATGAAGCTAGAAAGTGGAAAGCAGGAGAATGAGTAACTATATGTGAGCAACATCTAGTGGCTAACATCTCGTTATGAAGCCTGGAGACATTGGACATTATTTTAAGCCTATTTTTGACATTGAATACTTCTGTAAGGAAATGAAGTATATGAGGAGAAAAGGCAGCACTACCTGCTGCTGTAGCTTCTGAACTAAAAGTTTCCAGGAATTCCTCTTGACTCTTTCTTCACCTTGTGGCCTCTGGTAATAAACCGTGCTTTTTAAGGATAAGCCAATACTTGCATGTCACTGTGCTTTGTGTTGACTGAACAGGGGATGTAATGCAAAGCCCTATTTTTGATGTGCTCTATGGCATACAACTTCATTCCTTCAGTGGATTGGAACTTGTCCATAACAGCCCTTTTCAGCTGTGCAGTAAAATGAGGAAGGGGGAACACCGCATTCCAGTTTTCTGGGAGTCCTTTTCGTTCTACCTGAGCAGTCGCTGAACTCACATATTAGCCACAGGTTGTACAAATGAGAAAAACGATCCTATTATAATCCTGTCTCTCATGCCTTCTCTTCAGCAAGGACACAAAACTTGGGATATTTGAAATATATAGATATACATATTTTAAAGATAGCTCTTTTAAAGAAATTTCTGAATACTTTGTACTGCTACAGAAACAGGCAACCCAAGTGATTGAATAACCCTTAATCTTTTCACCTCATCCCTTTGAAAAAACAGAGCAGCTGTAGGGAATGAGATCTCATTGTCCTTCTACCTAGGTGGGAAAAAAAGTCAATACACAATCATGAATATTTTTTGCACCTTGTAATAGAAAAGCAATAGATTATATATCCACACTTGTCCATGAAAACAATATTAAAAGAATACACCGAAAAAAACGTATGCTGTATGCAATTATTTTATGCTGTCTCATTTCGAAAATTTTGCAGAGGTACTAACTAGCTATTTCTCCATGTGTTATCTGTGATAAATATGAAGTAGGAACACAGACATATCAGCTAATAAAAAATCTTGAAAAAAATTACATGCATGATTGTACCATGTTCTGAAGAGTTATAGTTTTTTTTAACAAGAATGTTAGTTTTTGCTACACTTCATCATGATCACATTTGCATTTTCTTCAAGCCATTTTCTGTTGCTGCCCCTACCGAACAAAATCCCACTCCCTAAGATCTGTTTTAATTTTTTCTAGCTGTATGCTAAAAGTGGATAACATGCCTTTCCTTTAGCAAGATTGTTCTAAAATAATCATACAAATCATGCAACTTCATTGCTTAAAATATTTTGTGTTTAAACTGTTTCTCCTACTTTTTGAGACAGAATAACACTGTAGCTGGAACATGTGCTTGAATCCATTTTATAATATTCTTACTTTCTTATTTTTTCAGTGGATTACTATTGACAGCCTTGTCACCGGAGTTTTGCCCTCTTGTGTAAGTAGGGTAGATCCTTTTTTCCTTCTCTTTTCAAAATCCTCAAAGTCTTCTTAGAAGTTGAGAAGCAGGTCTGAAGACCATAATTTTGAGAGTCTGCACACAGTCCTCATTGATAATCCTAGGGGAATGGTAAGTTGCTCTCTGCAGTTACACGAGAGATGTGGGTGAAGACAGCAGCCTACATGATTTCCTTTTACCTATTCCATATTGCAGAGGCCTTCTAAAGTAAAGGAATTATAAGAGACACTGTCAAAGGACACAACTTGTGCACTAAGATCATCAATCTAGTTGCTGTGCAGTGAGTCTAGAGCCACAGGTTGATTTTGTTGGGTTTTGATGTACAGAGACAGACCTGTTTGTAAGACGCTCTTGCTGAATTTCAGGCAGCATTTCAGTGTTTTTTCAGAGTACTTTTCATAGTTTGATGGGAGAGCTTAATATCAGTACCTACTCTCATTTTCACTTTGAAAATGCTGCAGGCACAAGAGAAACAAAAAAGTTGAGAGAGCAGAATAAGTTTGGAGGCCCCTTGTGAAAGTCATAACTGCCTAGCACAAAGCTGGACAGCTATGTACAGGTCCCTTTCAACCCTAGTTAGCTATAGAGATATTATATTTTGTGGAAATGCACACATTCAATTAAAACTGTTCCTTCTCATTTAAATTGCAAAGGCCTCTCCCCATGCTATTAAGTCCATTACAGCTTGGCAAAAACACACTTGGGAGAATATACCCTTTAATTTCACAATACATTGAACTTAACACTTTTTATTCCACCTTACCCTGCTTTTGGGAAAACAGCTCTGCTTGTCTTAAACTAATGAAAGTAATTGAAAAGCTATTTAGAAACTTTCCTTATTTCTTATTTGTGTCTTGGCAAGCTTCAAGAAGTGACCAGCTACAGAAGACATTATCAGGTGACTTCCATAAGCAGCTGCATTCCACATGACAAAAGCTTTCCTGAGAAAAAGCAATGGGAAAATACTTCCATATTAACTCTGAACTGTGATCTGCTACCTTTTAGCATCCTGTTGTATTATGGATTTAAAAGGATAACTGGGAAGGCAGCAGACCCATTCTGAATGGGAGGCTGTACAAGATGACTTTCAGACCACGATTCTGTTTCTTAAATTCTGTGAAATAATCCCACACTCACTCTCCAGACTGATGTATCAGCCCATGAAGGAATCTAGCTGGAAGCAGAATTTAGAACCTGAACAGACTCCCAAAACAGTAGTTTTCTTCATCTCAAATCCTCAGAATATATAACCTAATTGCCTTCTATCCTCAGCTGTCATTTTTAGTCCTTCATACTAAAGGTCTGACTGAACTCAGAAATGGACTACTCATTTTTCTTCAGGCATCTGTCAGATCTTTGGACTTTATGCCACACTGGAAAGCTTTTTTAAAAGGGTCAGCAACCTTATCAGGCAGTGCTGAAGAAATATAATCAAGGACTAACCATTCTAAATTGTAATAGATTCTAAATTACATATTTTGCACTTTTGAAAGGTGATTCACAATTTTCTAGCACCTCAGCTGACATGTTTTAAATTGGTGCTTCAAAATGTCCACCTTTTAGCACCCAGATGCTGACCTCACACCAAAAGCAGGATAAAGGGAGAACCAGAAAAAAAGAATGTAGCAATGTTCAAACACCCCACAGGTCAAGACAAAGGAAAAAGGAAGATAACTGGAAAAGTGAATGGAAATGCAGCAAAACCAATGCAAGAAAACACTGCCTTATTGCAGATCTTTGTTTACTAAAGGAAGTTCATTTTTATTTCCATGTTCAGTAGTTAATAAATAATAAAGTGATACTTTGAGACAATATTCAAGCAGTAGCAATACATCTTAGTTCCCTTTGCAGTCTTAGTTCCCATTATCTATGTGTGTTCACTGGTCCTTTTTGAGTTTGAACTGTTTGGGTTATGACAGAATTTTCCTGGTTATTACCAGGAATTTTTTTGTAGGGCAGTTTTTCCTTGGAAATTTTAGGATTAAAAAAAAAAAAAGGTATATAACAAGATAGGAAGAAGAGCTGTTATTCTTTTATCTCAAATATATTAATGTCATGTACTTCCAGAAAGTCCAAGATTTAAGAAACAGAGGCTTGAGAAATCTTAATGTGTATGAGTATTTGATGAGAGACCAAAGAAGATGGGGACAGCCTTTTCTCAGTGATTTCATTTAAAGGGCGAGAGACAATAGGCAAAATTTAGAATACATCAAATTCCATTTAGATCTAGGAATTGCCCAGAGCTTGTGGAGACTCCATGGCTGTATGTAATCAAAACATGATTGTGCAAGGCCAAAGAACAGCAAAGACATTCTCAGCGTCCCTTTGATTCTGTGATGCTATGACACCTGGGATATGGGTCTTGGGAGAGACCTATCCAGAAGCAGATTAAGACTAGATTTGTCTGGGAAAGTGGCAGAACAGAAGAGGAAAAAGAAGAAAAGAGTGGGAAAGTAGACTTCATGTAAAAGGATATTTGGATTTGGGTAAATGTTCAGAGCAGTTCGAAGAGGTGATTCAAATAAATTGACACTGCTGTGAAAAACCGAGTGTGATTATTCTTGGTGAAGTAACCATGGAATCACAGAATATGCTGAGTTGGAAAGGATCCCCAAGGATCATCAAGTACAACTCTAACTCTTTACCACCCCCAAGAAAAGGTACAGGAAATCTCTGATTTTGTTTCAGGGAGCATCAAGGATAGGGTTGTTCCACAAGTGGGGATGAGCTGGAAAACCAGAGTGACCACATGGACAGCAGAAGAAAAAGTTGGACACGAGAGTGAAGGCAAGGCTATAACATAGAACCAAGGTCTATGCAGGAGACGAGGCTGGAGACAAGCTACCTACAAAGCATGCTCAAGGTCCATCAGGAAACAAAGACAGAGAGGGGACTGGAGACAAATACACTCAGAACATTGTGTAGGCAAGAAAACAAGGCTCAAGTCTGAACTTAAATGGACCAACATACAGAGTACATGTGCATGGGCACTCCAGGTGAGACTCTTCAGGGTCATTGAGGACCATTTGCGCACGCAGGACCTTGACATATTGAGATTTTCTGGTTCTGATGCTTGGCATTGAAGACTTTATTTTCTTTAAATATTGTCTGTGATATCCCAAATTCTTAAAAGAACAACCAAAACACAGTCACTCTATCACAGTAATATCTACCTTGATCATCACTATGATTAGCACCACTAGAATACTTACAATTACTACTATTTGTGTCACGGACAGTAGATTTTTTGACATAAATAGAGACCAGGGTCTCTGGCTTAACTTTATGGATCAGTTCATCCACACTCCATTATTTAGCGGGTATAAGACATGCAGTCACCTAGTCAGAATAAAGACCTGTGAGGGATTAAAGCATATTCCCTGGGAAAAAAAAAAAAGCAGATCTTTTACCCCTGTACTCTGTGTAATATCCATGGAGTGTGCATGAACTTGGATTATTTTCAAAATTAAATTTGCGTAGTTTTTCACTAGGCCATCAAAAGCATATCCACAATGAGGATTTTAAGGACATTTCAAGTGCCAGTAACAAGCAAAACAGCACTGAGAGAGCAAAGAAAAAGTAACTACTATATTATTTAGTTCCATATTGGTATAGATAATAATGCACATTTCTCACCATCTTATTGTCAGCACTTCCTTGCATGATTTATTTCCAGAATAAAAGCAAGTCTTCTCTTCAGCCTCAGGTAGAACATCAACAAAGAGAATTTCATTCTCAGCCTTTACGCAGATAGACAGCTGACTCAGAATAAAGTCTATCATGGAAATTATTTGATAATATTGAATAATGTTAACAAAACCTCTCCCCTAGTATTTCAATTGGAAGCATAGTTTGAAATCGTGAAGCTTCAATTATCACATTTACTGAACAGAAACATCTTGGGTTCAATAATACAGTACAGTTCAACTTATACAGCAGTATAAAATTCTCAGTATTAGCTCTAACAAGGAACTCCAACTGATGTTGGAAACAGCCATTTAAAAAGACAATAACTTAAGACCTTTTTTTAAATCTTTTCCTGTTGTTTCATTCTCTTTGTCTTCTAATAAGGATATATTCAGGATGGGATCATTTTTCCTGTTTTGGATAATACCTACCTTATATCAATACATTTGCCACAACTGAATCCTTTTAGAGAAGTATTAAAAAAAATTTGAAGTCCAAATGCCTATCAGTCATGAGTGTAAATACTACCTGAATTTGAAAGAATGAATTAGAGGGAAAACACTGGGGTTTTTTAGTTTTCTACTCTTTTTTCTGCCATGAAAATATTAATATAGCTAAAATGTCACACTGAAGCAGTAGTAGGAGTGAGAGATTTCAAAATAAAGACAGAGGTATATTGTTACATTACTGTGGTAATTCTGTATGTTCTTGTTTCATATTCTGCCTAGAAAATTGTTCCTTCAGTTTTAGAAAGAAGTCATCTCCATACACGTATTGAAACAGAGGATAGTGACTCCCAGAAATATTATGTGAAGAATTCAGTCAATGAGGTGAAGATCTATTAGCAATATCACATTTTTGACACATGAACTCTGTGTAGGATGAAATATTTAACAGCTCTATTTTGCCTTAAATGCATCAGAGATAAACAACAAATCCTAAGAGTTTTATCCCATATAATAGGCAGAGACTGATGACTCATTTCCTGACACCACTGAAATCAGCATTTATATTTGTCATGCAAAAGTAATGGTAACAAATGTGGGGTTTATAATCTGTTTAACGTCAATTAAAGTTTCAGATAATAACCAGAATTAATTATTCTGCAAGCATGTGTCCACTCAAACGTCCCATTCAGTGGATCTTTCTTCTGCCCTTCTCTGGCATTTTGTTCATGGAGGTAAAATACTTTGTGGCTCCATTTATTATGACCATAGGACTGCTGTATAATACTTTCTCTATTTAGATCTAGTTAGTTGGGATGTTTATTATTCTAGTTCTCTCATTTTATTCAAGTCAACAAATGACTGTTCAGGGCAAGGAACAGGAAGGGAGGAGAAGCACAAAGCTGTCACTCCTCAATAGTTGCTTGACAGCATTTTAGCCACCAGCTTCGAATATTTGGCCTCCATTCCTGCCAGCCTACAACAGTATTTAAACCATGAACAGAAGAAGCCCATGATGAATAACAAAAATCAAAAGAATTAAGGTTAGTTTATGAGGGAAACTTTAGGCAGTAAAATAAGCCCAGTTTTTTTGAAGGCACAAGAGTCAAAGTTGAGCCCTCTCCAAAGTATCTTCAGAAGTTTTGACACGCTCATTCTTACAACAGACCAACGCAGAAGAATTTTTTGAAAAAACATTGCTCTAATGATTTACCTCTATAAGGAAGAAAAACAAACAGAATTTTCCTCTATTCTTGATGGCAAATCCCACCAGTTAAGGAAAGTCTGTGTGTTAAGAGCCACAACTGGACATTTTAATCTCTCTGGTTTCATGAGATATTATCCACTTTTGATACTCAGTCACTTCTCCTTTTGCTGCTTCTCAGCTGGCTGTGGCTTAAAGACAAAAAAGGCACAGTTGGATGGGTTACCCTATCGCTCAGTTGGAATTTTTCAAGGCTTCCTGTAAATTAATTTGTTCAATTCTGAAGGATGGCTCTATAAAATAAATGTGTACTGCATAAAATCATTATTTCTATTACAGCAAAATAAGCACTACTGTATATGGAAACCTTTGTTGCAGTTCCAACATTTTAAATTACCTGAAAGCCATTAGGACATTTCTCTTTGAAGGTTATTGTATATAAAATGCATTATTAACTTGCTAAATGTTATTGAAATGTACAGTTAAAATAATGTGACTAACAGACAGTGACTCTAAACTCAAATTGTCCTTTCCATTAAAAAGTAGGGTTTTCCTTTTTTTAACAGACTATAGAGGAGCTTAGTTTACCAACTGAAAAAATTTACTCTATGAAGAGAATATTTTACTTCTCTCTCAGCTGGAAATATTCATTTATGGTAAAATCTTTGAAGCATTTAAGGAATAAAGAATAGATTTGAATAAAAAATATTAACATGTGTTTCAGCATTTTTTATCTACTGATGGTAGAAGCTGATCTAGGAATCAAGGAAACACGGAATCATTTAGGTTGGAAAAGACCTCTAAGATCATCAAGTCCAGTCATGAACCCAGCATTGCTAAGTCCACCACTAAACCATGTCCCTCAGTGCCACATCTACACGTCTTTTAAATACCTCCAGTGATGGTGACTCCTGGGCAGCCTGTTCCAATGCTTGACAACTGTTTTGGTGAAGAAATTTTTTCCAATATCCAATCTAAACCTCCCCTGGCACAACTTGATGCCATTTACTCGTGTCCTACCACTTGTTACTGTGGAGAAGAGACCCACATCCATGTCACTACAACCACCTTTCAGGTAGTTGTAGAGAGAGATAAGGTCATATGAGTTTGTCACCCCACACCCCTTATGAGACTTTATGAAAACTTGGTCTTGGTTCTTTCCATGTAATCAAATCTTCAAAATCCCCAACTTCATTTTTCATTTTACCCATTCCTGCAAACATGTCTTGAAAAACTTCTATTCCCTCCAGAATACCAGCTTTTGGAAAGGATGTAAATATAATTTCTATGCTGACACATGATCTGAATGTCACTTTTGTATTTATTCTTGTTTGTGTTTTTATAGGGGTAGCACTAGAGAGAAAACAAACACAGACCTGTGTGTTGTACCAAGTAAAACAAAAAAAAGCGGTGCCTGACTTGATCATCTTACAGTATAATCAGTCAAACTCTTCATTTGCTGGTATGTGTCACTGAGTGACTGTGTGGGAGAGATACATCTAATTATGTAAAGTCAAAGAGGGAAAGCCTAGAATTTATTGTATGTACTTGCATAACTTAAGTAATGCAATTTCAATGCTCTATGAAATATCAATTCACAAGGATTTTAAAACAAATCAAGTTCTTTTAGGTCACTTGGGAAAACATACTAAGTTTTACTTTGTTCCCTGCAGTGAAACATGAAATTAAAGAATGATTTATTTACAGCTTCAGAGGTCTGCATCTGTTCTTATTTTGCAATACTAACATTGTATATGCACTTCTTTACAACTTACTTGATCTGGTATCTGTCTTCCATTCTTAATAATTCAATTCCAGCTCCATAATCTGCAAATATTGCAACCAATTCCCAAATTGATGTCTACAAGATCTCTTCAGCGATCCTTGTGTATATAAACCACTAGTTAACCATACAAATGTTACAATCTGATAAGTAAAGCTGCAAATTTCTAGACAGCTTTGAAAACATTAGCCTTATTTATAGCATTATTGCAGCAGCTGTTAGGCATCTGAGACTTGAGAGTTGGTGATAATTGTATAATATACTAGGCAAGAACATGTTTTGTTAAATCACAACTGGATTGAAAACCAGTTCAAAATATGTACATACTTTTATATTAAGGCTTGGAAAGAAATACGGAAGCTCCTTTTGTTGGTTTTAGTACTACTAATAGTTAACAATATATGCACGATCTTCAAGGTTAATCTCCTTTCATCTTTTTAGCAGCTATAGTTTTCTCACCCTTTCCTGACTGTTAAACAGGCCACATGCAACATAAGATCAAAGGAAACAGTAGTATTTTCTTCAAGAACAATACATAACATATATTCATAGAGTTTATCTACTTAGGTAGAATGTGTTCACAAACGACACAGAGGAAAGCAATCAAAAGATTCTTCATCAAATATGAGAAACAAGAGATGACAAATTTTTTGTTTTATATGGAGAAACATTATGCAATTTACTCGTAATATTTTTAAGACTTCACATGTGGAAGGCCCTGTCTCCTGTTCCTTTTACTCTAAACTTAGTCAAACATATACCAAAAGCCTGATTTGGGGCAAATGTTCAAGCTGCTTTACTTTATCTGAACTCTTTTTCTCAAGAAGCAATAAACATCTGCTGATACTGTTTTGGTCTCTGAGGTCAGCAGGCTATCCTTCGTTGCTGCTGGCTTTCATTGTCAGCAAATGGATAGCAATATCCTCAAGAAAAAAGGAACTTACATTCTTGGTTTTATTAGTATATTTTCTGTTCATTGTGTTGTGTTCTGTGTTTCACTGCAGCTGTCACTGCAGCATCTTGCACAGAGAGACATGTATTTCACTAAATGCTTGCTCCCAGTACAGCCACAGTACTGCATTTCTTGAACTGGACAGTTTTCAACTGCATGTTTATTAACTCTAGCATTGTGTTTATGCCTTGGTATACACTTTTAATTCTATCATCTTTTTTTTCAAGTTCTTGTTTAAAGTTAACAGTTGTAACTGACTCTGAAAAATATCTCCAGATCTTTGCAATATCCAGAGCCTACATGGACCATGTTAAACTAGACAGTCAGTGCTCTCAGTGACATTAAATGTTGTGGGGTTTTGTTTGGGGATTTTTTTATTATTTGCATAACAAGCCATTTACAGTCTGTTTATTGATTTACTTACACATCATTCACAATCCTTTTCATGGAGTGGTAGGAAAAAGAACAGAGATAAAATACAAAGCCTTCAACCATTTAGCCCAGAGACATAAATTCCTGTCTGAGAATTTTTGACGTAGGTAGGTCCAGAGTTGTGCCTCTTGGACTGCAGTGAATGAATCAGCCCTTCAGATTCAGGTAAATGATTCTTATAACAAAGCCCTTTAATGCATTTTTTCATTGTCATACTTGATTGCTGTTTTTTAATGTGTTGATATATGAATTTCTTAAGGAAAATCTGGGAACAGAAGGCACACTATCCAGTGGTGTTTTTTTCCCTGTCACCTTTCTCTTTAGCTAAGTCTTGAGTCTTAGGAAGACATGTTGTGTATGTTATCATTTTATATTATACCAAGAGATAGGTTAAAAACTTTCAGCAGCAAGGGAGAAGGACAAACTTCAATGTTCCTCCATGTTCTTACACATATGTTGACACAAAATTATTCTTTCATATGGCTGAATGGAGGAATTGTTTTGCTATGTGGAAGATCATATTATTCTACCTGTAGTCTAAATATAACTGAAATATTGTTAATACTGCAAGGCTGAATTCTTTGTCATGTGGAACTCATTCCACACCTTAAAGAGGATATACCATAAGTCTGGTTTTTGCATCTTATGAATACCTCTTTATTTCTCTGTTCTATCAGTTAATCTCAGGAAATTTAGGCAAATTAAACAACCTCTTCTGATTTTACATAAGGATCCAGTCAGCCAGAGAGATACAGTGTATTTTCATATTCTGTCTTTCCATAATTGTTTGAAATTATTTTTCCCTTGCTAAAACACAAAGAATGGGAGTAGAGAGAGTTTATTTACATTTCTGGCATTCAATAAAGGGCAGAGTTATAGCTAGTTCCAGTACCAAGTTCTGTCCTTAGTGAATCACTGTATGTAACTGCATGGGGTGCCTCACAGAGAGGTGCAGTCAATGTTTCGCTCTGGATTAAGCTGTAAACTGCCCAGAGCGGTTATATTTTTATTTAAGACTTTTTAAAAGTCTTTTGGTTTGTTATGACCTCTAATTAGTGTCCAGAGGAAGAGTGACACACTCTTCTCTAATAGAAATTCTTTAAATTTAGTGAGAAAAATAAAATATTTTTGCAAAAGGTTTTTACAGGAATAAAATACAACCAAGAGAAAAGCGTTTCACTAAAACATTCAGCACAAGGACCCATTCCACAGGAAACACCCACTAAAACAATTCATATACCAGCTTTAGTAAAACACAGTTCATTGGTTTTAAGTTACCCACAAGAAAAGAAAAAGAATAAAAGAAGAAAACAGATTAAAAGGAATAAAGAGAGAAGAAAGAAGGAGAGAGAGAAAGGAGAATAGTTACTGACAAGATTCAATGATTCACATGGTGCCGGCTGGAGAGGGAGAAGAGTGAAGAGGAGGGAGACGGCATGGAGTCTCATGTATTTATATAGTTCATTTTTCCCTCCCAGGCAGGATATCCAGTCAGTGCCTTCCAGGACACAGTGAGTTGTGCTGTAGCCACTCACAGGCTGCAGGGCTGTGATGTGGGCAGCTACGAGGGAGCTCAGCCTTGTCTGACAGCCCGGCTGCAGGGCCTGCAGCTCTGCCCTGTGCTCTGCGTGGGCAGCAGCCCTTGCCTTCAGCTCTGCCCTGTGCCCTCAGCATGGGCATGATGTGCAGCCTCACCATGATCCTGCAGGTCCAGACCAAGCCCTTCCTCACATGCACACACACTCTCACAGTGAGTTGGTTCCAACCCATATCAATAATTCAGTGAGACTCGGATCCAGGATCTCACAGTCAGCAAGCAGTTGGATGGGCATTTTGCAGGTAGCCAAGGCTAACCCACCACAAGAACTGAAAAGGACTCATATGTATCAACAGCCTCGAAAGTAGTACTTGTCACTATAAGTACTCACTAGGAAGAAATGTTTGCATATGCGCAGTTTTAGATTTTTTTAAGTGATGCTACGTTGCTTCAAGCCACACACCATCACTACACAGAGAGAGGCAAACCATTGCATCCTCCATTACAAGTGACCTAAATTACAGGTATATTGTGTATATTGTGAGCAGCTGTATCTTTACAAAGATCTTTACAAAAACAATATGGTGAAAAGAGTAAAAATATTCTTCATTCCATATATGGGGTATTTTTTGCTGTAGTTTAATAGAATTACTCTCCCAGTGAATATCATTAAATGTAGAAAATATTAAGCCAAGAGTTAGATCTTTAAAGGAAAAAATCTCCAATAATTTCAGTTTTAATTAATTTACTAATTAAAAAATCTCCCTATCTGTAGACACCATTAATTTGGAAAGAACAAATGAGAACAGGTTTAATAGTACAGAATTACACAGCACACTCATTAGATATCAATTGTAAAGTTAGATCAAGCTGCTTTGAAAGAGACAGTCGCTGTCTCAGTGATGGTGCCATGAGAAAATAGATGGAAAAAAATTCACTAGGAAAAGGAAAATAATATTTCTGTTACATTTATAAGCATTGCGTAGTTCTTGGCTATTTTATAAAGCAAGTAAAATTTTTTCCCAGTCTATATAAAGCTATTCCAAATGAGTTCATAAAATACACAAAATATGAAAATCAAATATCAAAAAAACACAAAAAGAAAAGTGAAGAGGGAATAAAAATTTCTAATCTGAGGATAGAGGTTTACTGATTTTTCTTAAGGCATTAAATGCATTTTAATGTTATCTTGCTAGTTAGATATTTATAGAATGTAATTTCTTTCCTAATAACTAGATCTTGGAAATCTAGATCTAATACTATCTTTTTATTTGTGAATGAGTCATAAACAGGCAGTGACTTGAACATGACAGTCATTTGTTCCTTGAAAAATAGGATTGCATGTTTGCAGGGATTTCACAGAGCTGTTTAAAAAAATCAACACAAATCTTACAGGTTGGAGTGAATCTGAATGGTGGATAAATACAGAAAAATTATGATGCTGCTTACATACATCCAGTTAACAGAAGAAGCTAATTTAACTGAATAAATTATTGACTTGTATTTAGACTTAAACAGTCTTGCTAAAATGACATTACTTGCAACTCTACAAATCTTAAAATGATTAGGCTATTGACGTTATGCTTCTATTCCTATTATACATGTAATAAACACTCAGCAGTTTTATCTAGCCCAATTATTACTACAGGGTGTAAATACAGCGCTTACATTTTGCCATTAAGAACTCCTGAAACCTGCATGGCTAAAAAAATTATATAATGTAACTTTACTGAAAGGAAATTACAATGTTACCATAAATCCTCAGTACTTAATATGAAAATATATTCCCATATTATTTACTGATGTTTTTCATATATTTTTGTCAAAAATGTAAAAGGAACAGAAATCTGGGGAGTGGTCATTTTACACCTGCAATTTTAGTGAAGAGCAAAATGTGCAAAATACATACTCTGTAAAACCTCTTTGATGTATGCATAATTGCTACCTAATAAGATTATTCAACTACTAACTGAAGGCACTGAAACCTCAGGAACGTAAAGGATTAGGGATTCTGTGGAAACCACTATTCCTATTAGAAATAGCCTCTCAAACTCAGGAATGGGAAGACTAGAGCATGCATTGTGAATGACTTTTATGAGATCAATCTTGATGAGAGGATATGCACACCGGAAATCAAGAAAACTCAAAAGAGTATAAGAAAACTAAAAAACCCTTGAAATAACAGTACGTAGTGAGATCTAAGCCCAAAGTGTCTAAAATGCCTGTGTCCGCATAACTAAGATACAACAAAAAGTTTGATAACTTTTTTTACTTTAATGGGACTCCAAAATATTTCATCTATAATCAATATTCTATAATGTTACAGCGTGCTTTTTGGAGAAAGCAATTCAGGGATTGCATTTCTCTCATGTAGTATGTTAGTTTACAAAAAGCGCTTCATTTTTACATCAGGTTTTCATCATGGAGCTATACATGAGAGTTGATTTGTCTCTATTGTATTTGATAAAACTGAACATTCATAAAAATTCACATTCTTTTCCCTATATCAATTTATAAATTAGCCAATGTAACACAATAATACAGGTTTAAATTTTGTGATATAACAGAAACTGTATGTCAGCATTTTATTTTAGCCTTATTTCTACATTTTATTTTACTATTTCAATCATTCATATCAGAACCAAAAAAAAAAAAGATGAAAACTTTAAAAAAGGTTATGTCTAGACAGAAAAATGAACTATTTTTTTCATTACATGGAGGCACGAATAGAAATAATTCATATGCATGAAGACATGGATAACTTTAGTGTGCTTTTTATCACGACACTGAGGAAAGTACAGTGATATATCTATGCCATTCTTTGATTTTCAAGAAACCACAAACTGCCATAGGCTGTTGAAGAAACATAATTTGTGAGATTGGTTAAAGATAAAGGTTTCCCAGATCCTACCTTGAATGAAAGACCTATTTTCATGCATAGAAGAAAAATCCCTGTGAAGGAGGATTGGTCTTTTCCTCATTATAAGTGCAGAAATGACTCACATTATCACATAGATATTTTAGTTAAGAAAAGTTAAGAATGTAAACTACACATAAACAACAACAACAAAAAAACCCCATGCTGACAATATGCAAGGAGTTTTAACCTGAATTAAATTCTATGTCTCAAGAATAGATTCTAACTTAATATCCAATTCTTATAAACACTTTAAAAAATATTCTTCTACCAAGTATGCCACAATGCAGGGCAGAAGAACTTTCACAAGTTCATATAACAGGTTAGAAGTAGAACCAATGGAAGAATCTGGTTTGTCAACTTCTAAGCGATCACATAACACTATGGGTTACATTTCTATGCCATCAGGACAGGTGGAAAAAGGAATGGTGGCACTATCATGTTGCTAATATTTTTTGTCTCACAACACTGTCATCCAACAATAGATAAAGATGTTTTAAGCAATTCCCTAGGTATTACACTCTATTGCTTCTCCCTGTTTAGCATTTCTAGCAGAAACAGAATGGCAATATCCTGATTCTGATAGTACAGTTTCTTATTACCATAGAATCATAGAATGGTCTGGAAAGGATCTTAAAGATCATTTAGTTCCAACCCCTCCTGCTGTAGACAGGGACACCTTTCACTAGACCAAGTTGTTCCAAGACCCATCCAACCTGGCCTTGACCATTTCCAGGGATGAGTCATCTACATCTTCTTTGGGCAGCCTGTTCCTGTGCCTCACCACCCTTACAGAAAAAAGTTTCTTCCTAATAGTTCATCTAAACCTACTCTCTTCAAGTCTGAAGCCATTCCCCCTTGTCCTGTCACCATATGCTCTTTTAAATAGTCATTCTTCATCTTTCCTATAGGTTCCCTTCAGCTACTGGAAGGATGCCGTTAGATCACCCCAAAGACTTCTTCAGGCTGAACAATCCCAGCTCTCTCAGCCTTTTCTCATACAAGAGGTGTTCCATCCCTCTAATCATCTTGGTGACTCTGCTTTGGACTCACTCCAATAGGTGTCCTTCCTGTGCTGAGGACTCCAGAGCTGGATGCAGTGCTGCAGGTGAGGTCTCACTGGAATGGAGTAGAGGGGCAGAATCCACTGCCTTGACATGCCAGCCACTCTGTTTTTGATGCAGTCCAGGACACAATTGGCTTCATGAACTGCAAAAACACATTGCTGGGTCATGTCCAGCCTCTCAACCACCAGCACCCCCAAGTCCTCCTCAGCAGGGCTGATCTTGATACGTTCATTCCCTAACCTGTATTGATACCAGGGGTTGCCCCAACCCAGGTACAGCACCTTGTACTTGATCTTGTTAAACCTCATGAGATTCCCATGGGCCCACTTCTTGAGCTTGTCCAGGTCCCTCTGGATGACATCCAATCCTTCAGGTGTGTCAACCGCAATACTCAGCTTGGTGTCATCTGCAAATTTGCTGAGGGTTCTGAAACAAAAGAATTAAACCAAACAACCAGAAATCATTGGATTGGACATCTCTTTAATATGCCATCTGGGGGTCCATAGGGATTGATTCACCATACATGAACCAAAGAATTAGCACAGATTTCGGGATATAAATGCAGTGATACCTGAAAGACGACCCCCTCACACCCAAACTCTGATTATGTCATGATTCGGGGGTCAAATATCATCCTGGAATTCATTCGTAGAGCAAGACTACTACCTAGCGTCTGTTTCTTCTGGGAGGGCAGTCGTTTTTGGAGTTTTCTTTTCGCTTGTCAGGCCTCCTAGCATCTGTGATTGATCCAGTTGACCCCTGACCCCTAAACTAATTGTTCTGGGATCCACTAAGACACATATATTCATCATTGCTTAAAGATAACTAGAATTTCCCATTAGCTTAAACAATCTTCAATTGAATTTACTTCTTAACAGAACAATTTCTTATTGATCAAGTTTTCTGAGGCTTGTAAGCTAATTTCTTGCAGGTGGGCATACGGCACTCCCCACTAGTTCTCATGTTTCATCTACACTCCAGATCTCAAAACTAACTGTAATCCTAAAAGAAAACAATTATAATGTGTTGGAGGTGCCCCTGGTTGTTGATTTATTGTTATAACAGTTATTTATGTTTGTATGCAATTCCTTGCATTGTACCCTTGTTATCTTTTCCCCCATTGGTTCCTTGTTAAACTTTTCCCTATTTACCTCTCCTTAATTTCCATAGAAGGTTTTTCCATTTTCCATGTTTGGGTAAATTCCTCCCCTGTTTCTATATATGGCCTCTCCTTCGAGTACTCCTCCCAGTCTCCACCCTAGTTCTAGCGAGTTCCCTGCTCTCCCTATGTAAGCCGGCGTCCATGTTAATAAAGGGCCATTTTGTGTCACCACGTTGACTTGCATGCAGAGTGGTCATTCTGGGTCTTATTTAAGGGGGGTTACAGCTTTCCCCCATCAATAATGCAAAAACCAAATTCTTTAGTTGATTAAAATACAATTTTCCTAAGCTAGAGACCTCTGATTTCCTAAGTCATCTAGAAAGGAGACCCCTTCCCATTTCAGTTCACTTGATCCCTTAGTCTACATCATTGATGAAGATGTTTCATAACACTGGTCCCAACACAGACTCCTGAGGGACACCACTCATCGCTGATGTCCGTCAGGACTCTGAACCACTGACCACTATCCTTTGGATGTGACCATCCAAGCATTCTCTCATCCATCTAACAAAACCATCTCTCTCCAATTTAGAAAGAATCATGTGGGGGACCATGTCAAAGGCTTTACAGAAGTCCAGATAAACAACATCTGTAACCTTTCCCTTGTCTATTATGTAGTCACTCCATCATAGAAGACCACTATGTTGGTCAGTCAGGACTTGCCCTTGGTAAAGCCATGCTGGTTGTCTCAAATCACCTCTCTGTCCTCCATGTAATTGAGCATAGCTTCTAGGAAGACCTGTTCCATGATCTTCCCAGGCACAGAGATGAGGCTGATGGGTCAGTTCCCACAGTCCTCTTTTCCATTCATAAGCCAAGATGTAAAAACCAGTGTGCTCAAAATCTGGAGACCACAGGAACAACTTTGTCTCCCCTACTTGTTGACTGTTGGTCAACAGGTGTTCCAAAGTGTGAACAATTAATATATTTCTCCCTTTCAGGAGAATCCAGGAGTACTTTCAGTATAAATCCAGAAGTCTTATCTTGAGGGCCTAAATTTGAATATAATTCACTTTTATGCCATTCAGAAGTTTCAGAAAAACAATATGGATTCACTTACTGTGTTGATTTTCTAAGATCATTAGATAAGGAGTCTAAGCTCCTCTTCTGCTTCTACACCGTTTTTGTGTTCCTTAATAATTTACACAGATAGAATTTTAACCTATCTTTTCCTACCTGCAAATTGTGTTTAAATTACTTTATTTCACTTTTGCTTTTCAAGCAAGAAATCTCATTTTTCATTACAAATAGATTAAACTTACTTAGATACAAAAGCAGTAGAAGAGGAAACTATGACACATAAGAAACTTACCTATCTAGGAGGCTAAGAATTTTCAATTAAGAGCTTGATAAATTGTTTCACATACTATGCATCATGTGCATGTTATTTACTAAAGTAGATTGAATCATCCTAAAAAGCTATTTGCATTTAAATTCAGTTCAATGTTTCATTTTTGGGTAAAGGGATGGGTAAAGAGATTTGTCTAAAACAACAAATGACCTAAGACAAGAGTGTTCTTAAAGTTTTGAAAGATTTGATTAGTCTTCTTGTATCTTCATTGGTTTTGTACAATTTTCCTAATTTTTAAAGTCTTTCAGGTGGATAATAAAAATTCAATTAAAAATAGGAAAAATGTCAGAGAATCCCAAACAATGCAAATTAGTGTATCTTATAGAATTCAAAGGGACTTACAAATGTTTACTCAAGCTGTGAAACTGGCCTACTTTTTTATAATGGAGCTTAAACAAGCAAAATTTATAGTTTATCAAGGGAAAAAAAAAGAAAAATAATGCATATATTACTATTATTACTTACTACCTTAACCAGCACCTTAAGAAAAGGAAAGAAATAGCGTAAGGATCAATGTTTTGAGCCAAATGAGAAGTTCAGAATGTCTATTTCACTTGTGCATGGATGATGATGTCCATCTAGTTTGCCAGCAGTCTTTTCAAATTAGAGGAAAAATATCAAAGACCTTTAATGATTATAAATTGCATGGATTTCCCATCCTCATGAGCTAGTTCTGGTTTGCATATTAAATCCACAGCCCATACAAAGGTTTCTTTCTATAAATATCAATCTCTCTACTGGTGATGTATGAAACATACCTAGCAACATATATTAAGATCATCTATCAGTAGCCTTATAGTAATCAAAAAGGTTTTATCACTTTCTTCCATTGATTGGCTTTTATAAAGGCCAAATAAAACTTCACTGGATATTCGTATCTCAGAGAAACTGTGGGCCATTAAACATGTCTCCGTACATAAAGATTTGCATGAGAAAATGTTGACTTTGCACTGGCAGCATTAACACTGACTAAAGCCTTTTGCTTTCATTCCCAATATTTCTTTGACCAAGAAAGTACAGGCTTTTAGAAATAGAGAATTTTCTCTCAAACTCCCTGTGTTATTGAAGTTCTTCTTTTTGTAAATGTGCTGGGTTTTTCACTGTGTGACAAGGAAGAGAAATATTGCCTTGTTAGCATGTCTCTCTGTCTGATGACCTAATACATTTTGATGTGTGCTAAAATAAATGTGAGGGAAAAAGTGTATGTAGGTGGACAGTCATATACCTTTAAAATGAATGCCTTTTTATGAAATAAAATGGAGGAAGTGGAGAAGTTAAATATACACTGCAAAGTTTTAAATTTAATCTCAATAATAAAAAGATTTATTAATTCTCTCCTAGTATTTTAGTCTTTCTATAGTTCAGAACTGAAAGGTCAACACATTGCTCACTGTGTCACAGTCTTTTCTATAAACCAATTTATCAGAGCAATAACTAAAAATACACTAGATCAAAGTATTTGAAGATAATCACAATTATCTTGTTCCTGTGATTGCTCATGTTTGACCAAGCTAATTATGCCTTGCTTCTTTCCAGATTTACGCAGTAATTGCCAAAGCATGTTTTTAGAAGGATTGCTGCCAGAAGGGCTGAAGAAAAGGCTTAGAGAATGCTAATGGGACTTATAAACAGCAGCTTTTTAAAGGGCTGTGACCTGTCATACCAGAGTATCTGACTGCTGCATCTGAAATAAGAGGAGAGTGGGGACAGTAGTTTGATTTTGTAATTTGACTTGAAACTGATGACACTGCTTCGATCCACAGAATAACAAAATTTATATGACAGAGATCATATTATTTATTATTCAGAGAAAGGAGTAGCTGTTGCCCTAAAGTTCATTTTAATAATTCACTGGCAATGAATATCTTTATTCATAGCCAGATCCATATGTTTAAAAAGAAAAAATGGACACATTTTCTATTCAATATATTTGTTTATGCTCAGTAGGCATTTGATTTTAAAGAATAACCAACTGATACAGTTTTTTATAGATCCTGGAAAAAACTTTGAGGATGATACATCTAAATCTTGTAGAAAGTGACACAGAAATAAAATAGCTAGAAGTTTTAGTGGGAAGACCAATTAATAGCTTACTTCTTCCCACTGTAGAATAAATGCAATTCCAAATTTCTTATTAGATTAGCAACAGCATATTGTAATATCTTGAATTTTTAATCAGATTACAGACATTCATGTAGCAAAGTGTTTGCAGTCAAACCCTAATCAAGGAATATTTTTTAAAAGTGTAAATTTAAAGTTCTACTGAATTCAAAGATTTTATCCTTTGTTTAGACATCTAAGGCGACAAAAAGAAACTCAAGTTGAGAAGCACATTATTTAAAATACACTGTTTTATCCTACTACTTCCAGCTACTGCTGAAAGCTACAGCAACATAACTGCCAGCCTACATTCTCTTTTTCACAGCAGTAGTGAGTAAATGACTGGTGTGACCTGGTAGAAAAGGTAATTTTTAGAACTCAATATTTTAATATTGTCATTAATATAAGTCTCATATCAATTAAGCTACTGCTATTACCTAAGCAAAGCAGGCTCTTACAAACAGATCCACAATATAAGCCAAAACATAATATGGATCTTGCTATGACTGAGATTTAAAGTTGCGAATGTGATCCGTCTTAACACTGTGATTTGCTCTAGGAAAATCCTGATAGTCCAAGGTTATGGGAGACAGATTCAGCTCCACCTGTGCCTTGATATAGTTTAAATTCACTCTTTCAATATCCTCAAATGTGTTAGGCTGTTGACCCTTCCAGGTGAAAGCACTGAAATTGATGATTTTTGTCAAAATATTCAAAAGGCACTAGACCACAGAAAGGAGTTGAGAACAGCAGTAAGCATGATTTCAAAGATTAATAATTAAACAAGTAAGATCAAAAGAATCATTACTGTCAAGAACTATTCAAAGAACGGGTAATATTCTCCATATAGTGAGTTCATCTGAGAACTGTGCTCAGATTTTCCATCGAGGACATATTTTTTTGTCTCACTTTGACTACCCTGTTTCAGCTAGCATTCAGCCAAAGACAAAAGAAAATGAAGGATGTGCTCTGCAGACCCAGCAGTTGACCAGCAAAGGTCCAATGAAGTACAACCCTTTTGTACACTACACAGTGATACTCTTTTGATTAGTTGGTTGCCTATATAGCCATTTTGATTCTTAAAATTCCAATATTTTGTACATCGACATATCACATAAGATCTTTTGCTTTACTTGTCTCTTTATGTGATAATTTTTGCAGTATTTCTGATTCTGCCCGGTACACTTGGGATAAGAGTGTATTGTTGCCAACACCTAATTTGTATTGACTGCACTTTGTAGAAAGGTTATGAAATTTTGTGGTACTAAAACATTTAGTTAAGCACCAGCACTCAGCCTCTCAGCACTGCTTTACAGATGATATGAATTACTTTCTTCTGACACATCACTGATTTTATTCCATTTTCTTGGATATCATTAGCACATTTAAGTATTAAAGTTAATAATGAAATCTTAAGATTGTGGGTTTCATTATGCCACTGGAGGTACTGATCAATCAGTAACTAGGCAGAAAAGAAACCAATTCACTTTAATATCATCGAAAATGGTCTGCCTATACAAAATGTATGAGCTATTTAACAGCTTAAATACCTTCTCTACTGAATTAGTGTATTTCATCTGTTTTGTATAGAAGATGCAGTTCAGTAGTGTCTGAGAAACCATGTATGATATTTTGTGATATTTTAATACCTTAGGGATACTCATCTAACAGAAATTCCAATTCTGATCTAATTAGTTATGGGAATAAGCTAAATGTGGGAATGATCTTCAATTTTTAATACACTGAGCTCAGTGAAACAGTGACAGAAAGGGTAATGGGGAGAAACTGCTCATATTACTGTTTTCAGAGGATTCTTTCAATATGACCCTTTTCAGCTAGACCATGCAAGTCGTGTTGATAGCATTATATTACTGTGGCTTTATTTAATGCAGAATCAAGAAACAATAAATGTTTATATTTTTAAAAATTTCTTTATTACCAATAAAAATGTTTGCTTTGAATGAACACCACACTGAGACTATTCATCATCTAACAGCTACAAAACACATGGCTTGTTCCAGGCCAGGTTGATCTTGTGCTGACATTGATTCTATTACTCGTTGGAAAAACCCTTCAGGAGTTTTGCTCTTGCACACAGTGCTGGAAAACCTCTCTTCTACTATGTTCTCACTGCAAGCAGGTCCTTCCAGGGCTGTCCAGACAATTTACTGTCTCTGGGATTTGAAGAGAACGGCAAAGGTTATTGTTTTTAAAGCAGGGTTAGAATAAATCAGTCCCCAGATGAGGACAGTTTAAGTTAGCTTTCTAATTCTTGAAGTGAAAGTTACATGAGAGAATTTTCTCAATAATATACACTCGGATTTAATGCAAGATTTTGAAAATGCTGGATAAGCATCTCTTTGCACTATTGATGCTGATTTACAATATCACCTGGAATACTGGTAATGATCCAAAAGACTGAAATAAAACATTGTCATCGTATTTTGAAAGAGAGAGACAGGCCAGAAAAACGGTCTGACAGGAATATAATTAGTTAAAGAAGAGAAAGTGCAAAGTCTTGCATCTGAAGAGGGAAAACCTGATGCACTAATTTATACTGGGAACATCAGCTGGAAAGGTACTCTGCAGAAAAGAACCCGGTGTTCATGGTGTACATCTAGTTGAACATATCTGACCAGGAAATTGGCCAAGTCTCTGTTCCTGGAGATATTTAAAAGTTGTGTAGAAGTGGCACTAAGAGGCATGGTTTAGTGGTGGACTTGACAGTGTGGGGTAATGACTGAACTCAATGATCTTAGAGGTCTTTTCCAACATAAATGAATCTATGAGCCCACAATGTGCACTTGCCACAAAGAATCCTGATGATATTCTGGGCTGCCTCAGGCAAAGCATTGCCAGAAGTTCAAAGGAGGTGACCCTTCCCCTTTATTTAGCGGTGATGAGACCATGTCTCATGTACTGGGTCCAGTTCTAGGCTCCCAGTACATGGAGCCACAGCAGAAAGTCCAGTGAAAGGTCACGGAGCTGATTAAGCACCTGGAGTATTGATTGCGTACTCAGGATAGGCTGAGACAGTTGTGGCTGCTCAGTCTTGACAAGAGGCAGCTCAGAGGAGATTTTAATATTGTGTATAAATACCTGATGAGAGGGAATAGAGAAGATGGACCCAGGCTCTTTTCAGTGGTGCCCAGTGGCTGGACCAGACAAAATGGGCGCACACAGAAACACAGCAGGGTTCCCTCTGAACATCAGGAAATGCATTATTACTGTGGGAGTGACCAAGCACTGGCACAGGTTGCTGGTGGAGTGCCTGTTCTTAAAAATACACAGTCCTGATTAACTAGCTCTAGGTGGCCCTACTTGAGCAGAGGGATTGGACCAGGTGACCTCTAGAGGACTAAAAGTCCCCGCCAACTTCAACAGTTAGGTAGTTCTGAAATTGGTAAGATTTTTGTAGTTCTGTCAGCTCAACATTCATCTTAGGGAAAAAAAAAAAGGAGTAGCTGGTACAAGTCTCAGTTAAAAACTGAAGAAATTAAATATAAATGAAACACCTTGTGATAGTTCATGTGTGTTTTAGTTGTTCATTTCATATTGCAATATCCAACCCTTAAAGATGAGCACAACCAGGTCATGTGGATTTTTACAGAGGGAGATAGTGATGGTGTTTTTTCCTCAAGTCATCTGACCATTCTAATGGGAAGAAGACTTAAACACACAGCAGAAAAAGCAGAAAAATTACTGAAGCTGATTTTTAGCACAAAGTTGTTTATCACTTTTAGCAGTGATCAGAAAAGAAGATACTGATACAGTTTACAGATTACACAAAAACTGAGGGAGTAGTAAATAGAGAATGAATCAGCAAGACAAAACATTCTGAGTTTCAATATAGCCAAATATAAAGTCAAACCTATTTAAAAGGAGAAGGTTGGCCATGCAAATCTGGCAAAAAACACTGACTTTAAAAAAGCTTTGTTGGCAATGGTAAACTGTCATAAATTTCATTGTGACCTAGAAAAAAATCTTTGTGACACTGGTATATATAGGTACTCATTGAGACTGAAAAAGGTAAAGACAGACTAACTGAATTAGACTGAACCCTACCAATTAATGTTCCTAGAAGGTATCAAGAGCAACAATGGTAAATAAAAAAATCTAGAACCAAATAGAAACAAACTAAAAATAGTCAAATGGGTGAAAAACTTAGTGACAGAATTTATCACATTACATTATTTGGGTTGTTAAGAAGGGGTTGTGTTTCTGGAAACAGCACAGATTGACATCAGTAATAGCCAACACTGATTAAGTGGTGAGAGACCTGTCAAACAGTTTCACAGTTGCCAAGCCAACTACCTGAACTCTAGGCTACTACAGGCAGAGTGAGAAATAAAGAAAAAAATCTAAAAATGGGTATACAGTGTATTGCCTTCACCCTGAAGGGAGACTTGGCTCCTGCTGTCACTCCATTCTTGGCAGGTCCTTCTCCTTCCACTCTTTATTTCTCTCAATTTTTTTGCACTCTGTTATGAAAATCCTACCTCAGATAGTAAAAATCTTCATTCCTTACACTGTTGTTTTGTGCAGGTATACAGATAAGGAGATATATCTTGAAAAGCATCTTTGTACAAATCTGTCAGGTCTCAGAAGACCTTTGTTTCCAGAACTAAAGTTGTAGGTAAAGGTGTAGAGGTGAAGGTTGTAGGTGGACCAGTTTGCATATTTAATTAGGATTCATGGTTTTATCCTTTTATGTGCATGTTTATTTTATGTCAATAATGATAGGATCAGTTTTGCAATGACTGCGAAAACAATACCAGCTTATTTTAAGTGATTTTCATTATTCAGGAAGACTAATTATAGCTACCCTTAATATCATTAAAAAGGCTGCTAAATCCTTGGTTTCCTTGAAAAGTGATAATAAGAATTCTTAAAAAGAAAACCTTACCTAATATATTGCATTTTGATATAATAAAGTTTTCTTTGTCTGCATCTTCACTGAAAAGGATTCTAAAAAAAAAATTACCAGTTGTTATGCAGCTAATTGAGTTCTATGCATTTGAAATGCCAAATGTTATTTAACTATTTAATATAAACATTATATTAATATTTAATATTGTACATGAGTAGTTTAATCTGATATTGTCATAATTCTAGGCCAATTTCTTTAATCAGAAGAATGCAGCTCCAAGTGCAATGATTATCCCAAAGGAATAAAGTAATACACTGATTTATACACATGTAAATCTCGAATGACAGCAGTTGGGAGTCCCTTACCTCTGAATCTGGCACTGCAGCCAGTGCTAAGCACAGTCATGGTTTCACAGCAAAAAAATGAAGGTTAATACATTGTAAATGGATGAGCACAGAAGAAATCAAAATGATGAAATCTCTGGGAAATATTTAGAGTAATATATATTCCAATTTTATATAATGAGAAGAAGAATAGTTTTCTTAATCACAGTCCTTACAAGCAAAGAGAAAGAATCTTTTAATTAGTAAGAGCATTGCAGGAGCCCATGGCTAAAAACTGACAGTAGAAAAGTGCAAACCAGAATAAACTTGCTCTATTGTAGTAGTTATGAAATCAAACCATTAAACCACTTTTTTTTCAAAAGTTGTGTTAGATCCCTTTTTCTGGAGTAGTGTTTAAATTGTGATAGAAATACAAGTATACTAGTATCTTAGACATGAAATCAGACTTCATTATCACAGTAGTCCATACTAGTTTTCCAAACTGTGACCTGAGCAGTGGCCAGTGTGGAACATGCATGAGACAAGATTCAGAATCCAAAGCCATTACACTTTTTTTAGTTCAATTTCTTCTCCCAGCCATTTGTGGGAAATAAGCAAATGACTAGAGTTTCACCTTCATAACATAGCACTCCTTTTAGGTTGCTGGATATGTTTGGACTAGGGTAGAAGCCAGATAAATTACAGCATACAATCTTTCTGTGTCCTCTGCAGAAGATTTTGTACTGTTCCCGGAAATATTGACTGAATTTTCTCCTAAATATCACCTGAGTTACTTATGCTCCAGTATAGGTCTGTCTGTTTTTGGGGGGTGTTTTTTGTTTGTTTTTGTTGAGGGGGTTTTTTTGAGAGGGGGGTTTGTGGGCAGGTTTTGTTACCTGATCTTCAGGATCACACTTTGTTAGCTATAACTTCATGAAGAACTGATACGTATTAGTGCTTTTAGTCCGGAAAACCAATCTTTTATAAATTCATGCCATTTCCTTTGATGTGGTACAGCTATAATTCACCTCAACTTAATGCACTACAAAATTAGAAGATTCATTACAGATGATTTTCAGATCTGCATGTAGCAGCATAAATGTATCTGTATTATATTCATTATGATCATTTAGATGGTGCTACTCAAATAGACGTTGCAAGCTGTCATAGTTGAAGCTCAAAAGGATTGATATAGAATAGGGGGCAGTGTATATTTCTGTTTAACAGGTAGCAGCTTCATTTGCACATCTTGAACACATAAATGCATCTCTAAAGTAATATTCCTGTTGTGAACAAATTTATGCATAGAAAGATATGTTTTACAAAACCTTAGTGCATGCAAACATTTATTTCAGCTCATGTTTTGGGATATGCATGATACTATGGGCAAGATCTGAAGGTGACGGCAACAGGGAATATGGGGCTAGAAGGACATAAACACCACATCGAAGACACATAGGACTAACTCAAAGAACTAAGCATAAAATATTTTTTCTTTTATCTGCTGTTTCTATGTAATCTTTACTTTAGCACCTAATTCCAGAGAACTTAGGCCTGATGTATGGGAGCCAGGGTTGCTAACTCAGCAGCTGCCAATCTACTGCCATCTACTAGTCAGATGATTATTCTTTGAACAGAATTTAATTTGCCTTCCTGTAAAGGTCTTGCATCCTCTATATGACTACAGAGTGTTGATCTTGACACATATTTCTGACTATCTTTTTGTCTTTCTGAACAAAATGCCTTATCCAAATATATCAGCAGTTTTCAACTTGCACGTGTGAGCTGAATATATGATAGGTACTCATAAAATATTTGTGAATAGAGTTGGTAAGTCAATGGGAATCTCCTTCCCTAGCACCTAATATTGAAAGTAACTGTACTTTCTATGCAAGCATCTACTGAAAATGCTAAGATATGTTTAGGGTACCTCCCTGCTTTTAGCAATTCAGTCATCCTTCTTGTGAGGTTACTCAGTGTTTATGGAGCTATTAACTGATGGTGTTCTGTTAATTGTTGCACTGGACAATAAACCTCCAGAAAGAAACATACATCTGATGCAGCTAGAGTCCAGGAACTCATAACAAATATAAAGGAAGATAGAGAATAGAGCAGGACTCCCCTTTTTCAAGACAATTTTTTGTTATATTTTCCTAGTCTTTACATCAAGACACACCAATACTCAGAGGTATGATACTATCCAAGGCTAACAGAAATTTTGAGTTATATTCCCAAGTTCGATTTAGCACAAGCTAACTAGATTTGTGAAGGAGGTTTATGGTGCTGCTATTCATGATCACATTATTCACGTTCTGCCTACTGAAAGTCAATAGTGATGTTGCTGTTCCTTATTTAGGACTGGTGAGGTGCTACAGCTGAAACAGGATTAGTTTTTTTCTTTTTTTACAAATTATTCCAATTACTTTGCAAGGTCAGTTTGGGTAACAGTGGAAGGCTTGAATATCAGGCTCCAACTTTGTGGAAAATATGTAAATATATAAACTAGCTATCTATGTCACAGCTGGAGAATATGTTTAACATTGAACTTGCTGCGAGCACTTCATGAATAACAGTGAATTTGTCTAAACATATAATTTTGCATTATTATTAATACAGTTTACTTCCTGCAGTGTTCATATACTTAATGCGAGTAGCCATAGGCTATTTTCATAACTATTAAATAAAACATCTTAAAGAATCAAAAGAAAAGATAGCTTATAAATGCTAGATGAATATTTTAGGTTTTAACAGGAAATGTCCCTCCCCTTATCTCATCTGAGCAGAAAAGTCCCCTTTTATATATTTTGGTCCTCTCAGAATTTGTAGTGTATTGCAGACAATATGTATATTCGGCTGTTTAGGTACAGCTAGAAAGAAAATTCTTGAAAATCCACTGAATTTTTAATCCTACAGTTGAATCTGAATGAAACTGAACTTAAAGAGATATTCTGGCCCCACAGAAAATTAGCAATGGAGAGAAGAAGTGTTCAGCTTTTTGGTAGTAGGTAAAACAGCTCAATTCCTATCTGTGCAACCTTGTTGATTTCCCTACAGAAAATTCAGATGCAAACAATGATATTTAGGTAGAGAATCTTTTGACACACTGTTGACAATTCCATTTAATGATGCTTCTCTTCACGGCTTTTATTTCAAGTGCAAATAGAAGATGTATTTTCCACTAATTCTTGTTCTGTCTCCTGAGAATATTTACTGAACAACAAAGGAAAATAGCAATGTTCCCTGAAGCTATGATCTCAAAGGACATGAACTCCCTTAACTGTTGTGCTTAGGATGTCATTGCAGCTTCTGCAAACACTGCAATGAATCCTTCTCCTGCATCTGCAGATTTATGCCTTAATCCATTGCTGACTTAGTAATAATAATGAGACACAGTGGTATGGCTGCAAATATGAAGCTAGCATAACTTCCAGCTTGTTTTTCAGCTGACTTAGGGCATTTTTTTAAGCAATGAATTCTCAGAGTGAAGATGGAGTTCAGCAATGACCTGGATACTGGAGTTGAGTGCACACTAAATAAGTTTTCCAACAATACTAACTTAGGAGTAGTCATTGACTCCTTCAAGGGTAGAGAGACTGTACAGAGAGATCTTGATAGACTGGAGTATTGGGCAATCACCAACCATATGAAATTTAACAAGAAAAAATGCTGGATTCAGCATTTGCAATGGTGTAATCCTGCATGTACATATGGACTGGGAGACATGGCTGAAGAGCAGCCCTGCAGTTAGGGATCTGCGGGTTGCCGTTCATTGTTAGCTTAATATGAGTCAACAGTTTGTACTGGCAGACAAAAGGGCCAACCACATCCTAGAGTGCATATAGCACAGTATAGCTGACTGTTCAAGAGATGTGAGTGTCCCACTATACTCAGGACTGAAGCAGCTTCACCTTGAGTAATGTGTGCAGTTTTAGGCCCCCACCCAATACAAGAAGGACATTTACTAGAATGTGTCCAAAGGAGGGCAACAAAGATGATGAAAGGAGTAGAGGGCATGAATTACGACGGGTGATTAAGGATACTAGGTTTATTCAGCTTAGAGGTGAGGAAACTGAGGGGTGTCCTCATTGCTGTCTACAGCTTCCTCACAAAGGAGAACAGAGAGGGAGGTTCTGATCTCTTCTCTCCGGTGTCCAGTGATAGGACACAGGGGAATGGCTTAAAGTTGCATCAGAGGAAGTTCAGATGAGCTATTAGGAAATGTTTTTCACTTGGAAAGTGGTCAGGCACTGGAACAAGTTCACCAGGGAAGTGGTCACAGCCCCAGGCCTTCTAACATTCAAGAAGCACTTGAACAATGCTCTTAGACATATGGTTTAACTTACAGGTTACCCTGTGTGGAGACAGGATTTAGATTCCCGTTTGTACAGCAAAAACTTCATTCATTACAGTGTTTATCTTTTCAACTAAGACAAGTCATTCTACTTTAGCCTTTACTCATCTATTTAGTTCTAATTAAGCACAAGCAAATTCTTATCCTACGCACAGATCATTTATGTCTGAAAAACAGATTAACATGTTTTTCGTATTCTGGTTTTGTGCTCACACAACATCCTTGTCCTTGAAAAGTTTTAACTACTTTTCTCATTTTTTTGCAAAATCTTAGCTAAGCTATTATGAGGCTTTTGTGATTCCGAAAAATCTCAGTATGAAGAACTGCTCAGAGACTTTGGGTCTTTTGAGCTCCAAGGTGTCACACAAAATCAGGGTTTTTATACAATTTTCATACATAATTCTTATACATATTCAGATGATTGCAACATCTATCTATACATATTAATGATAGGCGGAGTATAGGCGGAGCTTAGGGCGGTGCTTTTCTTGGCCTTCAATTTCGGGGGTACGTCCGGCCTTCAGCCTCGAATCTGGGGTCTTCTTCTCATCTTCCTCGGTCTGACCTATCTACCTTTCCATTGTTCTTGCCCCGCTCACTGAAGCTTGGAGAAAGCCTTGGCTCCAGGCCTACTTCACCTATTCAGTTGTCTACCTTCTCTTGACTTATCCTAATTTGTTACCTCTAGGCTTATTGTATACTGTTGCTAAGTTTTGGTCCAGTAGGCAGAACAGAACGAGTCTTGGTAGCACAGGCACAGTAGATGCTAGGGGAGGGAGCCTAGCCTAGTTAACTCTTTTAGGCCTGACTCTTGTTTCATTTGCAGCAGCAGGATCTCTTGGTTACAGTTAAGACAAGACACAAACTGGATCCACAGAAATTTTTCAGGATCTCTGCTGCATGATTATAGGCAGAGTTCAGTGTTACTCAGCAAAGAATATCACAGAATGACAGATTATGCTGAGTTGGAAGGGACCCACAAGGGTTTTCATCTCCCACTCCTGACCCTGCACAGGACCATCCCCAAGAGTCACACTATGTGCCTGAGAGTATCGTCCAAACACTTCCTGAACTCTGTCAGGCTTGGTACTGCGACTCCTTCCCTGGGTAGCCTATTCCAGCACCCAAGCACGCTCTGGGTGACAAACATCTTTCTAATATCCAGCTTAAACCTCCCCTGACACAACTTCAGGCCATTCTCTCTGTTCCTGTCCACTGGTTATCACAGAGATGAGGTCAGTGCTTGTCCTTCCTCTCTCCCTCATAAGGAAGTTGCAGACTGCAATGAGGTCTCCCCTCAGTCTCCTCTTCTCCAGGCTGAACAGTTCAAGTAACCTCAGCCGCTCCTCATATGGCTTCTCCTCAAGGCCTTTTACCATCTTCATTGCCCTCCTTTGGACACTCTCTAAGAGCTTAATGTCTTTTTTACATTGCAGTGTCCAAAATTGCACACAATATTCAAGGTGAGGCCGCTCCAGCGCAGAGCAGAGCAGGACAATCCCCTTCCTCGACTGGCTGGCAATGCTTTGCCTGATGCCCCCTAGGATTCAGTTGGCACTCCTGGCTGCCAGGGCACTGCTGACTCGTATTCAACTTGCCATCAACAAGGATCCCCAGGTCCCTTTCTGCAGCATTGCTTTCCAACATCACACTTGTGCTGTGCTAAAACAGTTGTTTAAGACTAAACCAGGCATGCAATTTTGTACTGTTTTTCTTTTCCTTACAGTCCACAACACCTTGTAATGACACACAGTAGGAATAATTTTCTACTTCCTTTTCTGCGCTGAACCCTATGCAGAAGTCTGAGACAGTGCTTCCACTCTCACAGTGATCAGTAATTGCTCCACAATTAGCCTATGCTGGCAGTGCACTGAGGAAAATCTTTCCTAGCCTCCTTGTAAGTAAGGGGAAAGAATTAGGACTTTCTGTGTCCTATATCCAATAGCTTGTTGTAATGGTTTGGATCCGGCTTTCCCACCGAATACTCAAACCTTACAGTTTGCAGCCTCTCCTCCCCCCACCCCCTCTATGAACACAAGGAAAAGAGAGCAAAATTAGTAGCCCTGTTCCTGTCTTAGGAGTGAGAATATGGACTTTTCTTACCTTTAATGGATTGGGAATATTCAATGATGCAACTAGTTGTTTTAAAAATAAGGATTAAATTACACGTTTTTGAAAAAAATATTTATGAAAGGAGACAAGAAATATTGGGTAGTTAAATTAAACATTCAACTGCTTTCATTTCCAGTGTCTTCATTTAATAATAATGAAAAACCAGAACAGTGTGACTTTCAACTAACATTCACTGTGATTCCTATTAGTCTCACTCTGAGTGAAAGTATAGTGGTGCCCTGACTTGAAGTAATGACTGGTCATATGTTGTAACAGAGATTTTGTATGTAGAAGTACTCTGATATCAAAAAAAGCCAGTGTGAACTTCTCTGATTACCTTACTGAGAACAAGGCTACACTTACATTTCCAATTTTATACATTTGTTACATCACTGACTTCTCTGTTTGTTTGCATTGCCTTTTACAGTTGTTTTTAAATTCTTTCAAGAGTATATTCACTTCAGCTTTACAAGGAACATTTGCCAGAGTATTTACTCTTCATTGAACTATAGCACTATGATTAAAAACCTGTTTTCATACAATTTCATGTCACTTGAGAAGATTAATATGAGTCAGTAATATGTCTCTGCTGCCTACAGTCATGCCGATCTGCAAGTTCCCCTTCACTTGTGACCTCTTTCTTCAAATGCATCAATTTCCTAGACTTAATACTAAAAGTCTAGTCATAAAATGTTCTGAAAGAATTTTCCTCTGGAGCTATTCTGAGATTTTTCCAATTAAGTTAAAAAATGACTGATGCTATAAAGGTCACGTATTCCATCTCCTCTTCTGTAACACCGCAATGTCAGAGAAAGGTTTGCAATAGTCACATACCATAGGAACTTTTTTTTCTTAGTATTTTTTTAAGTTTCCTTTAATTGTTATGTAACAAGATTCCAACGCAGGAAAGAAGGGACAATCAAAAAAAAAAAAAAAAAAGAAGAAGAAAAAAAGCAAAATAGCAAATAAGCACTACAAAAAGATTTTCTCTTGGAAGACACCTACATTATTGATATTAGCTTAGCTTCCTAAGAAATTACAGTCTATAAGTGCAGGTGCACATTTGACCCCAGTACTTTTTGAACTGATTCCAGATATTAAAATGCATGTCTTCCTACAGATGTTGTGGAGATAAATGGAGCAGAGAGCTCTCATTCCAAGAAAGCCTGTCTCCGTCATATCAGACATCAGAGAATCCAGCTACTGGAGACTTTCACAGTGAGCAAGGTTTCATTAATGTTGTTATACATATAATCAACTCTTTGATTTAAATGTTTTCGCTTGACTTAAACGCTGTGAAAAATGAAGAAAAAAATCAGCAGAATATTCTTTAGAAAACAGACATTGCTTTCTTCCTGAAAAGTCAAGGGTGGAGAGGTATGTGTTTTGTAATCAAAATCTGTCTTTGTTATAAAATGTAATGGCATTTGCATATTTCAGTATGGTTTGCTTTTCAGATTTACAGCTAATTTATGTTAAGACCTTTACATAAATTAAGCTTCATAAGATAGTCAAAGCATTTCATAACAAAGAAAGTACTTGATTTATTTTTATCTTAAAGGGCCTTTAAAAACCATGGAATATTTCCGTAGATGTTCTTTAAGTATTTACTTTAGGTAATCTATGCCATGTTTCACCTCTGTTTTCCTTTTTCTTACAGTAAGACGTTTTTACTGTAGCCATATTTTATCTCCATATCCCGTCATTCTCACCTAGGCTGACTTTCTTTGTCAGGAAACAACACAAAATATCATTGGATAATAACTCTATTGCTAGTGACTTCCATTATTTCTTTTCACAGATGTAGAAGTTGAAGTTGCTTTTTTCTTTTGGTTACCAGTGGCTCCAATTAACATATTTTGAACACCGTTTAGATCTGCTTCAGAGAGGAGATAAGAAGAAAGTGTGGTGGAAGTATTTCTGTAGGGAATTTACCAGTTCCAAAAATGTGTCATTGGTGTATTTACTGAGACCTGGTTACCATATCAAGCTCTCTCAGTAATGAAAGCAAAATGTGTCTTCCTTGACATATGTCAGAGATCTGCTATCAAAGCAATCTCTCTGGAAAACAGATATATTTTGTAAGGCTGTTATAAACTTCTTTCAAAATCTGACTGTTGGAAAAACAAGGAAGTTAACATAGAATGATGTCCGTGCATAATGCTGCCTTATACCACGAGTGTGACCCTGGGAGTAGTTAAGGATTCAGTAAGATTTAAAGACATTATAGTCAATATCTGATGGGCTGACACAACACTCAGAACAATAACAAAACACCTAGAAATAGCGTCCTTTTCCCATCATTTTAAAATAAAGACTGCAAAGATGAAGTGTGAGGGTATTTATAGGAAGGTATTCTATCAAAAACAGCAGAAGGAAGGATTCTGTCATTCACTGGAGAGGTTCACGCTGTTACTCCACTCTCATACCACTAAATGCAATGTGCCACACATTGTGCTAAAAAAAAATCAAACAAATGAACTCTTAAAAGATGGAAAAGTGGAAAATCTTCTATTAAAAGAAAAAACAAAGTACAGTAACTGTTCAGCAAATCATTAAAACATATTCCTCTACTGATGGCTCAAATTCACCTCTGCATGCTACATGGTTAAAAGAATTCCAGGTTTCAGATAAGGACAAGAGGCCCATGAAAGGCCATGAAAGAATGAAGAAAATCTAGAGACAGCAAGAGAGTCTACTTCTCTGAAGACACAAAAAGAAGATAGACCGAAATATCTTGTATATCACACTTACAAAAAGAAAGATGTCCCTGTGTTGGTTTTTTTTCACTGTGCTGATGATGAAGAAATGAAAACTTAATTGAAATAATTTCTTACAGGTAAAAAAAGACATAATTCTGAGAAAATATCTTAACTGTTTGTGCCTGCACTGAAGCATACCACAAAAACAGAAAAGCTTTTTCAAATTATCAATTCCAAGCCCTTGTTGATTGTGGGGAGCAGAATGCCAATCAGTCCAGGTTGCACAAATCTTAACCTGGGTCCACAAAAAAAGTTGCATGCAGTGTCAGAAAACCTATCTCAGGTCTTAACCTGGAAAAAAATAGCTGTCTGTTTTCATATTTAATTATTAAAATGTTCTTGTTGCTGTGTTACATGTCCACCAAAGCATATGTCATGCCCAGAACAACTACATTACTTTTAAGAGCAATAGCACATTCTTCATTCAGTGAGGGGAAGACTGAAATTGAGAATAACATTGCATTGCCACTTCCTAAGGAAGTGTACCATGAGAGAAATGGATGTTTTTCCTCAAAATTTAAAAATTAATTTAGTGAGAACATTTCTGAAATCTTCACATGCTGCTCAGCAGTGGTACAGGTAACTACTCCCCTGATTAAACCCTAATTTCAGCTTATCACACCTTTAATCATCAGATTACTTAATGCAGATCATTTAATTTCTTGTGAAATTATTTTGATTTTTTTCCTCAACATGTGTTGACAGAAGGTGTTATCTATCAGCCCATCAATGGGATATGAAAGAGTAATTTCTGTAACTGAACAGATCGTGACAAGCTGGAAAGCAGTTTTTCAACCTAACACTCTGATTGAATTTAATATTAATAACATTAGCATTCTGGTTATACATGGAAATATAATTACACAGGTTATTAAATTTCATGCTGGAGGGAGAAAGCTAATTGTCTGTGGAGGTCAGGAAAGAAGTTCCCTTTACTACAGTCTGTCATCTCACAATAAGTTGTTGTATTACCCAAGAGTTCACTTTCATGTAGTGTATCAGCTTCAACCTTTCTCTCAAGGGAGAATACTAGCTGAGTCAGTGTTCTGCTCTTTTACAGGCACTCTTATATTTTTGAGTATGAAAATTTGTTTCTTATCAGTTACTTTTGATATTAGACAACCTCATGTTTGATATCCTATATATTATGACCTTCAGTTCACTCATTTACACAGAAAATGTGTCTACTATAGTCTCTTCATTTTAGTGCAGGATGCTGCTTAACTTAATGTCCTACAATCCAAAAATCATGTGCTGAGAAACTTTAAAGTTCCCTTAGTAAAGCAGAAGTATTAAATATTACACAAAGTATGTGTCAATACTTTCTCACTATATATTATGCCATTTATACTGTTTAATTTCCGATGGCAAAAAGCACTGGTTTTTAAATATTAATCACATATTCAAACATGCAAAGCTGATCAGTCTATATTCAAAAACATATTAAGTATAACAGTTAATTTACTTTCCTTTTACATGTCCAGACTACTGCTAACAAAATTCTATATTCTGATAGGGAAATGAACTGACACAATGGGCTATGTTTATATATCTACCTACCTCACAAGATTATTTAAAATCCAAATACTCTCAAAACCACTTGATATTCCTTTATGAAACAATTTATCTTCAGTTTAATGTAATGACAATACTCTTTGCTATTTTTGTAAGCCGTTTTATATACCTGGCATTTGTGGGTCCCACAGAGATACAAGGCACCAGTTGTGTCCATGTGTCCTAAGACTCAACTCTCTGCTAGATGCAGTTGAATATGGTGGACTTTGTGACCCTGTCTCATCCAGTAGAGCTAAACATGGTGGAGTCTAATATGTGGTGGACTAGTCCTGTCTTAGGTCCAACAGATGGGAGGATTCTGATGTGTCTTCCCAGGTCCAACTAGGAGGAAGGCTGGGCATGTACTCCCAGTAGAGGCACACATATACATGTAATGCACACATAGCCAGTCACACAGGACAGCACAGCTGGAAAGCAGTGACTTTTCATGGAACTTTGTACTACACACATTCAAAGTAATTGTCAAAGTTATGCCTGAGCCATTCATGAGTAAAATTAAAATTCTTTATGTACATTCTTTTTGTTAGAGCAAGTTCAGAGAAGGGACATAATTTATTTGAAAACTTCAAAATAGGAGACAATGTTATGCAACTGAAACTGTTTCTCAGCTAAAGGTAGCTTATGCTTTCATTTACCAATTTTTTAACTGGAATCAGACAATCACAGAAGGATTTGATCTGGAAAGTAACTCTGGACGTCTCTGGTTCATCATTCTTCTCCAAGAATGTCTGGATTCAAAGCTATATCTGTTTGCTCAGGAGCTTGCCCAGTAGAATTTGAAGATCTCCAAGGATGGAGACTGCACAGCATCCCTGTGCAATGTTTCCCAGTGCTAAATAATTTTCATGGTGATAATTTTTTCTTTTATCTTCGTCTGAACATGTGACCAAATTGTCAAGTATTTATTTATCTTTCATAATCATATTCAAAGGCTAACTGGCGCTAAACAGACATGTAAGAAAAGACATTTACTTTCCCCCTGAGCTGTAGGAGTGAAAGAGAGACAAAAGACAACTACTTAAGAAACTAACTTCTTGATAAAGGTGTTTGTATTGGGAAGCAGCTGGTTGCTCCTTAGTGGCCTTCTTACTTAAAGAGAGACAGAACATTATTGCCTTTCTTGACGTGGCTAACTAATTCTTGATTCTGACAGTGTTTGCCTTCAGATGAAGATTGTAAAGCTTTTGGCATGAAATTAAGTGAATGCATAATATCCAGTTTCTTTCTCTATCACACCTGCAATTTGTCCTGTAACAGTGTAGATGATTTCACGTGTTTTTGATTTTCATCATAAGTCACCTTCTGCATCAGGCCTTCTCTTTTTCTCTTCCAGAGATACACCTGGCTTCCCAGGTAGTGCTTAAAACGTCATAATTTGTCATACTTAACTCTCCCCAGTCTGCTAGCATATAGCAAACTTATCAACGTTTTTGATTGCCTGTGGACAGCCTGTTTCCTGCTTCGGTACTCCTTCTAGCATTGTGTTAAACCACTCACACATGGAAGAGAATATTAAGCAATCAGGGATATGGCCTTATCAAGGAAATATCATCTCAGGAAGTTGAATCTAGCAGCAGCCACAATATTGATTCACTGTTGTAAGCATGTGCTTGGAACCTCAAGGTTTATTGCCAAATCATATGAAGTATCATGCAGAACATAATCATGGGCCGATTGTGTTCATTTACCATTGCATCCCAAGGGTGTGAATGCTGGCAGAACATCCTAATTTTATCTAGCACTGATGCAGTTCATTCGGTTTCTAACGTGCTGTTCTCATGAGGAATGTTTACATCTGCTTAATTAGAAATTGCCTGAAGCCACCTTCCTCAGTAACATTTTACATGTTCTTTTCTTCCAGAACTCTTATTGATTTTAAATTTGAAGCAGTGACAGATCTCCTTGACACCTTTGTAAGGAATGTGAAAACACCTCTAGAAAATATTCAGCAGCTTGAGGGACCTTAAGGAGGGCCCTCAACTCCGGCAAAGTAATTAGAGGAAAGATCTGGTCCTTAGTCCAGCTTTGCCCTTTGTAGTGAAATAAGTGCTTCTTTCATATTCTCTCCAACAAATTTATTTCCCTAAAAATCCTTTCCCCCTACCTACAATCTAACAGGATCTAAAAGACTTGCCACTCTAACTGTGACTTATGTTTCAGGAAGGGAAAGAAATGGAGCTACATCTTCTCACATTGCTGCATGCTGATAATAACCCTACCATTCAGTGTGGCCTACCCTGTTGTGTTTTTCCATAGATTGCAGCCTCAGCTGCAAGTCCATGGTCCACGTCCTTCTTGCCCTTTCCTCTCTTCATCCTTGTATAAAAACCATCTCCTCACTAAATACCCCGTTCTACCAACCAAACACCCAGCTCCTCTGGAGAATGATGAATTTCCACAACAGTCTGACTATTTTTCAATAACACTGACATTAAACAGTGGAAAAAGGAAAATAATCATTCACTCTACAATGTCCTCCAGGATGATGCATTTTTCAATTATGCCCCAAAAGGGAAGACATTGTTTTCTATCATCTAGCCCTTTCTGTTGATCAGAATCATCTTCCATGGTTCTTCCAAGCCCCTAATGGTACCCCACCTGGGCTACAAGATTCATTACAAGATGTTTGTGCTGAGCACTTGATGATAGAACGTTGCCTTCTGTATTTTTATGGAAAAAAACCTACTCAAAGTCCAGGTCTGTGACTTGTTTTTACTCTTTTTGTTACAATTAGGATCTTCTTCTCAAGTGTCACAGTGGGTGCAGCAGTATTCCATGTGAGCCTGCCCCCATCCACCTTTATCCTGACAAACTAAAAACATTGAGTTCATTGTTATCAGAGGCATCGCAAACAACTAGTTGCAATCCTCTTTATGTACAAAACAGGATATTCAAAAATAATATTTCTTGCATCTATGAGGCAAGAAATGGGTACTCAGGTTTTCAAAACCCTGCTGAGATGTTTTCTGTCAAGGTCACGTTTCAGATAGTTTGCAAGAGTTGGCTGCATGACTGCTATACCCACCACACCAAACCAAGCCCTTACCCTGAGTTCATTATTAAGAATGGCACAGGCCATATCTAGTCCCTAACTAGTGGCTTCCTACTTTCTTGATTGGTAATAAATATATGGACAACTAATAGTTAATAACATAATTTATGCTAGGCTCAAGGTGAAGTTATCAGAAATACAAAATCTTGGTGTAGCAAAATCAGGATCAATGGGGAGGAAATAGTTAGGAGTGGGTTGTTTATTTGAGAGGAAGTTGAAGCTGAGAAAGGAGGGTGCAAGAGCAGGGAAGAAGAGAGTCAAAAAAATGGAAAAGGGATTAAAAAAAAAATCCACGTTATAGGTGCTCACTGGAGTGTCTGTCACAAAAACACATGGATGATCAAATGCAACATCCTAGTATTACCGTTTCATTGCCCATGCTAGACCTGATGGCATCAGCATCTTCCCAACAACTTCTTAACAGTGCACGATAAACTTTACTTTTTTGTACTAGTTCCTTAGGGAAACTTGGGTGATTGTTTCAGACCAAATCAACCTCTGCTTGGAAACCCCCTAGGAATTGTGCAAAGGAAACATGAAAAACAACCATGAAGCTGAGAAATCAGTGTTATGTTTTCATGTTATTGCCCTGGAGTATCATTAAGCTCTAACATTTCCCCATCTGTTTACTGAAGAGAAACAGAAAATATAACTTTCCCAATTTGCGTAACACAATAATTGTACAGCCAAACTTTGCAACTTTCACTTCCAGCAAACACTCAGAATAAATGCCCAACATATGATATATCATCCTACTTTAAAATTACTACCAATATACAGTACTCTCATGTCCTTTTTACTTCTTTTTCTCCCATAGGTTTTTTTTTTTTACTTTTTGGTTAATGTAACTGGATTATCCTATAACTTGTCAGTTATTCATATATTCACCTTCCCGCAGCTCAGTTGTGTCTCTCTCAGGCAATGTAGAGACTTTGCTTACGTGGGCAGCTTTACGTTGGGGAGTTTGCTGCTTAGTGCAGTTGGCTATGAACATTCAGATGTGTAGGCTTAAAAGACACGTGACCTGACTTATACAACACCAAGGTTCCATTGTTACTGCTCATGTAGAGGAATCTGAAAGCACTACCTACCAGTGAAGTTCCACAGCACCTCCAGTGCTTAAGTATAAGTAACCACCTACAAAATTTAGAAAATATGTAGCCAAAGGCAGGAAATGCAGGAACGTTGTTTATTTAACATGGTATTATTTTTTTCTTCCACATATGATTCACAGTAAAATCTCTAATTACATGATCAAGAAAACTTTTTTTTTTTCCATAGGACCCTGTCTTAGTACACGAAATAGTATTGCTGTATTATTTCTATTTTTATTATCCAGAAGTAAGAAAATGTCTAACAGTAGAATCTTTGCTGGTTTTGTTGCAGAAGCTAAAGTTTTGGTAACAAATGAGAGAGGTACTGAAGGAGCATGAAAGATGGAAAAAAACAGGGAAAGTGTTCTTCAGTGCCTAGTGTCTGTTAAAAATTCTCCTTTCTCAGTGCATGAGGTTAATACTAGATGATCTCTTGGACAAGACCTTTTCCATATCTTCATTTTTGTGGCTTCTATTAATGCAGCTGTAAGAATTAAACCCTGAAAAAAAAAATTACATAAATATAGCTGCAGCTGAATATCCGTACATCTCAAGATACACTGAACGTATAGCTGTCTTCTGTTGGTAACTGCAGGAAATATAGGATAAAAATGATACGTGGAATGAACTCCCCTTGATATAGAGCATACTTTAGTTTCCTTTACCTACAGGATATGCTTATCATTTCCAACAAGAGGTGAAAATAGTTGTAACAGCATTTATTTACCCCAGAGATAGGTATGTTATTAAGCTTGTATCATAGGCAATTACTGCTATAGCAGGCTGCAGCAGCATAGACAACCACCAATGAAAGACAACAAATAAACTACCAGTAGTAATGAAAATATTTCTGAATGAGAACCAATACAAATTTTTGTTCGATTTACTTCAAATTCATTTGTGCATTTAGGCATTTGTTTATGCTCTTGCAGTTGTTGCTTAACCTTGAATAAAGTTGGTAGCATGAGTTTTTATTTAATGAATGTGCATGGAAGATGGAAGGTTAATGAGGTATTAATATAATTTGTCCACTTTAAAGATATTTAGCCTGAACTATGCTTCTTGTGTTGCATCAGCCTTATCTGTTTTTGTGGCACTAAAATGTCAACAAGTGTAGCATACCTGAGTCACATAAAACATAATTACACCATCAGTGCAAAAAACACCTTATTTCAGTAAAACTAATACATAAAGATGTTACCCTAGAAGATATAAACATCCCTGAAAATGGTTCATTATTTCAGAAACTGTTAATAGCTTTTTGAAATACAGCTCCTTATAAGGAGGTATTAGTTAGTATTGTAAGCGCTTTCAATTAATACAGCAGTATAAAGGCATACATCTTGAAATATTTTATTTTTAGGTAAGCAAGTATCTTAGAATTATTTGTTAGAATTATTATATGTTGTTATCTAACAGCATGTTACTTCCATTCACAGTGGTCCATGGGCCATGACTTCCACATACAGGGGCAACTCCCCAGATGGTATAAAGTGCTGTAATATCTATAGCTTCACTAGTGGTATGTGTGCAAGGGCCCTGATATGGTGTGCAGAATTAAGGCATTTTGGGTCAAGAGTGCACTAAGCCCCCAAACTAATGTGACATGACAATACATAGTACATGACTCCCCATAATCCTGCGTTATCAAGTGGTGCTGTCAAAGAAGCCAGGTATTGAAAACAGCAACTGGTTGCATCAACCATTGGCAAACTTCTGGAGTTCTGTGCTCTGAATGTTGACATCCTAAACCCTCTTCCAGGTCACAGAGAAGCTCCCACAGTAGCAGACACATCTGCTTTCTGTACAGTCCAAGTTGCATGGCTTATGTCACCCTACCCACATTATACGGACCAGGATATGAGTTTTCAAGCACTCTTTTCCTTATCTTCTACTAAGTAGACTTACTGCTCATTGTTTAATGATTATAAGACCTCAAGCTTTCTACCTTAAATTGTGTGAAGTAGGAATTGCCACAAAATTCTCACTCTCTATGTGCAGTTATCAACACCTGTACACGTTCCTCTTTTTGAAGGACTGACACAGAGTGCTGTAATCTGGAAACTAAAAATGAGCTGTCAGTTATGTTACTAAACTTATCAAAACTCTTACTTTCTCATGTCATAATTCTAAGAGCCATAGGAAATGTTCTAACTAGTATTGAGAATAGTGATGAAAATCAATGAATAGAACAAGAATATGGGATGTTAAATGCATTACCAAATAAAAATGTGAAAATGATGTACCACATCTACACCTGCATGAGTTTTGTTTATATCTCATGGGGCTAAGTTATCTTTTTTCCCATGCTTGCTACATGTTCAACTCAGAAATATTTCTCACTAGACTTGAACCTTTGCAATATCAAATGACACTGAATTGATCTATTATTTCAATAATATTTTGTTAGATACTCTCACAACTTTACAACATATTAAAACCACATTAGAAGAGTTATGGTCGAAGACCTTGCCTATTTTCTTTTTAGGAGAAAAAAAATCTTTTATTTTGTGTGAACTTCGCATTTTTGAACAATTAATTTAATTGACTGTAATGCCCATCATATCCCAAGAAAATTAGCCTGGGGACTACCTACCTGTCAGCCTCACCTATTTACTTTGAAAGATTATGAAACGTACCCTTCTAGAAGCTATGCTAAGGCACAAGGATGTTATTTGGCACATACAGGATGGCTCCAAACAAGGGAAAGTCCTGGCTGACCAACCAGCCTTCTATGTTGGAGTGACTGTATCAGTGGACAACAGAAGAGCCACAGACGTCATCTAACTGAACTTCTGTAAAACCTTTGACATGGTCCCCCCAACATCCTTCTCTCCAAATTAGAGAGAGATGGATTTGATGGATGGATTGTTCAGTGGGCAAGGTATCAGTTGGATAGTTACATCCAGAGGGTAGTGGTCAACAGCTGAATGTCTATAAGGTCATCAGTGACAAGTGGTATCCTTCAGGGGTCCATACTGGGACTAGTCCTGCTTAATATCTTCATCAATTAAATAGTCAGTGTGATGGAGTGCACCTTCAGTGAGTTTGCAGGCAACATCAAGTGACACCAAGATGACCATCTGAGGGAAGTGATGCCATTCAGGGGGACCTTGACAAAATTAAGAGGTGGACTCATGCGAACCTCATGAAATTCAACAAGAGCAAGGTCTTGCACCTCAGTCAGGCCAATCCCAAGCACAAATACAAGCAGAGTAGAAAATGGGTTGAGAGCAGCCCTCAGGAGAAGGATTAGGGGGGTTTGATTGATGAGAAACTCAACTTGATCGGGAAAAGTGCATTTGCAGCCCAGAAAGCCAACCATGTCCTGGGATGCATCAAAAGCGGTGTGGCCAGCAGGTCAAGGGAGGTGATTCTGCCCCACTTCTCCACTCTCATGAGACTCCACCTGGATCACTGTGTCCAGCCCTGGATTCCCCAACGAAAGAAAGACATGAGCCTGCTGGAGCAAGTCCAGAGGAGGTGAAGGTAAAGGTGACCAGAGGGCTGGAGCTCCTCTGCTATGACAAAAGACTGAACAGTTAGAGCTGTTCAATCCAGAAAAGAGAAGGCTTCCAGTGCTTAAAAGTAGCTTATAAGAAAGATGAAGATTTATGTTTATCACCTGTTGTGATAGGAAAAGGTTTTAAACTAAAAGAGGATCTATTTAGTCTAGATATAAGGAAGAATTTTTTCATCATGAGGGCAGTAAAACACTGGAACAGGTTGCCCAGAGGGGGGCAGATGCTCCACCCCTGGGAACATTCATAGTCAGGTATGATGGGGGTCTGAGCAACCTGATCTAGTTGAAGATGCCCCTGTTCATTGCAGGGCAGTTGGACTAGATGAACTTTAATGGTCCCTTCCAATCCAAGCTATTCTATGATTCTAAGAGTAGATCTTAGTGTCCCTACATTTGATTTAGGTTGATTTTGCAGGATTTATTTGTCTGCTCTAACAGTTGATGCCAAGAAACTTTTAAAAATGACACCTGAGCAAGTATTTCTAATCAAAACATTTGTTTTTTTCTCGGCAATTGTATATTATTGATTATACCCTGCTTGTTGTAATACTTTTATTTATGGCACAGTTGAACAAAAATTTTCATATGTGACTGTATATTACTGGAAAAGATGCATCAAAAGAATTTTTTATCATTTTCTTTATCAGTGGTTAGTCTGCTTATGATTATTCTCTGATGCTCAAATACATGCTATTTAGATATATTGGAGTTCAGAGATCAGGGAAGAGGTAGTCTGATGAATAAGAATTTTGCTTGGCACACACAGAATAAATATTTGGAATATTTTAAAAAGCTTATTATAGAATGCTACATAGCAGTGTTTACAGAAGAAAAATTGTGGCTCTTTTGTCTAAAGTATGTATTGTTTCCTTCAGAAATAAAAATGTCCAGGAAGACGCTTCCTGGGTTGCTTCTTTTTGTTAAAAATGCCTCTTCATAAAATTAATAGAATTATCTCGGAATAAACTTCAGTTTCCAAACTACCTTTTTTTCCTAGTGACTTTATATCCATTGTTTGGTATTTTTAATTTTTAATATTTGGTGAGTCGATCTATTCAGTACAAAAGTGTTTACCCACTATTCATTGTGCCATGCTGAATAAACTAACTGATCTTTCTGCTACTGAATTTCACAGAGATTCAAGTCTAATCCTCAAAATTATTCATTTTATTATGTGACCCATCCCAAACCTCCCTTATATTTGTCTCTAGACTTTACTTCACCTAATTGATGTGCCTTGGACTTAGAGTTGCAGAGGGATTGTACCAAGAATTTAGATCTCAGGATCATTTTTAGCAGCGCAATATAAACACTGACAGTTCTTGGATTACATTTAGTCAATGAAGTTAATCAGGGCACTTAAAACCTCTTCTAGTAAATTAACACATACAGTGTATGCTCTGTGCAAAAACTACACGACAGTGAAAAGGACAGTGTAAATGCAATAAATCAGTGCAATCACTGTTTCAAACTAACGCAATTCCCAAAACAGTGCATGACAACTCTGATAAAAGCTTACATAAATTCAAAAGTTTCTGTGACTACTTTCTACCACACAATAAAAGCCTACTCTGAAATATCCTCATGGTGTTTCAAATTTCACATATACCAAGATTTATTACAATAATTATTTGAAACTACTCAAAAAGTAGATCATCTTAGGCAGATACCAGCCATTGTTAGTGATCTCTTGAATAGAATAGAATAAAATATTATTAAAAATTGTACAAGGTGAATGGTTTTAGTTTATAGTAGAAATATAGGATGCAAAAAAGTTTTTTCATACAGAATATTATAGAATTATACATGGTTTAGTCAATAAAACATAGAATTAAATATATGAAAAGGCCAAATACTTAGATTCCTTGAAAAAGACACAATGTAGTAATTTTTCCTCCTTAAATTTTAGCCTATCAAGCACTAGTTTAGCTCTTGTCATCTATCTAGAGAAAAATCATAATGTCAAGACTTAATTATATTTTCAAAGGAGTCATAGAAGTCTAATACTAATGTCTGTATACATAATAAAATTTTTAGAATTCTTAGAAAATGCACACTTTGGGAAGTTCCCCATAATTCAATATGAAACATTTAACTGTGTTCAGCTGTGGTTATTTTACCCTGGATCTTCATTATGATACAAAAGCTACAAAAGCAGAAGGAAAGCCCAAGGAAGCAAAGTCATTTTCTACAGGTTCACCACATATAATCAGAATAACACGGGAACATAAAAAGGATTTTGTAATTACTGTTACTAATTTTCTGGAAAGCTAATAAATGTAAAGAAGTTTCATTCTTTTTCTTAAAAATCCCAGGAGAACACACAAAAATTAGAAGTAACACAGGGAAGCAATGGATTTTAATAAACTATTTTGCTATAACATTTTATTCCATGAGCTGAAGACATGAATTGCTTTCGGTGGTTGCTGCAAAAGCAATCTAATTATATATTTACAATAGCACTTACCAGCAAACTCCCTGTTGCTCTTCAGAATTCTGTTTAGAAGCACAACTGCTTCCTTTCAAAGGATATCAGAGAGGTGTGCAATTTGGTGCCTGCTCTCTGTTATAGTGATATCAAAAATGTTGAAACTGAGATGTAAGAGTGGCTGAACTGACAAAGCCTTTGTGCTCTAGAGTGATTCAGATATTTTAATTTTATAATAAATCTAGAGGTGTAATATTTTTGCTCTCTAATGCACAGAGGAGGGTAGAAAAGCCTTTCAAACATTTTGCTTTGTTGTCTCCAAATACAGGACTTTTCCATGGGAAAAAAATTTCCTGATGTTTATATCTACAGTTACTGAGAAGTGTGGGGACTCCATACTCAGTCTGCCTCTTGCCAGTTTGGTGATAATTTAAGTTATCATATCATCACATCTGTAGTGCATTCTTAAGAAATACCCTCGTTTAACTTTCTTATTGCATAATGCCAATCTTCCACAAAGGTTTCATGCCTGATTTAGTATTGCCACCATAAGAGAACTATATCTTTTCACTTACTTAATCATTACCCGTGGGCTGCTTCTTCAGCATCTTGACTTTTTGATAATTTTTCCATTTATTTTCAAATTCTGCTGAGGTAGAGCCTACAACTGCTGCAAATACTGTTCACAACAGCCATGAACAGTAAAAGGTTGATATCCTCCTGCTGTCTTAAACTTACACAAGGTTTGGCTTTTACCTAGTTATTTTACATAGCAAAATCATGAATCATTTCCTATTTGGTATCACCTGGTTTTGGGTCTGTATTGCTGATCTCCTTTTCTTCTTCCCTGTCAAAATACCTCAATCCATCCAGAGATATGAGAAAATTTTGCCAGTGGACTCTGATCCAATTTAGCTTTAGATATTGAATGAGGTTTTATAACAACATAGCTGTTATAAGCAGGGAAAACCCTGCTTTTGGTTACTTAAATGTTGAATCCTATGCCAAGGCTTCCTTGCAGATATCAGTTTCATTGCATATAGATAGAGAAATTTCCACCTCTAGGCTAATAAAAAAAAAAAAGTTAAATTCTTATGGATCAAAAGCCTTGTTTTTCAGTCTGCTCTGCCAACAAAATCAACTGAAGTGGCAATGACTTCTGCTAGCAAGGTGCACTATTTGTGAGAGATTTATCTGAATGACTCACTCTTCATAGAAATGTGGAATGCCCAGAGACATGCTAATTCAACTACACATGAACTATGTGACCTTGCATCAACAATTTTTATGCTCATTTTGTTCTCCCTGAACAGCTGAGCAATAATGAGTTTTATTTTGTGTTTAGGGTTGAAAGGTACCTCAGAAAACCAGAGAGTTCTGAAGTCTAAACCCAGCCTTTTGAATTTCCTTTCATTACTCCCTATCTTTTGTTCTTCCTCCTAGTTTGTTTTAGATGCATTTCATTAGTGTTCATTTAGTATCAAAGTGCAAAGCATTACAAAACATAAAACAATTGCAACAATGATTAACTACCTATTTCATTTTGCTACACAAATTGTAGCCCTGTTTGCTATGCTTCAAGGTAAAGATATGCACACAGTCATACCTCCTCTCGTGGGCTCTATTTTAGTAAGGGTCATCATTAAAAGCTTTCTATGTGAAATCACCGGTAGACAAATGTAGCTGGACCTTTCTCCAAACCTCAATGTGTTTTACATCATTTAGAAACTAAGGACTTACATTTCCTCTGTTTAAGCAACAATAATCAATCTTTGACTTCCTGCAGGATTTGAAAATTGTGCAGCAGGAGGAGCAAATGGCAGCTCTTAATGTTTTTATCCCCGCCATGGGATGAGAGGGAGAACGGGAAGAATAAAAGTCACAGAACTCATGGGTTGGGATAAAGACAATTTAATAGGTAAAGCAAAAGTGATGCATGAAAGCAAGGCAAAACAAGGAATTCATTCACCACTTTTCATGGGCAGGCAGGTGTTCAGCCATCCCCAGGAAAGCAGGACTCCATCATGCATTACAGTGACTTGGGAAGACAAATGCCATACCTCCAAATGCCATACCTCCAAATGCCATACCTCCAAATGTCTCCTTCTTCCCTCTTTTCCCTCCAGCTTTATATGCTGAGCATGATTCCAAATGGCATGGGATGTCTCTTTGGTTAGTTGGGATCACCTGTCTCAGCTGTGTCCTCTCCCAACTTCTTGTGAACTCCCAGTTTCCTCACCGGTGGGGTGGGGTGAGAAGCAGAAAAGGCCTTGGTTCTGTGATTCTGCTGCTTAGCAACAGCTAAAATATCCACAAGTTATCAATGCTGTTTTCAGCACAAATTCAAAACAGCTACTGTGAAGAAAACTCAAAAGGTAAACCCAGGACATTATAAAAAAAAAAATAACACTGACTCCTAACAGACTTTAAGGCAAGCACGACTTTACCTGGTTTGCTAAGACATTTTAAGTGAAGGCTTTTCCCATTTTTCTCTCAACTTTAGGTTAATAAGCAACATGTTGCAATGTATGTGCATTAAAAAAACAAAACATTTTTAAGCAGCACTTGGACCCACAGTCATCTGAGTTGCACCTATGTCATTATGACTGGAAGACATGGTATGTGTAAGCTTCTACCATGGCTTCTCTCAAAAAAGCATATCAGACTCAAAAGTGTAGTGTGGTTGTCACTAAATATATATATAATTCTGCGTATATACATTAATATATAAAATACATGTATCTATTTTGCGCACTGCTCCGTGATGCTCTTCAACAAAAATTCTTCCCACATCTTTGGAAAGATTCCCTTTTCAAAGCAGAACTCAAACTACCTCCTCACCCTGTTTTATATGGCAACAAAACTGTCAGTTTAAATGAAACATGAGGAAACCTTCACAGCAGGAGATTGCTGTGAAACACTGATGTATTCATCTGACATTTTCAGATATGTTGCCTGGGGTTACATCCAAATACCTCCCACATAGTTTTATTGAGTGTTTGCTCCTGTGTGGCAAAACAGAGATAACATTAAAAATGCACAAAATTATATTTCTATTATTTTCTGCTTTCAAGTCAAAGTTTGAGAGCAAGGTTCATGATGATGCTGCAAATCAATAGAAAATTCAAGAAAGTCTTTAATAACTCAAGTTTTTACTCATAAAACTGTCAAAAAGCCAGATGAATAAGGAAGGAGGAGAACTTTGACTATCTCTTAAAACAGTGGGTGGAATAAGTATATATTGTTTCCTTCTATGTTATCTACACCATTTAGTCTTTTATTTTGTAATTGAAGCCCATTAATTTTTAAACATTTAAGGTCCACTGATATAATTTTGATACTGTTAGCTGGTACATCCTGGAGGCTCGGAGCCACATTTCTGATACCTATTTTCAAACATATTTGGTGCAATATGTCGATGCAATATTTGATGCAATAGTGGGTTGAGCTTGGCTGGACACCAGGTACCCACACTGGCCACTCTCTCACTTCCCTCTGCAATTGGGCAGAGGAGAGAAAATATTATGAAGGGCTCATGAGTTGACGTAAGGACAAGGAGAGATCACTCACCAGTAACTGTCACAGGCAAAACAGACTTAAAGTGGGAATATTAGTTAAATTTATTACCAACAGAATCAGAACAGGAGAATGAGAAGTAAAACAAATCTAAAAACACCTTCTCCCCCACCCCTCCCTCCTTATCCATGTACCTCCTCACCCCCAGAGGTGCAGGGAGGCAGGGAAAGGGGGTTACGGTCAGTTGTTTCTACTGCTGTTCAGGAAAAGGAGTCCTTCCCCTGCTCCCGTGGGATCCCTCCCACAAGGAGACAGTCTTTCATGAACTTCTCTAATATGAGTCCATCCCATGGCCAACAGTTCTGTGCAAACTGCTGCCACATGGGTCACTTTTCCACAGGATGCAGTCCTTCAGGCACAGGCTGCTCCAGTGCGGGTCCCTCACAGGGCCACAGGTCCTACCAGGAAAACCTGTTCCAGTGTGGGCTCCTCTCTCCACAGGGCAACAGGTCCCTGCCAGTGCCCTGCTCACTCATGGGCCTCGCATGGGGTCACAGTCTCCTTCAGGAACCCACCCACTCTGATGTGGGTCTCCTTCACAGGCTGTAAGTGGACCTTTGCACTTTTGTGAACCTCCATGGGCTGCAGAGGCACAGCTGCTCCACCATGGTCTGCACCACGGGCTGCAGGGGAACCTCAGCTCTGGAGCCTGGAGCACCTCCTCCCCTTCCTTCTTCACTGACCTTGGTGTCTGCAGAGTTGTTCACATGTTCTCACTCTGCTCTTCTCTGGCTGCAATTTAATGTGCCCAAAAACGTTTTTCTCCTTCTTAAATATGTGATCACAGAGGCGTTACTATCATTCCTGATAGGCTTGGGCTTGGCAAGCAGCAGGTCTGTCCTGTAGCCTGTCTGGCACTGGCTCTGCAGGACATTGGGGAGGCTTCTGGCAGCTTCTCACAGAAGCCACCGCTGTAGACCCCCTCCTTACCTAAACCTAGCCATGCAAACCCAGTACAGTATTGTATGTTTAGTGTCCTGCTGTTTGCTCCATCATTAGTCAGTATTTTGTTTCATTGTCAATTTTGAGGAAATTTCGATCTATATGTATTTATACAAGATTGAGCGTAACCTAATACATAGGTAGCAAGTCACATGGGCTTGCTTGGCTTAAGACATAAAGTGTCTCATAAGAACATGTAACCCTGGTTCTTCTAAGTTTCCTTCCCTTTGATAGCTACTCCTCATATGTTTCTCAGTACTTTCATATGAAAAACTAAGTCTTTTTAAATATGTCAAGGAACAAACAAGAAACTGGGCTTTTAGCTATCCCCCAAGCCCCTTCTGATATGCATATCACTGCAAACATTGTTTTCTTTAGAGGTGGAAATGTATTCAAACAATTCCATATCTGTTTCTCAGTCTCTAAATGCAGAGGTCAATAATGCTAGGACAATCCCAGGGGAGGCAAGAAACTGGAATGCTTTATTGGACTTAAAAGTTCATATTTAAAGGGTTTAGGGTCTACATATTCAACAGGGGATCTTAACTATTACAATTTATTACAAACGGGATTTCAGGGGATGACATAAGGGAAAAACTCAGATTAAAAAAATTTGGGGTCTTAACAGTTACCTCATGGGGAAAAACCCACTATATCTTAGGGAATTTTACAGTGGGGGACAGGCACTTGGATCTACAGAATAAAAGGATTTAGGGAACACAAACGGAGAAATAAGGTACTTCTGCATGGGTTTAATGAGATCAGGATGGGGACTCTTCGCTTGGGCAGGGCATGTGATAATATCATATAACGAGTTTCCCCACATCCTGCTGCAGGAGAAATCCACAGGGATGAGGTCAATGAAGAGGGGTTTTCCCAGCTTCTGTAGCCCATGGCCTTTTGCAAAGACCATTCAAATCTCTCTCTGCAGATATTATATTTTGGGATCCAACATATAAAACTATTAAAATAAAATGTCCTGTTGACTGATGAGGGCTGCAGTATTTCCCATTTGTAAGAACTAGGACAGTGTTGGGTAATACTGTAAAAAGCCAAAAATAATTAACATTATTGATAAATTATTTGAGGAAGTAACATTTGCCTCAGCTTGGGGAAAAAAATAAAATAAAAAAAGAACCCAGACAGTTTATAAATTGGTCTTAGAGGAACACAGAAAGAATCTAAAATTCCACTTGAAAATGTTTAAAAATTTCCTGGAAAATTTAATGTGTGTTGTCTAAAACTGTTCTACTAGCAGCTGTGCTTTCATAAATAAATGTCCAAACGCATCAATAACAGATTGAGAGGATACTCAGCAGTTCCTAAGAGATACAAGAGGAACGAGGGCTATGTATATACTTTTGAAAACTGAGGAAGTAGACATTGTTTGATAAAACAGAATAGCTGCAGATAAAAAATCCCATATGTGGTTTGAATTCCTGAGCATGTCAAGTGTTAGCATGTCCAATGAGATCAAATTGTGAGGTTTTGCATTGTATTTATACTGGTATTTATCTTATGTGAGGCGTCCTCTTATTCCTGGTGAGAGATAAGAAAGCACTGCTCTGCTTGCCTCTAAAACACACATGACTATGAGAACAAGAGGTGTGCTGTAAGGTGGCATAAAATGGCATTATAATCTCTGATCTTTTAATTGAAAGGGTGGTCAGGCATTGAAACAGTCTGCCCAGGCACGTAGTGGAATCACCACCCCTGGAAGTGTTCAATAGACATCTGGGTGTGGCAGTTGGGGAAAAAGTTTATTGGTGAACACAGTGGCGCTGGGTTAATGTTTGACTCAGTGATTCTTGGAGGCCTTTTCCAACCCTAGTGGTTCTATGATTCTATCTCCTGCATGCTCAAGACTAATCTGTTCACCAATGGGCTTGGAACAGGAGCAAATTTTCTGCAAGGTCAAGCCCTATGAAACAGCCTTTGAGGAGCGTTAAGGGAGTCTGTTTCTTAGGAGTACATGGGAGTCAGTATTGCAGGGTCCAGAGATGCCTAAGATGCTCCTAACTCTTTTTCAACAATTACTACCGCCTGTGAACCTATGGTCCATTGATATTTGCTGTAGAGTAGCTGTCCTGTGGAACTTTCTGGATTGCATGCCTCAAGCTGACAGATGTTTGTGGGAGGATCCACAGGCTCTCAGGTCTGTGCCAATACTACTTTCTTCTCTTCCACCTATGAAATGAAGCTGTGACTCTTGATGCTGAACTCAGCTGCTTAAGTTCTGGAAGCAATCTAGTATGAGGGAGAAGGGTTGAGCTTGGACCAGATATAAGAAAGGTCATAATTCCTGTGCTTTGCTCCATAGTCTTTAATTCCTGCATGTATTTGTATTCATTTCAGTGAGCAGTGTTGCCAGTATCAGCTGGAGAGGGTAATGGTGAGCAGGTGCAAAGTCCCTATGACAAATCTGGGTCTATTCATCTGTACTACAGGAGCCCTGGAGAGGTGTGGTGAGACCAATACTGCTCAATGAGATATTCTCATCTGAATCAGAACATGCAGTGAATGCTGTTTGAATGTGAGACATACAGATGGCCCCCTCCCGGATATATGCAACTCCCCTTGCACCAAGTTAGTATTTTAATTTATACATGGAAAGGCAGAAGGGAAGGTTCTGATCTTACACAGAACATCTCTAACAGTGCAAATCCTCAGAACAGATCCTTATCCTTGCATACACAGAAGGAAGGACCAGCTGTCCCCTCACTTTACTTAATACATATGTTCTCTTCTTTTACATCTGATACTATGCATTCGATCTTTATTCCCTGCTTGCACTAATCAAACATCTAGTGTCACCAGATTTTCCCCCATCATCACTGTTCCAGCCTGCTGTATCACTTAGTTACTTATCAAAAATGTATAAGCACCAACACAATTGCAAATGTATAAACACCAAAACAAATTGCACAGCCATACTTGCTGTGGCTATGTGTGCAGAATCTCTTCAAGAAACAGCCAACCTGCAAGCAGTGTTTTAATCACCCTTGGTGAGTCTTCAGGAAACTTGATTTATGCTGTAGCTTTTGCCTGCTCTTCGCTTCATCAGTCTTCGTTCGCCAGCTAAAGTAAAACCATAGTGTTCATGCGACTTTGAGAGCACCCAGAGGATTTTGCCTTTGAAGGAAAATGATGTTTGGCCTAACTGCAACCCTGCTGATATTGTGCTGTAATCTGGCTTTGGCTCTGCAGGATGGTGATGAATAATAAATTCTATACAGAGTAAATTAACCAACAGACAAATTTCTGTTTTTCTTCTCTTGGTACAAAGCCTTGAATTTTTATGTTAGTGTCAAAGTTAGTGTGCCTGCAAGGATCAAGGCCATAATCATGATGCACTGAAGTAGAAGCCTGTTCTACCTCAGGGTACAAATATTTAATCCTGTGTATTTCTGTCTTTTCCTTATCTGCAGTGCTACTCAGTTTTGGGTTTTCATATTACATTTTCTTTATACTGTAAATTCTTAACTGAAAAAGCCATGTATCTCTCTCTGTAGGTCTACATATTTATCTAGCTATATATATCAAACTCAGCTGCAGAAAGCTGAAAGCCATCAAGTAATTGAACTAAAAAATTAAAATAAAAGATTATGAGAACACTATGTAGGGAATGCCTCAGTAATTCAAACAAAAACCTCACATTAGGAAATAAGAGTGCAGTTCTTATGAAGCCTATGAAATTATTCAAAAAACATCCCATGTGTTCTTGATGTGACTTACAGTGCCTTTTTTTATTAGATAAACTTTTTTTTATCTAAATGCTATTTTAAATAATAGATTGAATGTAGTTTAGTTTTTTGTTTGAACTTCATTAAGAAACATGTCATGTTTTTCTAAAAAGAGAAGGACTGGAGCAGGCAAACCTCTGGATGAAGGAGAGTAAGGTTGCTTGATCCCATGGGAGTAACTAGGGGCTCTTCAGAAGAAAAGGTGGACAGTACAGAGTAAGTCTAAAGTAAGTCTTCCTTGATGAACATGGACTGAAAAGAAGAGGATGAATAGGAGCAGTCACAGCTATGAGATGAGAAGCATCTCCATGGGGACTGAAGAGGAGCACACAGAACATGTTCCTTTTTAGGTAGACAGATAACAGAAACCGAACATGAGAGCAAGGGCGTGTCCTCTAAGGGTACAGAAGTAGGAGGAGATTGATTTATCAAACCTACTTTTCTATCCTAACTTAGTCATTTTGAGTTTTTTCTACTTAAAAGTTAACTATTGAGTTTTTTCTATTTTAAAAGTTAATATAAGACTGTATTAACTGGATTTAAAGCTTTCTTGGTCCTACAGAGAAACCTTGCACCCCCATCAAAATAATGGTCTTGACCTCCTTCTTGGAAGCACTAAGAAGTCCACAGATGGAACATGTAAGGGTAAGGAATTAATGCTTACAATTACTGTTAATACACTCCTAGCACTACCAAGATAATAGAGCCCCTGAAACTATATTTTGATTAAATGAGTAGCTGTTTCAAGCGAAAAACATGTTGGCTTGTGTTACATAAAAGAGTTTAACAAAGAGAATGTCCCTCTCTGTTTGCAAGCTTTCTCTTTTTTTCCCAACATCGGTAATACACAAACAACATTTTACTGGTGGGTTTTATAAAATTACGCCAAGTCCTTTATTTCCTTATGTACAAAATAGTCATTATCTTCTGATTATTTCGTTTCTATTTCCTCCCTTTCTCTTCACCTCTTTTTAAGGTCTCTATACATGTCTGGCATTTAAAGAGGGCAAATTCCCAGGCTGATTTAAACTATTTTAATTGAAATGGTAGGATTTGAATATTTTCTGCAAATCCATGAGGTGTGTAAAACACAATCAGAGTTGGAGATTTGTATAACAATAATGGATAGAAATCAATTTTTTAACTGTGAGATTTTTTTTATTGTTTTTTGCGATGATAAATGAATTTGCTCCTCATTTGCTGAGAACCTTAGATTTATTTCAAGAGATTAACTAATTTTGCTCTTTTTTTTTCCCCCACAGACATTTCATTGCATAGTTTGCAGAGTTTTTTAATATTTGCATTTTTAGCCAGTCATTGCTTTTATTTTGCTTTTCTTGTGATTAAAGAAAATGTCTTTTCATAGAATCTCATAATGAGTAAGGTTGAAAGGGACCTTTTCCTTCGTATATCTTCCTTAATGCATCATGGATGTCTGACAGTCATGATCTACGTGTTGGACTAATGAGAAGCTATCCATTGGATTATTTTTTCGCAAGTGCTGTGAATTGCGAAGCTCCACAGTGTGCTATTATTTGAACAAAAATATATAACTTATGAATACCTCCTTTAAAAGAAAATACATTTGGGTTTTTTTCTCTTCTAATGGTTGTGACCAATCAAATCTTAGATGTTCTCAACTTACATTTCTTAGCTTAAAATATTTACTAAGCTATTTACCTTATAATTGAAAGTTGCTGATGGTATAGTGTCTTTATAGAGAATCACAATAAGTCTTTGAAGAGCAATTAACAGAATAAATAAAAGATAATAACTTTTTCTCGTAGCATATTAGGAGCAGAAAACTTAGTTGCAAGTATTTTGGACTAATTGGAGAACAACACAGAAAAAGGAGTCTCAGAAAAGATCAGGACCTTGCACAGATAATAAATCAGTTCTCTATCTGTGGTTACTGTGAAAGAATCTAGGAAAATACCCATGCTTGATTCCTTTTTTTCTGAGTGAATAATTAGATCATTTGCTGAAAATGGAAAAGAGCATAGAACACGGTAAGAAACAAACTCAAAAAATGCGCAATAAAAAAATTACTGGAGGCAGATGGCATTTATCAAAGAGTTATACAAAATTAATGGAACCAAGTGTAGAACTATAAAGGTTGGCATAGTGTCTCTTGCTTGAAAAGGTCTTGGTCTGACATCAACTTTTAAAGAGGCTTCCAGTGCCCCTCTGGGAACAGTAGATCTGTAAACTTGATGTCTCTAAGGACCTTATAGCAGGAAATTTAATCAAGTAGAGAATTGGTGAACACTAGTAAATATTATCTAGTTAAGGAAAGTCAACACAGCTTTTTTTTAAAAAAAAACAAGGCAGAACTAGAAGAAATCACTGCTGTTCTTTGAGTCATTAAACAAACAGAATGATAAAGAAGTCAAAAATAGATTTACAAAAGACTTCTGACAAAACACCTCACCTACAGGCTTTTAAGGATATTAAGCAGCCATGGAATAAAATGGAAGGTCCTTGTTTGAAGAAATATCTTTTTAAAACAAGGAAAACAAAGGGAAAGAATAAACACCATTCTTACTATGAATAAAAATAATGAAAGAAGTTCTGCAGGATTTGCTTACTATCTGGGTACTGAAGTTATGCTTCTCTTTTATATGACATCGTATCTGTATGGCCCTTTGTTGTTGCTATACAATTCCTCTTTTAAATCATTCTCTGTATTGCAGTCTTTGGTTGATTCTTTCTTCTCTAGAGTCCTTTTCTGTTTAATTTCATTATGGAGGAATCTTTAACTTCATACAAGTTCCAAACTTCTCTATTTTTCTATTATTCCTCCTTTCTGTCCATTCAGGTTTTATAAAGTTAAGGATAATTCCCCACTGAAATATAGAGGGTGTTTCCACTGCTTTGCCACAGGCTTCACAATGACGTGCAAGATGAGAGTGATGATTAGTTGGTGTTGTCAAAGCAATGGTACCTCTTCTCCATCATCAGTGGCTCGCTGTCACCATTGTTGTTTCATCCTTCCCTGAACTGAAGAATGACAGCCTTAACTCCACTTCAGCTTCCAGCTTCATGGTGACATGATCTGGAACCAAAACTGTGACACTTTCTGTGCTCTACATTCGCATCTGGATACAAATACCGTTGTCTACTGATCTGTGAAGCACTCCCTATGCCTTGCTAGTGGCAAAAAAAAGTCCCATTCCGTTTCATGTTCCTCTCACAGGTACTTGAAAATTTCTTCCTTAAAAAAAGAAAAATCCTTCAAAAATCCCAGGTGATTTTTCTTCTTTAGAATTAGATGCCTGGCTGCTCTTCATATTGGAAGCAGAAAGCAATCCTTTGGTTATAGAAATCATTTGAAGTGGATTATTGGAGCATTAAAATCTCAACATTTTCTGATGTTAGGAATTAAGTATGATGTCTAGCAATCTATCCAGAGGAGGCAATTTCTGGGGTATAGCTGTACGAATATTAGAAATTGCTGCCAAAAACATTTCCATGAGAAAAACTCTGCTAAATTGAAATATGATTGATGTCTAAAAATTACATCCTTATCTGAAATATGGTGCTGAATAATGATATTCTATATGTAAGACACTTTAAATGGCATCCCTGATGCTTCATTTTTTTTACAAAGCAACACTGATAGAACAGTGATGTTAACAATTGATTATAAAACCAAGGATAATAACTGTTTTTTTTTCTAATACATTAAAATGCAGTTTCTGATACAGGAAATACAGGGCGGTTTTATAATTGTATGGTTTAATTAAGGGGTTTTTTTAGTTGGTTATTTTCAGATTTATATATTTCTTCAAGTTTTGCCCAAAAGCTGTTAAAATTATTGCAAGGGGAATGTACTTGCACAAAAACAATCAGAATTTGAATTTTATTTTATTTCAGCAAAGAAAATAATTCATTTTATGAAACAATGATGGAACAGCAACACAGGATGAATGACAAGCATTGTTTGTATCTTGGATGTAGGTTCCAGAAGAAACTCATTAATAGCTTCATCTTCATTTTAATGTGTTCATGTATTTAATTTATATTTACACTTAGAGTATATTTATATTTTCATTTAATTTATATTTACAATTCACTAATCACTATGCTATTTAACCCTGTCCAAATTCTAATTCAAATTCTATTATCAAACCAGATAGTCTTCGGACAGATCTCCTCAGCTATGAATAGCTGTTTTACCTCATTCTTCTGTAGCTGAGGTGTTGTACCACAATGAAAATATCTACAGTCCCTTCAAACTGGCACTTCACAAGATTCATGAACCAACTCTTCAACTAGCAAAACCCAAATGCTAAGTAAAAATTAAATCACACTTTCTCTACATTCACTATCAAAGCTTTACTACACTTCTGTTTTATAAAGTCGGACTCTATCTTGCTTACACCTAACTAAAATTGTCTATATGAATAGCAAATGAAGATAAAACCAATGAAAAAAAAAAATGAAACAGTTGCCCGAGAAAAACTTTTTAGATTGTAAGCACTTCAAATCATATTACGAGTCTATATGTAAAGTTTTAAGGACACAATACATTAGTACGATCTGTCCACAAGTTAATGTGAACCTGGGAAGTCTTTTCTGCATCCTGGCAAAAATCCAAATCTCCCTCCGAGTTTTGCTGCTATTATCTTGACACCCTTGTGTATATGTTTATTTTTATATATATATATAAAATAAAATTTTACGTTGGCTTAACAGATTTATCTTTTGCAGCATATGTTAGAAACAAATTAATAAGACAAGGAAGGGAGAGAGGAGGGAGGTTTACTGATTTAAGAATAATCCTAGGTTTGTGAAACTGATAGTTCTTTCCTGCATTGAATTTCCCTGGAAGACACACCCAAGAGAATGCAGCTTTAGCACTGACTTAGTAGCTCAAGATTTTGTGCTTTGTATCATTACATATGACTTTTACAGAGGTTCCACACAAGTGTGATAGCTTTTCTGCTTCTTTGTCAGTTAGGGATGTCAACTAGGAGAGCACTGTATTAATGAAAGAAAGGGAAGGGTCTGGAAGGGAAGCCTTATAAGGAGCAGCTGAGGTCACTTGGTCTGTTCAGCCTGCAGAAGGGGACTGAAGGGAGACCTCATGGTAGTCTACAACTTCCTTGTGAGGGGAAGAAAAGGGTTGAGTAGCGATCTCTTCACTCTTGTGACCAGTGACAGAACACGAGGAAATAGCAGGAAGCTGAGTCAGGGCAGGTTTAGGTTAAATAACAGGAGAAGGTTTTTCACCCAGAGGGTGAGCACTGGAACAGGCTCCCCAGAGAAGTGGTCACAGTACCAAGTCTATCTGAGTTCAAAAAGCGTCGGGACAATGCTGTCAGCCACATGATATGATTCTTGAGGTGTCCTGTGCAGAGCCAGGGGTTAAACTTGATCCTGATGGGTCCCTTCCAACTCAGCATATTCTATGACTCTACGTTTCTATGAAAAAAATGAGATTAATTGCAAAATTATTCAAATTACTTTTGCCGCATAATAGAGAGAAACAATCTTTTTACGTGGTGAAAAATCTGATCAGTTTAGAAATTGCTTCTGGTTTTAGTTATAAGCTGACAGACTAACTTGTAACAAATGTTTTGTCCTAATTTTTTCCCCAGTGTCCTGTAGACAGCTGACCCACACTGACCAGAGGGACATTCCATACCATATGTCATCATGCTCAGTATATACAGTGGAGAAAAGAAGGAGGAATGGGGGGGTGCATTTGGACTGATGACACTTGTCTTCCCAAGAAACCATTGCACATGATGGAGCCCTGCTGTGCTGGGGATGGCCAAATATCTACTGCCCATGGGAAGTGGGGATTGAATTTCTTGTTCTGTTTTGCTTGTATGTGCAGCTTTTGCTTTCACTATAAAAATGATCTCAACCAATGAGATATCTCATGTATTTAAAAATAAATACATTTATTTTTAAATACATGAGATATCTCATTGGTTGAGATATCAACTTTTATTCATCTGATTCTCTCCCCCATCTCACCAGGAAGTCATGAGCGAGCAGCTCTGTGAAGCTTAGTTGCTGACTGGGGTTAAATCAAGACACCCATTTTTCAAAACACACATGAATTCTTATAATATTTTTGAATATGTTTGAATATGTCCACCAAACAAAATTGTTTACTTGCAGAGTATTCACAGTTGGTTGACCTTTGAAAATTAAAGTTTAGTACCTGTTCTTGAATACATGGAAGCACATAACTTTTCTTTAATTTATGTGAGAATTATGCAACCTTTTCTCCTGAGAGTACCTAAAATTTAAGATTCACTTAAGATATCTAAAACCATATCGATATATGACTGTGAAACTGATTCTTTTTAAGAAGCCACATTGACTAAAATAAAGTACCTTAAGTACTGCTGTCTGCAATTTCATTGTGATGTCTCCAAGAGATCCCATGTGTTATGCATGGCACCATGAGTGCTTATGGAAACCATGTGTGAAAGGCAATGGACAAACACAGCAGAAGTGAATATACCAGAAATTCAGGCAAATATGGCTGTCAGACTCTGTATGATTCACCAGCCTCTGTTGCTAATGTCAGGCTCTATTAGTGAAAAAGTGTCTCCATTCAGCATAAAAGAAATTTGAAGAAAATAAAAGTGGTATTTAGATTCTGTCTGTGACATCCTGTAGAAAGAGTGAGATCTTAGTTCTCAAAACTTCAGATGCGATTTTATTGTTACTAATATCTAAAGAGAAATAAATGTTTGGTTGGTTGGTTTTTGTTTGTTTTACTGGAAGGTAAGATACTTTTCCTACAGCTTTCATTTTCTACCAAGGTAATAGCACACTTAATATTTAATGGAGATGTAATGCACTTTTAGCAGCACTTTTTTAGTCACCATGCTGCTGTGATATGAATAATCTTGGTTATCATCAGCAATTAATTTAATTTCTGGGAATAAGTGCAGTTATGGACAAGTAAATATAAGATTGAGAACACTCCAGATGACAGAATCACAGCATAATTTAAGTTGGAAGGGGCCTCTTGAGTCATCTGGTCTAACTTTGAGCTTGCAGCATGTCTAAATTTGAAGTCGGATCTGGTGTCTTGGTACCTATATATAGCATTTTTAAGGATCAGTTGAAACTGCTGTAATGTATGATTAAATGTAATACTGATTACATGTGTTGGAACTGAAATTGTAGATTGGTGGTCAGGTAGCCATATAGAGAATGACAATGTCTGTCCCAAATGACATGTAACCTAAGTCAACACAGGAAGCTGATGGAGGCAACTCAAGCAGTGCTAAGACAATCAGCATCAGTAAGCAATTATCAGTGTGCCAGGTTTTTTATTTCTGAACACGGCATAAAAAAGTTTAGCACCATCAGTTTTCAGTCTTGGCCAGAACCAGATCAATAGAAGATTTTTCCCGGAACGGTATTACTGAAGATCAATTCCTGCCAGCTACAGTCTGAAGATTGAAAAAGTTTACACTGCAAGTAGTAATGCTGAGTAGTGTGTTGAAAAAAGGAAGAAAGCCTGGGATATAACGTAATGCAATTATAAACTCTGATTATGGCTTCATGGGGTTTTCCAAATTAGCATTGATTCAGCTATATCAGATCCTAACTGCAGCAGAAATAACAGGTGTTGTGTTGGACCTTCCGATTTCCGAGCACAATATGAAAGCTATTAATTTAACGCTCTCTAGTAATGTCTTTTAAAATGTGAAACAAATGGTTCTTTTTACAACCAAATGGGGCTATGTGTATCTTGGTCTGGTGGGACTCGCAACAAATGTGAACGTTGTTCACTGATGTAAAATTAATAACTTCAAAGCTATTAAACTGTGATTTATTTTGCTACAACAATTAATTGGCTGAACTCAAGAGGTTCAGTGCAATTTATTGTTAATGATTTTATATATACAATTTAATTTTGCTCTTGGATCTAGTAGTATAGTTTCACAATGAGCCTAATTTAAAACTATAAGTAAAATACCATTTATGTTTCAGGAAAGCTCTGAGGAATGGAAAAATGTACTGGCAATTTTCTTTTCCTGAAATACAAGGCACAAACTAAAATTAGAACTAATTTTAAATCATCCACTGCTGGATTGCTGCTTTTTTAATGCATTTGACTCCTCTATTCTACAGAAAATTTATTTCTAAGTTTGCGTAAGTTTGCCCAAAGGTAGTTCTTTTTTACAGTGTAACTATAAGGTAGTCAATGTTGTATTTGAAGGTCATTTTAAGAAATTAACTAGAAACAGTCAGCAACTTTGTGAATTTGCAATGCCATAGCTTTACTCTACATATCTTGATGAATAATTCAACCTCATTATATAAGCAAAATAATGAGTTTCAAAAGCATTACTAGTAAATAAACAAAGATGCTTAAGAAGGATGTGGACTTGTTGGAGAGAGTCCAGAGCAGGGCCACAAAGATGATCAGAGGGCTGAAGCGCCACTCCTATGAAGAGAGGCAGAGAGAGTTGGGGTTGTTCAGCATGTGGAAGCAAAGGCTCCAGGTAGACCTTATAGCACCTTCCACTGCCTAAAGGGGCCTACAAGAAAGTTGGAGAGGGACCTTTCACAAGAACATGCAGTGATAGGACAAGGGATAATGGCTTCAAACAGATAGAGGGTGAATTTAGATTAGATATTTGAAAGTTCTCTACTGTGAGGGCAGTGAGGCACTGGAACAGGCGGCCCAGACAAGTTGTGGATGCCCCATCTCTACAAGTGTTCAAGGCCAGGGTGGGATGGGGCTTGGAACAACCTGGTCCCCAACACGGGGGTGGAACTAGATGATCTTTAAGCTCTATTCCAACTCACACCATTCAATGATGGTGATTCAATGATTATGACTAAGATGTTAGCACACAGAGAAGATGCAGAGGGCTCACTAGTGTGATGAACAAGAGCAAGTCAATTTCATTTTATTTCATCACAAGACTGAGTGAGCTCACCTCTGATTTTCAGGGAGGTTAAACATGAGAACCAGAGATGAGACACCATCACATCTCTTTATGTCCTCTGAGCAGCAACATTCTGTAGACACATGTTCGAATTTCCTTTTTGCTGGACAACTAAGGTTTTGTCCATACAGGACATTAGCAAAACCGTGTCTAGCACCAAGAGTAGTTCACGTTAAGAGAAGAATAATTTTGATTTTATGGGGAGCTAGACCGTTATTTTGGGGCTACTGTTAAAAACATGAATGAAGCATTCTTGTCTTGATCTCTTTATAAATTCATTGGCAATGGCATTCAAATCTGTGTCTTCCTCCCTAATATTCCCAAACCAGTGAAAGAAAAGGAGAAATGGAACCCATCTTTTCTTTGCTCCAGCTATGAGACCAAAACATTACAAGTGGAATCTCTTGCCCTCACTATCTCACTATTTAGCTCTAACAGATTCTTCACTCTGCTGTTCAAAAATATTTCACTATTAAAAATATGCCATGAACTTGGCTGAAACTTACTAAAAGGTTGAATCATGACAGAAGAAAATATTTGTTATCAAATGTACTTTTTTAAGGGAACAAAAGAAAGTTCAGTCAGAATAACCAGCAGGTTCATACAATTCTGAAGTCCTAACTCAAAATAGTAGCAGCATAAGTAAACTCAGGTCTCAGATCTTTTCTTTTTGCTTCCTCTTGAAACAGCAAATTAATTCAATTAGTTGGAACAGGCCATGCGTGTTTAATGTGACAATTTGAAATGGGAGAGCTACCTTTTAGCCTTGAGAATTCTAATGACATCATTAAGGTTGTTTATAGAAATCTACGGTATTAAATCATTGCTATTAAACGCCATCATCTCTGAGATGGAAACTGAATGACTCCTGGGTCTGATAAGAGAAAACAATCTTTCATTTCTAGATCACTGCTTTGAATTCAAACCAGGATAACAACAATGAGAAGTTATTATCAACAAAAGACAGGCAACATGCTCTATGAAAGGAGATTATGGTGTCAGGCAGTTTCCTACGGTGCTGGTACCTTCCTGGGAAGCGTGTTTTGAATTCAGTACTGTTCTACAAGGGTATGAAGACCAAGCTATTGCCTAGCCAAGAGTCCAGTGGCTATTCTGCAGAGAGATCTTAGTTCCAAGTATCACCAAATATCCACCTTCCACCAAAACTAAAGTCATTTTATAAAACAGAAAGCCATGGCTTCTAGAATACAAATTGTTTATGAGAAAAAGTAATCTACAACTACAGACTAAACAGCCTATATGATGGGGAAGATCCTGAATAATATCTCTGAGTGTGACTGCCATGTATATTCTTGATTTGGACCCCGATGCTGGCTCATAGAATTGATTTCCTGGCTTGTCCTTGAGCCTGCCTCACCACTTTCCTGGAGAGCACTGAGCTGGGTCTGAGCCTAGCTACTGCATCTGGATCTGATGTAGACTATGTGTTATGACCTGCGCCAGGGAGGGGAGGGTAATCCAAGGTTCTTATTAATAAATTCCTTGGGGTGGATTAAAGTGAAATGACACTGAATAATCAGTGTTTGTAAACATATATATGTAGGGTTTATTTTAGAACAATTTTATTTCAAAGGTAAACAGATATGTTGCTGGTTTTGGTGTTATCATCTATAGCAATACAGCAATATTAAAGCATAAAAATAACACTTAAGGAAATGTATAAGGAAGAGAGATAAAGGATAAAATGAAAAGATATATATAGTCACTGCCTGCTGGATCCAGAGATGGAACTTGGTAGTCACAGCCTTGATGTCTGTTGATGGAAGGGATGGACTTGGTCTGTCGGAGTTGGGGGGAAGGCTGCCAAACTCAAAGATGTTATGAGTTATTACACACTTCAAGCTCAGGTGGGAACACCTTGTATCTCCCCTCTGGTGGGGAGTTCTACAATGGATAGTGTCACAGGACATGTCAGGAGTCTCTGACACCTCATAAGACGTTGCAGCTGTCTATTATGTCAGCATCAATTGTGGTCCATCATGGTCCAACATTTGAGATGCATAGCCCAGGCTAGATGCAAAATGTCTTGAGGTTCCCTGGAGGGATTTTTGCAGCAGAGTCATCATGTAAGGGAGGACATTGGCATGATAAGAAGGATTATCCCATCTCACGGGATTTGCCTCTTATTAATCTCTTCCCTTATGTGGAAATCCGGTTTGTAGATTCCGGTGTGCGTGCCCTTCTGTCCCAGGCAGAGCAGCCTGCCCCTGCTACTCCCTGACCCTGTGCGTTGGACATAATCAGCAGGGTTTGGGTAGCAGGAGCTGTGGGATGCTGTGAGTAGAAGGAGGTGATAAACCGCTCTGTGCCAGTCAGTCAGCTCCCAGTGGCTTGGCAAAAGCCAACACAATTCCACTGCATGCCAAAACATCTGCTAAAAGACAACATAGTGCCCCTGCTGAAATATATTTTTAAGGGCTAGGAGTAGAAAACACAGAAAGGGTTCCTGCTAGGGGCAGGAGACACAGGAAATGTGAGGACACCCACATCTCTCAGGGACACTGAGGAAGATATAGGAGGAGGGATGTGAAAGACGACATTTTGGGGGACACAGCTGAAGACCTTGCCTTGGAACAAGGCACGCCTTGCTAGAGCACGTACAGCCTGAAGGGACTGCAGCCAGTGGAGTACCCACAGTAAAGCATATGAAATGAGTAAGAAGAAAGGAGCAGCAATAAAAAGGGAATAAGAAGCAAGGAATGACAGAGAGAAACCATTTTATTTCTCAATACCTGAATTGGAAATTAAAAGTTTATGTTCTTTGGAAATAAAATTAATTCAGTGAAATTCCCTGAGTTGAGTTTTTGTTTACTTATGACACCCTGACAAGGTTAGCGACATCAAGTTACCTAGACTTGTTCTCAAAAAAGCTTCTGCAGTATTGAATCTCCTAAAGTCGTGGTGTGAAAGGTTATGTTTAGAAGACCAGTATAATTCTAGATACTCCAGAGATTTCTCTTTAATGACGGTATTAGGATATGGCTAGATGAAATATTTTGCATGCAGAAGAGAAGGGCTAGGAGGTTACCTATTCAGAGCTTCTTTCTGAAGATCACCTCCCAGTTCTCCTTGTTTAACTCTTGGTCTGACCAGTCTCCAGCCCAGTTCTGTGAGGCACAACAAATTTCTATCATGCACATTTAAAAATATGTAATATGTTACCAAGCCTTTAAAGATCAAGGAGTATCTCCTGAAGGAACAGCTGGCAAAAAAAATCTCATTTGCTTACAATATTAATACATCTTCTAGAAAAATGAATGGATGACAAACAATGCCACAACATGGATATATACCAAACTCTTCAGACAGTTTGGTACTTTTAAGCTCTGACATGCCATTTCTAAAGCCAAAATATTTTTATTCAAGTGTGTTTTTAGGCATAAACATGAAGAAATTATTTTTTATATGCAGAGCCCTCTATTTATGACTCTGAAATTAGCTGAAGAAATGGCACTGAGCTAGTTTAAACCATCATATTGTGTGCTAGTTGTTCTCAGGGAGACTTTTAAGCACATAGTATGTCCTTGTTTATGTTTTTAACAGCTTCTCTGAGTTATAGTGTGCTAATACAGACTGTGTGAAAGAATCATTCTTTGATTGCCACAGCCTCTGAAAAGACTGAATGGGTTAATGATTTTATTTCCCTTTACAGAGTACTTCCATCTTGATGTCATTTGAACTATTCTTTTTTTTCCTCCTTCCAGAGCAGCTTTAGAAAATTGCAGTGGTTATAAATCCTTCACTATGGGTTTTGAAGCTGGAAATGCCAAGGTGCATTCACCATTTACCTCAACAGGCCTCCTCACNTGGTCTGTCGGAGTTGGGGGGAAGGCTGCCAAACTCAAAGATGTTATGAGTTATTACACACTTCAAGCTCAGGTGGGAACACCTTGTATCTCCCCTCTGGTGGGGAGTTCTACAATGGATAGTGTCACAGGACATGTCAGGAGTCTCTGACACCTCATAAGACGTTGCAGCTGTCTATTATGTCAGCATCAATTGTGGTCCATCATGGTCCAACATTTGAGATGCATAGCCCAGGCTAGATGCAAAATGTCTTGAGGTTCCCTGGAGGGATTTTTGCAGCAGAGTCATCATGTAAGGGAGGACATTGGCATGATAAGAAGGATTATCCCATCTCACGGGATTTGCCTCTTATTAATCTCTTCCCTTATGTGGAAATCCGGTTTGTAGATTCCGGTGTGCGTGCCCTTCTGTCCCAGGCAGAGCAGCCTGCCCCTGCTACTCCCTGACCCTGTGCGTTGGACATAATCAGCAGGGTTTGGGTAGCAGGAGCTGTGGGATGCTGTGAGTAGAAGGAGGTGATAAACCGCTCTGTGCCAGTCAGTCAGCTCCCAGTGGCTTGGCAAAAGCCAACACAATTCCACTGCATGCCAAAACATCTGCTAAAAGACAACATAGTGCCCCTGCTGAAATATATTTTTAAGGGCTAGGAGTAGAAAACACAGAAAGGGTTCCTGCTAGGGGCAGGAGACACAGGAAATGTGAGGACACCCACATCTCTCAGGGACACTGAGGAAGATATAGGAGGAGGGATGTGAAAGACGACATTTTGGGGGACACAGCTGAAGACCTTGCCTTGGAACAAGGCACGCCTTGCTAGAGCACGTACAGCCTGAAGGGACTGCAGCCAGTGGAGTACCCACAGTAAAGCATATGAAATGAGTAAGAAGAAAGGAGCAGCAATAAAAAGGGAATAAGAAGCAAGGAATGACAGAGAGAAACCATTTTATTTCTCAATACCTGAATTGGAAATTAAAAGTTTATGTTCTTTGGAAATAAAATTAATTCAGTGAAATTCCCTGAGTTGAGTTTTTGTTTACTTATGACACCCTGACAAGGTTAGCGACATCAAGTTACCTAGACTTGTTCTCAAAAAAGCTTCTGCAGTATTGAATCTCCTAAAGTCGTGGTGTGAAAGGTTATGTTTAGAAGACCAGTATAATTCTAGATACTCCAGAGATTTCTCTTTAATGACAGTATTAGGATATGGCTAGATGAAATATTTTGCATGCAGAAGAGAAGGGCTAGGAGGTTACCTATTCAGAGCTTCTTTCTGAAGATCACCTCCCAGTTCTCCTTGTTTAACTCTTGGTCTGACCAGTCTCCAGCCCAGTTCTGTGAGGCACAACAAATTTCTATCATGCACATTTAAAAATATGTAATATGTTACCAAGCCTTTAAAGATCAAGGAGTATCTCCTGAAGGAACAGCTGGCAAAAAAAATCTCATTTGCTTACAATATTAATACATCTTCTAGAAAAATGAATGGATGACAAACAATGCCACAACATGGATATATACCAAACTCTTCAGACAGTTTGGTACTTTTAAGCTCTGACATGCCATTTCTAAAGCCAAAATATTTTTATTCAAGTGTGTTTTTAGGCATAAACATGAAGAAATTATTTTTTATATGCAGAGCCCTCTATTTATGACTCTGAAATTAGCTGAAGAAATGGCACTGAGCTAGTTTAAACCATCATATTGTGTGCTAGTTGTTCTCAGGGAGACTTTTAAGCACATAGTATGTCCTTGTTTATGTTTTTAACAGCTTCTCTGAGTTATAGTGTGCTAATACAGACTGTGTGAAAGAATCATTCTTTGATTGCCACAGCCTCTGAAAAGACTGAATGGGTTAATGATTTTATTTCCCTTTACAGAGTACTTCCATCTTGATGTCATTTGAACTATTCTTTTTTTTCCTCCTTCCAGAGCAGCTTTAGAAAATTGCAGTGGTTATAAATCCTTCACTATGGGTTTTGAAGCTGGAAATGCCAAGGTGCATTCACCATTTACCTCAACAGGCCTCCTCACGACAGCTATTACAAATGAGGTGAAATATATGTCAATGTCATGCAGCATTATTCTGACTTATCACTGCAGCTGTCTTTGTAAATAACCTTTACAACGTCAGAAATCTAATCTTTTACTATTTCTAGCATTTAAACACTTGTTTTTAAATGGCATTTCAATAAATTGCTGGTAACCTTCAATTGCAAACAAAAGTTGTGTACAGACTACCGCCCTGAAGCAAATGTAAACACATGGCTCCTAGTTAGTCACACTGTTAGATTGCTTCTGAGTCCTGCTCTGGTGTGAACTATCCAACTCCCCGTGGGTCCAAACCTGGGAGAATTGTGGGGAAAGGATTTTCAGAAAACCCACCATATAGATCATAGGGTTGAGGTTGCTCAAGTTTATCTTGATGCACTTGGCACAGTCCTTTCAACCTATGCCAGCAGGCTTATTTGCCCTTACAGTATTGCTCCAGGGAGTTCTGCCCCACTCCAGTAGCACATCATTAAAAAAACAATACGTTGAGTCATTAGATAGCATCCAGACATGCATGGAAGTTGCATGAGGACTTGAAGGGACAGAGATTTTCACACACATGCACACTCACACACACCCCCCAAGCAGATTTACACAGCTGCCACAGTCTATCTGCCATTAGCAGCAACCAGATGCCACCACCAAAACTCACATAAAACATACAGAGAAATACAGTGAGCCCAGTTCTGTTCTTCCTCTCTGATCTACCAGGATTAGAGCTCATTTGTGAAATCACACACATTGTCATTCTCCAGATTTATAAGCACACCCGTGGTCCTGGATCCCTCAGCTATTAACTAGTGTGTCTAATACCCATGCCCAGACCTTGGGCCCCCTTACCCAGTCTATAGGTCTCCTTCACACTCCTAGGCAACCTTGATGTTCACTACCAAAGCAGATGCAGGCACACACACACACACACACACACTCATCTCACGGTCACCCACCCCAACAATCACATGCACACATATGACACTGTCATGGGCTCTCTCAGCCTGCCGAATATCTGTGCTTGGACCCAGAGCTCACTTAGAGACCACTGGTTCTGACCTTGAGACATATATGAGATTAGATTGACTGTGGAAAAACCACCACAACCTGTTTCTTTCCAGTTCCTGGCATTTAGGTACCTTACATATATAGGTACATTGCTGTCCCTCCAGTTGCCAAGCACAAAGCTGAAAGCCCTGCTGTCTCAGGTCTTTTCTGCAGTTGCCGACAGCCAGAACTCTTTTGCACGTGAGTGTCTCCAGATACTGACATATATACACTACAGGACTCACACATAGGATAGAAAGTGGGTTTACACAGGAAAAATTGTTAAGGAAAATTATTTAATAGGAAGATAGGATAGACTGAGGTGCTCAGGCACAGGGCCCACAGAAGCTAACTGACCAGCAGACTGTTTAAATAGCTTATTTTTCTAAATTTTCTCTATTTTCTCAGGTTTATTCCTCCCAGACACCCTCTGAACATAATTTCTCAGCCTTTGGCTCTTCCTTTAGGCTTTCCATAATAAGTTTTGCAAAGTCCGCAGGGCTCCTCAAGCATCCCAGAATACCCAACGTTGTTTCCACCTTCGTATCAGTTACAAGGTTCAGGATGACCCTCTTCAAGACTGTGTCTGTGTAGTTTTTCAGTGAACTATCACTCACTGTCTGAGCAGTTCTGGTTTTCTTTACTGTCTCAGTTATCACCTACCCATCCGACTTGTACTTCTGCGTGTTCAATTTATCACCTTTTTTTTTATTTGTTATTTAATAGTGCTGAGCCAGCTAACTTAATGAAGCAGATGGTCTCACATTCCCCACACCCTTACAATGATCAATCAGTCTGAAAGGTCTGCAAATGAAGTCCAGGATGCATCCTGTGCAATAACAGGATTTTTTCTTTACATGCTCTTTGATTTCTAGAGTGTATATGCTACATTTTTGCTACATAAGGTGTTGCATTATGTGCATTGTTAGGACTGGGTGGACCCACTGTATGGCCTCTCCACAGTGCTCTGTCGATGAGTGAACAGGCTCCTATAGGCACATAACCACAAATGCAGTATATTTATGTTTATCTATCTTCTCTGCTGCATGTTGAACTGTGGCAACTATCCTGTTTCAGGCTGGACATGCAAAAGCTGGAAGGTCAAATGCCCCAGCAACTGATCTGTAAGGAAAGGCAATAACATTCTCACACAGGTTGTGCCAACTGTAGCTAGAACTTTGTATGTTTCAGGAGATCTTGGTTTCCAGCCTCTCCTCAGCATTTACCACCTTGTAGGCAGCTGGACAAACGTACGTGTCAGATTTCATAGCTCAGTCGTGTTCCACAGATAGAAATTTCCACTTACGCTATGCATAAGGTCTCGTCAGCAATCTGCCATGGTATGCAGGATAACCAAGTGGTTCTGCTTGCAGTTAATGCTGTCATAGTAATATTGTGGGTAACGTTGCCATGGCTGAAGAGGGCAAAGGCTCTTACCATCCCAGGAAGGTAAGCTATATGGATGACTTGTGCAAAGATGGTCACGGCAAAGGCTTCACAGTCCTCTGTCGTTTTCAGACCCACCATGAACTGACTGGCAAGAGGGAAGTCCAGCCAGATCCTTATACTGAGCGTGGATTCTCACAAGGACAGTGGCTAGTGTGGGATGCTGGAACTGACAGGTCCTCACAAAGGAGCTCGGTATGATCCTCACAACACTTCCAGCCTATCCCATCTGCACAGCAGTGGATACTGGTTTTCTCCCAAGTCTCTCCCCATTGTGGGAAAATTGTTGACCACAGCAACTCAGGCAGCGCACCAGATTGATGTTACTGATCATGAGTGGCACACTGCATTTTTAGCAGTCATTCTGGTGGCTAGCCTGCATCTCCTGGATATCTTGCTCATATGGCATGCTAGCAAACACCAAGCAACTTGCCAGATGCTATTGCAGACAGTGAGAGTTCCACCAATGGCCTGCAAAAGTGCCAAATCAGCCTGGCAAAATGCAGCAGTGGCCAAAGTATCAGTTACTAGCAGCCTGCAAAGCAACAGATGATGCAACAGGCAGCCTGGCTTTACTGTAGGCAGCAGATTACAGATTGCCAGGCTGCACCTATTTGTGGAGGCTACTGAAGCAGTCATATACTACATAGGGAGATAATAAGCAGCATGGTGTGTTGTGCTAGAAAAGCACCTCTGTGAGAAGGTACAAAGCTCTTTGTGATGTGGTACAGAGAAAGATATCCCTTCAAGGGCAATGCAATATGGATATAGCATATCTCTCTAGAGTGCTTGCAGCAATGTAGACATGAGCAAATCCACATAACCAGTCCAGAGGGGAAGCGAAAACTCTCCAAGCTGAATACTGTCAGCAGCATTGGCACAGAAATACTGCATTTAAGATGGTAAAGAACAAAGAAATATCCCTATTTTTTCATATCTTTTTTTAAGAACCAAGCAGATCATACACCTTTTTTCTTGATCAGATTGAGACACTGTAAAGAAATAAAAATTCCCCTTGTACGTGGAAAATAAAGAAAACTAGATGAAATAATACCCTCATTATTTTTGGTGCTGAATTGCAATTCCACAGTACTGTTATAGTAGGATGATTTAGCTCAATATAATGCTCCCAGTTGTCTTATTTTCCTGTTAACAATGTTTGTTTCTCTCCATGGCTGAAGTAACTCTTCAAGTTTCTGCAAGAGTGATGTATGGAAACTTCTGCTAGTCAGCAGTGACTGCTAGTGGAGAAAACACTAAGGAACTCTTCTTCTTCATCCACACTTCATTATCCAGGATATAAACCGACATTTCAGGGTGAAAGGGAGCAGATAAAAAACACAAGAGAAAGGGAAAGACAGGGAGTGGCTGAGAGGGTGATTTCAAATTCTCTGCAATTTTTTCCAGTGCTAAAACATGAATGTGAAGAAGTTGCAGTAATGTCTGGGGTTAGATAAATCAACCTTCAGATATTTTTCAAATTAAGTGTAGAGTATTGAGGTGCTTGCATTTCCAGTAGCCTTGGATTAGCACTTGGGCTGTGCTGTTATCAATATGTCCATGACCTGAAAGTTAAGGCTCTGAAACAAAACGGTCAATAACCCCTAGTTTGTTTGGGTTTTTTTGAGATAAAACAGAAGGCTTCCACTGCAACAATCTCTGCCACAGAAGCAGACCTGGATTTACTTGGAGTTGAAGCAGGAGAAATTTACGAGGCTTTAGTCCCCCACATCTACTGGAGGTGATGAGTTTGCTTCTTCTCCCACAATTCTTTCCTCTCCTCTTACAGGTTTAGACTTTATTGTCTGCCCTTAATTTATGAAGTCAGACTCCTTGGAAATCAATATTTTTGCCATTGTTTTCAGTCATTTCCACATGCACCTCTGTGCTTCTCTGACACACCCATTGTCAGTAATATACTTCTGAGCCACAGCAGGAGGAACTTTTGTGTACTCTTTGATGCAATAAGCAAGGCAAAAACATCTGTATATGCATACAGATGTATGTGTATGTGAAAAAGGAAAGTCCTTTCTGTTTGCCCATGGTCTTTACAGGAAGCTGATTTGTGCCACAAATATCTCTAAGCATCTTTGAGTTCTCCAAAGTTACAAATTGAAAGATGGCTTCAGTTTAAAACAGGATTCAACAGTTTGAACATATCTTTACTTTGCATAAATGTCTTAGCTAAACTTAAAAACAAAATATCAATTTTTATACTACCATGACAATGGCTGGTTCTTCCATACTTTTGTTTCTCAGTGATATTGGATGAAAAAGAAAGGAGAAATCATAAAATTATGTCTTTGAACACCACATCTGGAGAAGACTTCTTAAAATGTAGCATTTGGAAAAAGCACTTTGATTTGTGATACTGTTTCAAACTTTTATATTCACAAATGGAGTGAAAAATTATACTCTTCACTTTGCAGGGTTCTTTTAATCTCTGACCTACCAATATGAATAATGTTAATTTGATAAAAAAAAACCAAATAATTCCCCTTTAGATACTTGAAATATAATGGATTTTCTGTAGCTTTCAGAATGTCACTCACATATCTTCCTGTGCTAGTTAACAAAAGATTAAACAATTTCAAAAATGAGTTAATTAGTGAAATGGCACAGCCCTTCTAAGTGAAACCATTTCACAACATTGCTGTAACCTACTGAAAAAGAGACAGATGTGCATTACAGTGCAGATACTGAGATTGGATATGACATTCATTCCTAAGGCTGCTTACCTTAGCTTTATGGACTCATGACTCAAGTCCGCAATCAGTAAGGACTTTGAGCAGACATTTTATACATGCAAGTTGTCCTGTTGTCTTCATCACTTCCCATCTGTAAAAATGTGAAGCAATGCTGCTATTTCCCATGGCAGTATAAAGATGTCACTTAAAGCTTATAAAGATGAATGCATTAAGCATTTGAATATCATAGCAATAAGTGCACATAAAAAAAAAAAAGACTTAATTATTACTGTCAGAGAAGGATTTGGATGTGATTCAGTAAACAAAAAATGCAGCCACATGCTGAATGAGTATAAAAAGACATATAAGACAGCTGGTTCCTCCCTCAAGCAGATCTATTCTGTGTGGCAAGGCCCTAATCCAAAGTCAGTGATCGTCACAAAAAGGTTTCAGCTAACAGCAGTCAGCTGTGGACTAACTTTTGGCGAGGAAGGCATTTGCTCTAAATTTAGCACCAGAACGTGTCTATATGCTTACAAACATATACTTACGCAAACAGGAAGGATTCTGGAATCATGGAATAATTTGGGTCGGAAGGGATTTCTGGAGATCTGCAGCCCAACCTTCTGCACAAAGCAGGGCCAACTTCAATGCTAGAACAGGTTGTTCAGGACCTTTTCCTCTTGAGTTTTTAAAATTAACGAACTCTTTAAAGCCACCAGACAGCCTGTTCCAGTGCCCAGAAACTCTTGCTGTGAAATCTACATAGAAAATCATCCTTCAAACACTTTCTAGCTTTTTGGGGTTAAATTTTGCAGGTATTCTTTTATATTAGTTTCCTTTTCAAGTTCATAGCCAAAGTCGTGCATATGTGGGTAAGCTCCTTGAAACAGAGCTGTATTTTTCACAAAGCTTTTATAGTGTCCATTCTTAATTGGTGATTAATATTGTAACAAGTATAACATCAGCCATAAAATTAGAATGTAATGTAAGCAAGATACAGTTATGTTTTACGTCCAAAGGTACTTTTAGTATTTCAGGTGTCTGTCTCTTTCTGCATTAAAAGTTCTTTGCCCTGGAGACAGGAGTCATATGTACCCTCCAAGAAATCACTGACATAATGGAGAAACACTTTACAAAACCCCTTTGTTCTCTAATGCAGACATGAAGCTTTTCCTACAATAGGACACTGACCGAGGTGAAATTGCACATATTTTCAATTTATTAATGCATAAGGACGAAAAATTTCCTGGGGAAAAAAAACAGCTTTTCTGTTGTGAGATCTCCCTAAAATCACTGGGTGGTGCAGCACCTGTAGTGATACAGCTCTGTTCAGAAGAGAGCTGTAGTCTGCCTTCAATGTACAAACAAAATAAAGCATTCTTTCCTCTTGTAGAATCATTTTCATACATTTAACATTCTTGGTTTATGATAAAAAACAAGTTCATTTCTTGTTGTGTGATTGATTTATAATTAATTACATATTCTGTTTTCCGTTGTAATGCTTATCCATGATCCTTGACTTGGTAACAGTTGTTAGCAATTTTAAAAAAACAGACTTGTTCTAAGGACTGCAACAAGCACATAGTATCAGACAGTTTGCATAAACTCTCATTTTCTGGTTTGTTTGCTTTTTCTAGTCCATTTCATTATCATGCAAACGGAGTTAGGCCATTTTGCAGAGAATCTAATTGTTAGCATAATGTGTCCTCATTATTTGTGCAGTGCAGCAGTTTGCATTTGGCATTACCAAGTGTAACAGATAGCCATATAACAGCATGATTTTTGAGAAGCAGAGGCTGCTTTTTATCAAAAGCTGTACCTACTGGTTACCAAATACAGCTTAGAATCACCAACAACCTTCAGCGAGCCTAAAGTACACAGCTCTTCCAGAGTCTAAACACGCCACTGTTTGTGTCAGTAGAAGCAACATCAGTTTTCTGAACCATACATTTGAAGTCTTTGTCCCTTAATGCTTTCATTTTTGTATAAGCTATAGCTCTTAAATGTTGAAGACAGTATTATGCTATGCCTACATAGTTGCAGCAAAGGAATAAAGATAAATAAAAGACGACTAAAATAGCAAATGGAAACCAAACTGATCTCTTTTTAGCTAGTAATCGGAATGCAAAGCTTAAACTTTCATCCTGTTTCCAAACAGTAAATCTTATCTTTTCAGAATATGCTGCCAATTTAGCACTGCTGAACTTTGGAATACAGCCATCCACGCATAAATACATTTGCACATTATTTTGGTTGGCTCTTGCTAAAGCCATATGCTGGGGGGAGTTTTAATTAAAAAGACACCTCAGAAAAACTTGCAGTGTTCACACAGGGTAAAACATCTTTCAGAGTTCTAAAATGTCAATGAAATACTAAAGTAGAAGGAACGGTTTTCTCCCTCCATGAATGTAAATAATGCTTGTAGAGTGAATTTTAACAGCCAATATTTACTTTTTTATGAAGACACTTTTCAGTCACCTGTGTTCTGACATTCAAGGTTTTGATGCAGGAAGGATCAGTCGCTTCTAAACCCCAGTGACCAAAAATAAGCAATCCATGCTCCTCTGCCAGTTGCCATGGAGCACCATTTATGTAGCACAGAGTGACAAAGCAGATAAAGAATAAGGGTTATTTTCAAGCAGTATGCAAAATTATTTAATGTAATTGAATAGATGAAAACTGAAATATCAGAAGAGGGTTTATATTTTTTCACTGTCAATTTCCAACTAAAATATGTACTTTGTAGATATGTATGTTGTGTTAACTAGGAATAGATTAGACGGCAACTGCCATTGTACTTCAAGCATGAAGGAGTTTGTTTCTTAATTTTGGCACTAAACCTATGGCTTATTGAACAATATTGCATGCTTACTCTGGATTTGCGTCTTCTAATCATTAGGAAGTGATCAATCACTATTGAACTGTGTATATAACTGCTGGGTATTGAGATGACATCAGTAGTGGCACTGACACTACAGTGATCTGACATCAGTAGTGCCAGAAGAGGGGACAACCCAAGTTCCATTGCATTCCTTGCACAAAAAAACCGTTTAAACAGACTTCTCCAGTTTTCCAATAGCTTCCAGTTTGCCAGCCTCCTGGTTTTCTGGAAAAGGCTTAAGAAGTTTTTCTTGAATCAGAACAAATATTTATTCCTTCAACAGGACAGTGAAAAGAAACATATGAATGAACCAGACCGGGGATATGGGAGGGTTCAATTTTGAGTCCTTGCTTCCAGCAGCAACTCTACTGCTGATACTGCTGGAGGAGCTCAAAGGAACCATGGCTCCATTGTCTGCACTGGGGAGGGAGAGTGGAATCTTTTTCCCTTGATATGAAAGTGAGGAAGAACATCTCCTCTTTGTTCCATACAGATCAGTGCTGGCTCCCTTGAGCATTAATCAGACAGTGATTATTCGAAGTGAAGATTTGTGTCTATAGCAAACCATGCCAGCACAGAACTCCAGATTCTCTGGGGAGCAACAGATACACTGTCAAGAGGATGTGTGCATAAACACTGATCCAACTATGGTAGACTTTTGTAGTATCTGAGGGAGCAGTAATTCAGGTTTTTTTTCTTTCCTCCTTTGCAGGCACTTCTGTATCCTCCTTTCCTCCCTGATGCCAGTGATGGAAATGTTGGTAGCCTCTTAATCTTGTCTCAAGATGTGGGCAGGTTTGGATATGAATCAGTTTCTACAGAACAGTGGCAGCTGGAATCAGTCAGAGGCTTCAGGCTGCTATTTCTTGCCTCACTATTAGTGGATTCCTTTGTACTATCATCCCTGCTACCTTACCTTCACAGTACTGAGTTCAGCTTTGGCTCAGATTTGGCAGTGTTTCTGCAAACCCCTCTGAATCTTTTCATCTTCCTTTCCAAAGTTTCCTATAGAAATACTGGCTGATTGCAGTAGTTTTATATGAGACATTGCTATAGTCTTCCAGCAGTTTGATTTATAGCAGTGCAAACACGTTGGTAATTGTGTGTAATAATTTACTGGTCTAGACTATAATAACTTGCACTTACTAACGCTGATGAAAGCTTTTTGCCTGTAAAGCTTTTCTGAGTCTCGCTCACTCTTCTTGTTTAATTTTTGATACATTTTTAAAAGGATGCTTTGTTGCGCTGGGAAAACTGTCTGATGGGAAAATCCCTCTTAATGTACTTTGTGTTTATGCCCTCAGACAGTAGACTTATAAACTATATTTTAATCAAATTTCAGCATTTTTGGGCCACATATGTTCTTGTCCAAAAGGTCAATAAATGTTCCTAGTAAAACTTGGAGTAAATAATGGTATAAAATAATAAGATTCACAGTTATAAATGTTTTTGTTTATAAATTTTGAATATGTTGTGATCACATCATGTGAATTGGTCTCTTCTTCCTGATTTGTGAAAAAGAGTGAACACTTTACTCTTTCCAACCTTTTTGTTTCTGCTTGGATTCATTATTCATCTTGGATCCCTTTCTTTCAGCAATAATGTTACCACAGAATCTGAATGTATTCTGACAATGTAGCTAATGGTTTTATGTTGTTTTAACCTTTCTGGGTTTATTCCTCTCTTTATTTGTACTCCAGTTCTGTCTTTGTTTTTGCACTGAGCTAAGACTTTTCATTTGCTATCTGTAGCAACCCACAGCTCTTTCCATCTGTTACAGTTAATCTAGAGTCCAGGAATACATTTGGTGGTCAATATTACTCTGAAACCTGTATTTTTCAACAGTGAATCCCACTTGATGTCACATTTCCTTGATACTTGGGACTCTGAAATGCCTCTATCTGCCTTAGTCTAAAAAATATCCTGTCATCTGAAAAAATTTGCTTCTTATTATTTATTGGCCTTTCAGGCTTGCTAACATATCTTTGAGTGGTCAAGAAATCAGTTATGTTTTCCCTTGTAAAAAGATTAGAATTTTCAGAGAAGCCTTGAATCCCAAATTATAACAAAAGACCACATGGAAGGAAGGGATGTCAGTCTTGATTTGGAACGTTTGAAAGAGCTTGAAACTAAATTGTCCAATTCATCAGGCAGGCACAGGATAACTAAAAATTGTTTCTGCTAGAGAAACTGGGAAATGAACAGATTTTTTCCTCTTTAAACGGTGATTACTGTTCAGTCTGCCCAGACAGGTAGCTTTGCATTCTGTTTTGCAAGAGTACAGTAGCTACCTGCAAACAATACCAAACTAGGAAGAACTGAGTAAGCACCGGAGGAACTGCTGATTTTGATGAAATGGAGAAACAGAGTGAAAAAATGCAAGTAAATTGCATCTAGATGCAATTAAACAACGGCACATATACATGGTAGAGTCCGTAAGGAAAGGCTCTGAAGGGTATTGTAGCAGAAAGCCAGTTAGTTCCTGTTGTGGAAGAGGCAAACGTTCAAATCGGATTACAACCTGCAAGAACAGTAAACAGCCCTCTTGCTATACTTGGTAAGGCTTTAGCTAGGAAAATGTTCATATTGCAGTGCCAGTGAGTAGGCTGGGAGTACACAAGAATTTGGGAGAGGACATAGCCAGGACAGCTGACCCTTACTGGGCAAAGGCATATTCGATAGCGTAGGGAATCATGCTGAATAGTAAAACTGAGGGGAGCTGGCCAGGGAACTGTCCCAGTGCTAGGGGCAGGATGGACATTGTTCAGTGGTTGGTGAGCAGTTGCACTGTGCATCACTTGGTTTGTATATTGTCTTATAATCATTAATAACATTTTACTTTCCTTTTCTGTCCTACTAAACGGCCTTTACCTCAACCCACGTGTTTTACCTTTTTGCCTATTCTCTCCCCCATCTCACTGGGGCAGAGTGAGCAAACGGCTGTGCTGTGTTTAACTGCCTGACAGGTTAAACCATAGCACAGGGAGAGCCAAGTTGTATGTTAGAAAAATAGAATCCCTTCTAACAGTGAGCACCAGGTGGGATTGCTGAAGAGGCTGTGAAGTTACAGGAGCCCTATAAAACAAATGTCTGCTGTGAATTTCTTGGGGCATGACATAGTTGGGATTCATCTTGCCCAATTTCATCTGTCAAAAAGCATTCGCCATTCAGTTTATCCTCTGGGAAGTCTTCACGGTCAGTGGAGGCAAACTTAATGGCAAAGACAATTTATCTTATGCTAAATGAGGTATCTAGACTAGGTAGACTGACAGGGTGTTTTCTTGGTTAACTCAAAAGTAGTCTGGAGGCACTATACAGTTTTGGTCCTGTGACTGGCTTCTAGGGTATTTTTTAATGGTTGTAAGCCAAAGGAAATGTGTGATATTCTTTAAAAAGCATTACATTTCACTTGTTTGAGATATCTACAACTTTAAAGGTGTGTCAGTGACATAGATTGCTAAATATTCCCATGAGTGAATGCAAAAAATGCATGACTATGGTTTGAACCATAGTTTGTTTAAATGATGGTTCATCAACTTACTGACATAACAGAGGAACTCCTGATTTTTCAAGATCTTTATGATACAGCTTTCTCTGAAGAACATATTTGTTAGCAGCTATGTTTCATTACATGCTACTTGCTAATGTTTTGGAAAGCTTAACCTGTGTAGACAGAGAGAAAAGCTTTAGTGGAACCATTGTGACTGTGTACATACCAAAGAAAATGAATAGTTTAAGATAACAACTTACAAGCATTCCATGAAAACATAGTGAGATGTGTATTGTGCAGTGATAAACCCTATTTGCATTCAAAAATGAAAGCAAAGCCTATCATCCTTGAATGGTTTATTCTACATGAGTTATTTTACTGTCTTTAATCATTATAATAATTATATAATAATATAATAAATATTAATTTAATAACAAATACTGCAGGAAAAAACCCAACACAGTAAGATATAGTATGAAGGAATATTGATCCTGAGCAACGAATAGAAATTCCAGAAACAACTTTCTCACTGCCAGATGACTTTTGGATGTTGATGTAAATATGAGGACATCTTAGCTGATACTAACATTAAGTACCTTCCATTTGAAAGCAGTTCAGACAGGAGGTTAAACCAGAAGGAGTAAAATATGATATGACCATTGTATATGAAATTTCTTACCTTAAAGAAATACAAACACCTTGGAAAGAAAAGGCCATGTGATTCTTCCAGTAGCATCGTGGTAATTATTATTGATGGATTTACTGGGAGTACATCTGGACCTTAAGAGACAACCATAAAGAATAGTGCACAAGTGCCCTTTTCTTTTCCTTTTTCTTGCCCAAGCCAGGCTGCTCAAATAGGTTTGCAGTCCAAAAACCACAGTGCATGTTAATGAGTGCTGAATCCATCCAGCAGTTGCTCTTATATCCCATTTCAGGTTAATAACATAGAAAAAAATTACCTTTTACCAGTAGCAAATTCACACATGGCTGATGTGAGAATAGAGGGAATACATAATAACTTCACACTGTCAATGCACTGGAACTATAAGCTGTCAACTCTCACATCATCCAGTTACAACAAGAAAATCTTTGAAACCATTACAGCTTCAATTAAAGCATTGATCTAAACCAGTAAAAATAGAAGACGAATTAAGTGTACCTGAAAATAGTTACTTTAAAATTAGCTTGACATTCACACTGTTAAACTGGAAGGAGATGCTTTCTTCAGTATAGAAATGAAACAGAAAATTAGATTGCACCCAGGCAGAAAAACTTACAGATTCTAATCCAGGAAAACATATGCTTACAAAATTGACCATGGGTGTAGTAATTATTTTGGACAATTTCAGTGTAGCGGGTTGTCATCCCTTGAGGACTTTGTCTTAAAGTTACAAGTAAAAGCTGACTGGGCCAGTGACTTGGAAGAGTGTAATTAGGGCTCATATTCTTCGTGATGAGGTTTGTGCAAGATTACGGCTAAAATAGGACAGAATATATAGAACTTGAAATAACAGTATAAAAATTTCCTGGGATGATGAACCACTAATAAACTGGAAGGGCCACACTTCTTTGAAAATCACTGTGGAAATTTTTTCTACTGACACAGAAGCCCAGCCATAAATCAGTACAAATTGGTTTTAGTTTGGGGTTTTCTGTTGTTGTTGTCTTTTTTTTTTAATTTGGGGCAGAATCAAATCATAATCGTTATCATCATCAAGTGACCTCCACATGACATTATTAATATAGTAACAGGTGGAAGATAGAATTTAGGCAGAAACACATGACAAGTATTATCCTTTGTAATGTACAACACATTATCCAAAGAATGGAAAGATGAATTGCAACTGCATCCATGTGCATTTGAAAGATGCTTTTGTTTTTCTTTTAGCAATACATTCAACAGAGTAACACACTAAAACATCATGCTTGACTACTTCTATGGTGTCTCAATTTTAATACTATAAGATGCCACAAATCCATGGAATTATAAATTATGATTTTAAAATGTCAATCACTCCGTTCTTTATAAAATAAAAACATTCATATTATGAACTAACATCCTGGAAACATTAGGGTTGAGATTCATCTGCTGCAACTTCAGACAGCTTTTCAGAAATTACCACATTCGGGTAAGAAGAATCTAATTCTGGGATTCTCTCTTTCTATACCCAACAATAAAAGAAGTTCATACAACTAACAGTATATTAGACATCTACAGTGCAATGTCTATTACTACATTATTGCAGTGCACATTGCAATGTTGAAAAAATCTTTATACAGTCAGGTAAATTTTAGTCTGAGAAAGTTTCTCTGAATTTGGTAATTTTAGAATTGCTTTCATTCCATTAGCATTAGCAGAACGTCTATGGAAACCGTCATGAAAGCAGGCCTCTTCCACCTCAAAATTTTGTATGTGTTAATAGAAATCAGAATATCTTTATCTTTATTCTCAGCACACCATACAATCTGTAAAGGCGGACCTATGGGAAGGAATGATGGTGAAACACTGCAGGAAGCACGAGCACGTGGACAGCGTCTTCTGCACACCATGAGCTTTCCCTCTTAGCTCACTCAAAGCATAGGATTTAGGGAGCTGCTGAAAGCAGTATCCCCAAAGATGCAATACTACCTTCCACATATGCATTTGAACCTTTGTAGATTTTTCTATGTGTTGTATTGAGCAGTGTGAGCAAGTATTGGCTATCAAGACTTAGTAACTGAGAGATGCATCAACTGCTTCAGAAATATAACCTCAACTTCAGAGGTGAATAAAAGAAGAAAAAGGGAGGGTTCTTTGCAATGATGTGGGGTAAATGTGTGAGTGACCTTTCTTATATCTGTGGTGTCAGTACATCAGGGTCATAAAGTAGCATCATAACCACCAAGCTGAACCAGAACACTGCTATGAGACAGATAATTACTGTGGCCTGTACAGATATTTTAGCATTCTAGACCCTGAACAAGCTGTTGCATTGTATGAAAGAGCCCTTCCAAGCAAAAGTTCTCTGGTGAGCAAAAAATTAATTTTAAGTATTAAGTAACTAATATAGAGTTAATAATTCCTAATTCTTAAATCTTTACTGGTAAACAATATCTTACATAAACTACAGTTTGCTTGTTTAAATTTGATTTGTATGGAGAAAGGTCAAACAGGTCAGTGTGGACCAGAGCTCATAACCCGCTGCATCAACACTCTTTCTGTGTGTAGGTGGGCCAAGTATATCGTGGTGTCAGTATCCAATGACAGCTGTACAATCTGCACTTTTAGGAGGTATTAGCATTATTTACAAATTTTTGTATAACACCACAGAAGCTGATGTCTCTTATGTGCTTTTTTTGATACAACTGCCAGGAAAAATTAAGGTGGAGTTTGCAGGAAGAATATTCCTGCAAAACATAACACTACCAAAACCTGTGGCTTATTCTCCACTTCGATTCTTGACATATATATGGTGTCGCAACCTGCGGGAGTGGGAGGGTAGGTCCGCTCCGGGTAGAGTAGCGAGGAATTGCCGTGGCTAGCTAGCAGGTCGCGGCATTCACTAGGCCCCAGGCGCTATGACGTAGCGGCGCAGGAAAAACGCGCACGCACGCAGCACCGGAGGTTGTGTGGAGTGAACTTTATTAACATGGAGACAGCAGTTTTTATAGGGTCTGCCGTGGAAGGGTCTGGAAGAAAAGCGGAGCTTACCAAACAAGGTGAGACTGGGAGGTGCAAGTTTACAAACTTGGGAAGGATAGGTGGAGAAAAGGGAGGCTTTTTCCAAATTTGAAATGGGGATGGTAACACGGACATATGTGGTCACTGAGAGAGATTGTGACCATATAAGGAATAACAATATTAACAGAGCTTAAACTGATTATATACGAACGAATAACAAAATATTTAACAATTATAATTACATAACTTCTGTCTTAAACTTGTTGTAGAGATCTTCTGTAAAGTGAGTCCCCACAATATGGCATTTTTTTCTGTATATCATGGTGTCTTATTTCCATGTCTTTGTTTGAATGATGACTAGGCTCCTGGAAACAAATATCTTGACTAATTAGGAGTCTGGCTTATGTCTGTTGCTGTATTTTTTGTGACTGCTATCCAAGCTGCAGTGCTACAAAACAATCAATTCTGTAAAGGATCCTAGGCTTCTTCTAAAAGTTTGTACCACACTAAAACTTTAGTCAATTCAAATATCTCCAGAAATGGTATGTTCTTGTTGCTTATGTTAGTGACTGATGGTTTATGTTGGCCATGACTTCAATTTTGCAGTGATCTGGCTGTATTCCTTCTGAAGACAGAAGGGATTTCATGTGATAAACTTAGATTTCTGCAGGCTGGATAATATCTTGATTGAACTTCGACATAGTCTGTTTGGGTCCTTGCCATCACTTGCATTTCTGATTGTGATCTGTCTGAGTCGATGCTGGTTTTATTATATCATCAGCTCTTTAATACACAGGGCCTCCAACAGTTATTGTTCTTTTGCTGAAACTTTCCATTAACTGGCCCTAATGGAAAATATAGACACTAATGTTTACAGCACCTGGGTGCATACTTGAGATATATGTCTTGCCGAAATCAAATTGCATATATCTGACTTTCTTATCCATAAGAATATCTTTAACTTAATATTTGGATCCAGATGTATGTTGATGCAGAAATAGAATAATTCCAACTCAGTATATATAGCCTTGATAAAACTGGTAGGATCCAAAAAATGGTAAAAAATCATATCTTTCTTATCATAAATACACTTTAAAAAGTAAAACTAATAACAAACCCTAATGCCTGACCAAAATGAAACAGGAACCATAATCTTTAATGCTTACCCCAATCCTAAAATTAAACAGAGCCCTAAACATAACACTAACCCAAACCCTAAATCTAACCAAAACTTTCAACTTTGCATTTATCTCACTCATCATTTTAAGCCTAACTCTACCCTAACTGAACAACAAAATCTAAATCTTAAGCATAACAGCTTTACCTTAATGCTAAACCCTACTATAATGCTAAAGCCAAACTCAATCACTGAACTCTAGCCCAGTATCTGAATCTGAATACTAATAGTGAACCATAATTCTAACCATAAGCGCCCCTATTTGAAGAGTTGGCGTAACCCTGTCCCTGACTCTAAACATAAAGCCGAACAAAATCATTGTCTGCAAGCATTGCCGTGACTTCTGATCCCAACCTGAATTCTAGTTCTACTTTGCCCAAACCCATAATCATAATTGCAAACCCTAGTACTAAACTGGCAATAATCTTTAGCCATACCCTGTTATCTTCACCCCAACAATAAATCAAATCCTCCACTTGACATTAAACATAAACACAAAACCAAACCTAAACTGAATTCTAACTCTAATGTTATCCCCAAGATTAAATTTAGGGCTTTGGTGTTACCCATGCATGAAAGGGAGGGATTTGGAGGTTAGGGAGTTGGTTTCAGTTCGGGATTAGGCTTTTAGAGTTTTTACTATTGGTTGGTTGAATTTTTCTTAGGATATGGTTTATAATGAGGTTAGTCATTGGAGTTGGTGATAAGGTTTGGGCATTGTGATAGGGGCTAGTCACTGAAGTGAAGATTGACATTATGGAGTGCTTTTCCATGGCATGGGAAATGTCACAGAAGAATAAATTTTAAATTTAAGTATAATATTCAAAGAAAAAAATGGCAGTAATATCAAATCACTGGCACGAGACAATTTACACCCAGACATTCCTAAGAAGCTGTAGGGTAAAGTAGCTGAGCTAGTAACCCAGGTTTATAACCTCTCACATAAAAGGATCAGAAAATCAGAATACAGTACTAATTTTTAGTGGTATTAATGGGATCCAGTAACTACAGACCAGTACATCTGATGCTTACACAGTAAAATCACTGGCAATCATGATAAAAAATGGAATTTAGAGAAGTCATAGATAGATATCAGTCGCTGGGGAAGTCAAGAAAACTTTTGTAGAGGTACATTACATATCATTTATCTCTAAAAAAATCATATCAAGTGTTAGAGAGGACAAACATCCTCTTCGTTAAATTTACTTAGACTTTCAAAAGGCATTCAAAAATATTGGTCATCAAATGGTCTTCAAAAAATTATTCTACTATGTGATAAGAAGCAAATCCTTCACATGATAGAATAACAATTAAAAGGTTGGAATTAATTACCAGTTTTCTGTACATATGAAAGCTGCAAGTGGAGTACAATCTGCTCACCATATTCACTGAAGACATGGAAAGTCTTGATGGATGTGAGAGTTTGATACCTGATATTTGGGATTTTAAAATCAACAACTGAAAGTGCAGGAAGATCTTATGAGACTGGCTGGTAAAGAAGAGTGAAGGAGCAAAATCACTTTCACTGTAAAATGGATGCAAAATGATATAAAGAGAAACAAACAACTCTAACACTGTATGCAGGTTGATTGACTCTGCATATGTACTCAGTAGTAATTGATTACTATCACTTAAAAAAAGGTCTTCAAAGCATTTCAGGGGAAAAAAACCAAACCAACCAAAAAAATCCACCAAAACAAACAGACTACCTCTACACTCTGCTCTGGGAGTAAAATAAAACAGAACTGAAAACATGATAGTATCAATGTACACAGGAAATGTGTACCTGCTCTGTATTCTGTATAGTGCTGGAACCTGCTTCTGAAAAAGGATGGAGGAGAATTAAGAAACATAAAAGAATGAGAAGGGTACCCAAACAGTTGAAATAGCTTCAGTACAAAAGCATATTAAGTAGACTAATACTCTTTAGTTTGGTAAAGTGAGCAAGGTTATGGACAGCTGTTCAGCTTCTCTTCCAATATAAGAACTAGGTGATACCAAAAGCTACCAGATTCAAAAGTAACATAAAAATATATAACATATAGTTAAACTCTGGAAACACTTTCCTGTTGAATGCTGTGGTAAAGTTTACAAGAGTTCACTAAATGGCTGGCTAATATGTTGGAGAAAAGTTGATTGTGTTAAGAAATGCAAAGACATCTCTAACCAAAGAATCGTAATTTACCAGGGAGTAGGAGAATTTCTGTGGTATAACAAAATATTTTCACCTACATATTTATGTTCACTAGCCACTGCAGGAGACAGGATTCTAGCCTAATTATGCACTACAATTTAATCTGAAGTGACATTTCTAAAACTTCAGGTTGATAGAACGAATAAGGAATCAGAGCAGGGTGGATGGATAAAGAGGAAAGAAATAAGTGAATGAACGCAATAGAAAGATGAAAAATAGGTCAGAAAACAGAACAGAAAATAGTGAAGGGTGAAAAATGAGCAGCAGAGCAGTGATGGAGAAGAGAAAATGGAATAAATACAGCAAACAATAAAAACATCCTTCAACACCCATGATCTCAGACTGAAACAAATGTAGAGGATTGCTGGGGTACATAGGAGAAAAGAGGCATGTATTACAGAAAAGATGAAAAAAAACCTTAAAAATTTGCAGTTCCACCAATCTAACTGGAAACTGAGCAGAGATATGACTGTTCTACACAAATATGTTCACATACATCAGGAGCATAAGCTGAAGGACAAAGTCATGAGAATGAATAGGTATTAGTGAGCCATGAGCAGGTCAGGGATGGAAATTCAGTCAGCAGGACAGTGAGACTGTGAGATCGCCTTTGAGTTGGAATAGCTGGGGCTGTTCGCAAAAGCTACTGTAACATGTCAAAACAGGAGACTAGAATTTATAAACCCATTGCCCATTAAAATTTTGTCCCATTTTAAATACCAGAAAAAAAATGGAAAATATGTCAGGTTGTCTCAAATTTTTTTCTAGGATGGGTTTATGCATCTCTCTACCACGTAACAGGAACAGATTCACACAGCTTAGAGTTTGCATGGACCATTGTTACCTAGTTTGATGTCCTGTATTCACAGACCATTATATTTCCTTCAGGGAAGTCCCGCTTGAGTGCAATAAACTTTCTTCGTCCAAAGCACATTTTCTGGGTAGGTATTTGAGTTCAGTTGAAAGCATTTGAAAGACTGAAAGTGCACCACTGCTTTCAGACTTGTCCCTTTGGATGACCACAGGAACAGTTAACCTTGTCTATGGAATATTTCTAATTTGAATTTTCATGGCTTTGGGTTTTTACTGTTCTCCGTGAGTTTCATCAGCCGGTCGAGGGAGGGGATTGTCCCGCTCTGCAGTGGTGCAGGCTCACCTTGAATATTGTGACAGTTTTGGGCACCACAATATAAGAACAATATTAAGCTATTAGGGAGTGTCCAAAGGAGGGCCACAAGGATGGTAAAGGGCCTTGACAGGAAGCCATATGACGAGTGGCTGAGGTCACTTGGTCTGTTCAACCTGGAGAAAAGGAGACTGAGGGGAGACCTCATGGCAGTCTACAATTTCCTCGTGAGGGGAAGAGGAGGGGCTGACATTGATATCTTCACTGTGACCAGTGACAGGACCTGAGAGAATAGCCTGAAGTCGTGTCTGGGGATGTTTAGATTGGATATTAGATTAGGGTTCTTCAGCCAGAGAGTAGTTGGGTGCTGGAACAGGATCCCCAAGGAAGTGGTCACAGCACCAAGCCCGAGAGTTCAAGAAGCATTTGAACAATACTCTCAGGTGTGAGAGTACATGATGTGACTCTTGGGGGTGGTCCTGTGCAGGCCAGGAGTTGGACTTGATGATCCTTGTGGGTCCCTTCCAACTCCGCATATTCTGTGATTCTGAGAGGTTAAAAATCATCTCAGGAGCTAAGATGTGAAAGTATTGCACATGTCATTGTACATATCATATTCCGGTTGTGCAAGTATTTATACAATACAATCACATTAACTCAAATCTTCCTGAAAAGATAAATAATACTGAATTTAGCCATTTGTTATAAGTTATTTCCTCTAACTTACAGACACTGCTTACATATCTCTTCTAACTTTTGCTATTCTTTCAGTAATCTTCTTGAAATATGGATTTCATTTGCACAATTTCAGGACAAGCTGTCTCTGCTGGAGTTCATATTTTGGAATGATAGGTCTTACAAAACCAAACACATTGACACATTACCTATTATTAATCTACAAAATATCGCAAAAGACTGTTATATCAATGCATCCTTGCTATATGTACCTGCTTTCCTGGCTCAATGAGTGATGATTTTTGGAGAAACCACTTCAAAGATGAGGGAAATTACTGTGAATTGTAAATTAAGTACATTGATCTGTGGAAGTTTTCACATTCAAGAAGCATAAAAAGTTGTGTGCAATGAGAGATCAAACACTTGACACAAATACTGGAAACAAAGCAAAGTCTATGATGCAGACCTGACAAACCTGCACCAGCATCAGAGTCCAATATTCTGACCAATTTATTTTAACTATTCCACACATGGAGGATTTAAAGTTTAACACTAAGTTTACTCATTTGAATCTCTTCCGACGTTACATGGAATTTTGATTTTGCAAGAGGATACAGCAACATACTTAAAACACAAGTACAAATAATCAGAGTATAGCAACTGCATTATATAGCTGAATCACAGTATTAGCATAATTCTCAATCTTTTTCTTGGTTGTATTTTACTTCTGTAAAACCTTGTCTTATTTTTCTCACCAAATTAAAAGAATTTCTCTTAGAGAAGAGTGTGTGGCTCTTTCTCCAGATGGGAATTCAAAATTATAACAACCCAAAAGGCTTTTTAAAAGTCTTAAATAAAATGTAACCGCTCCAAGCAGCTTATGGCTTAAAATCCAGAGTGTAACAGTTGGTTGCTCTATTACAAGTTGTGTACTCTATTACAAGTTGTGTGACTGTTTCTGTTCTTTTCGTTAATTGAGGGATGGATAAGAGGTTGATTTATTCAGCTAGTACTATTTGTTGATTCACTCAACTAGTTTAGCCAGTTGATTGCTAATGTAATCATTACATCATCAACTGATGTAATCGTTTTTACAGAAGGAAGACAACTGTCCAGTCTTCCTTGTGCCAAGTTTAGATTTCTTTGCGAAAGTCGTGACCATTCCCTACATCCCTCTCTGAGCTTCATGGACATGTCACCATTCAAATCTTCTCTGATCAGTCACAGCCAGACAGATCCTGGACAAATTATAAGGTTTGGAACATATGAACTGCCTTTGTTTAATATTGTTTTCTGCTACATCAACTGCATCTGTGTTTCAAAATGTAGTCATCACTAGCAAATTAGGTCATTACTTAAAAAAAGGTGAATTGCTTGCTCAGATTAAACCTTGGACCTGAGGAGCTGGCAGATGGACTGGAGTCGTAATGCCAGTCTTCTGGAACAAGAACACTAATTCAATTAAGAGAGGTAAAAGGCAAGGGACTACAAAAGGCAGCCTCAAGTCCAAAGTATGTCTTTTGTATTTGTGCCATGCAGAGATAAATCATCTCAGTGTTCCTTCCTCATGCAACCAAGGATTGTGTTTCCTTAAATTGCCACATTACAACATGGGAGGTAATAGTGAGTTGTCCATCAGCTGTGTTCCTTAAATTGTGTTCAGTTTTCAATTGCTTTTGAAGCTACCAACTTCCATTTGTTCAGATAGGTTTAATTACCATGCTCGTTATCTTAAGAGATGTATAGAGTAATTAAAATTTTTCCTATCTGGAACGATGCTTTACAATACACTTTCTGACAAAAGATAGATATTACACTCCAGGATAGCTGCTCTGTTATGGCAGGCAGCATCAAGGAGCCCTCAGTGTCACCTAATTTAGCCATGAGGAACTGTAATGCCCTTGAAAGCTGCACCAGGTTATGCTAGCCTGCCACTCCACAATCCAGCGGAGAAAAAGACATTTGTCTTTGCCTGGTAACAGGTGATCTGAGCCTTTATATATAACCTGATATGTGTTAGGATTTAATAACATAATAGCTGAGACTATTACAACAAGGCAAGATGGACAATGTTAGACTACTGGAGGTGACTCTGGTTTGAAAGTTATAAACACAGTAATGAGAGGCTGAAGAAGAAAGATCTAGGACAATAGAAAAAAAGGTCCCGTCCTGTCCCCTCCCAAATGTATATTTTTAGATATAGAACTGCTGACTAAGGAACAATCTGGAAGAATAGTAAAAAATTCCTTACCAACAGAAGGAGGACATGAGGTACTGGCAGACCACATTCCTATGATTCTGTTCAATATATTCATGTCTCACATGACCGTGTTATATATAAACTGGAATACAATGACAAAACCAGGTGTATCCAGGTTCACAAAGTATATCATACTTATAATACACTAGGAATATTTTTTGCAGAAATTCCCATTCCAATTTACCTGAATGTGTTACAGAGTTATTACCAAAACATATGATTTTCTTTTAAAGAGGTTTTTTCTTCATCTTTCTATGTTTTTAGAAAAGCTGCTTATTTGTTGTTCAAATAAAATAATCAAATAGGGATTATATTCTGCAAAATGAATAAAAACTTATCCATGCTAAAATAGTAACAGAAACTGAGTCCAAAGACTGTTGAAAAGTGTTTTTCTCTGCATATGTGACTATGGAAATAGATATAAACCCTATACCAGATGTTTAATTGAAAAAAAAAGTCTTTGAGGCTGATTATATTTTTGCCTTACTAAATATGTGGCTTTCTTGAATTAGGACAAATAACTAGAAAACTTTTTAAACATAGTAAACTAAACTATATAAGTCAATAAACTAACATGCATACATACAACTTAACTTAGAAGCAAAACAACAAGACTGGAATATAGTTTATTTCTAGGCATGCAACTTCAGGTGCCATAGGAATGTTAACATTCTACAAAGAAGTATGCATCTGGCTCACTCAAAGAATATCAAATTTGCTGAATTGGAACTTGCCTAAAATTATTACATTGGACTCAAAAGGATATTGTGAGTCTGTCATGTAACAGCCTCCACAGAAAAATACAGTTTAGTTATTTGTTCGGTGCATTTAATAAGCAGGTAGGAATCTGTTGTTACAGTATGGAGTGGATTCTTGAAAGCATAGCAATATTGAGTGGTGTTGGATATGTGGGCTAATCTCAGTTCTCCTTTAGGACTGAGCTTCAGTTCAGAAAAGCAGGACTTTCTGACTAGAAAATACTACAGTGTTGTAGAAATCAGCACGCTAGGCTTCTGACTCACAAATCATCCACTAAATTAGAAATATAGAATCCCAAAATGGTGAATCTTTAAGAACCTACTATAACTCTAATAACAAAGAGAATCTGAACCTGCTCCTGTCTTGTAGAGTAGCTAGGTATGAAGATTTACAGGGGAAAAAAGTAGGGTTTTGCCTCAGCGTTCCTCTTCTTGGACAAGTTTACTCATTTTCATAAGCAGTTTGCTCTGTTTTCAGTTTGCCAGTATACAAAATGAAGCCCTGCTCACTTGACTGCAGTAAGCAGCTGGTTGTACCAGGAGCTGGATGCATTTCCAATTCCCTGAACCAAGCCAGCTCACTGCACAGCTATGCAAGCTGCAGAAACAGCACCATTGAGGGGAAGGAAACAAGCAGCCATGAGGAGGACAGCGATGTCACTCCCTGTCTCTGTAACTCTGCCATCATCTAACACACACATATACACACACCCACAGCTGTCCAGGTGTCTGTATACCAAGCATCCATAACCCCGCTCTGATATGACACAGCTGCATAACCTGGACTCAGGCTGCTCTGAGAAAGAGCTGTCTATGGATGTGTAAGAAAGTAAATGTTGTAGACACAGGATTTTTGAGAGAGAATCAGCAGTATCTCAAAGTTTCAAGGTTGAAATCACCAGCATAGGAAGACACAAGACCTAAAAGAAGAAAACGAAAATAAGGCTAATTAGGATGGTCAGTCTAGTTGGGACCTTGCTGGGAATTACCAGGTCATCAAGTAGAGCTTTCAGGGTTGCTGGCTTTTGCTGGAGCTGGCAAGACAGTAACTCAGCGGCAACTACTTTCCAGCAAGGGAACGCTTCCCATCCTGTCTGGCCAGCAAGGATGTCTTCAGACACCTCATCAGGATGATAAGAGCCTAATAGCTCTTTGCTGACATATAGTTTTGTAGTAACTAGGCACCTAAATGCCTCCTTTCCTTCTGCTTTTCTCTTTCTCCCCAGAAGCATGCTTATTGTGATACTAGTAACATTCATACACACAGATCTTTCTTGTTAGAAGCACACCTGTTGGAATCTGAAGTGTGTTGCTAACTCCCGGAGTAGATATGCTGCTGCAAGAACCCCCAAGTGAAAGGCAGAGCACCCAAGGACTAGCATGTTATGTAGAACCAGCTTCAGCAAGAAATGCAGCAAAGGGATCAAAGTCATGAGTACATTTCAAGCCTGCCTTGTTTAAAAGAGTGTGAAACACCATAATTCTGGGTGTCTTCATGTTTCTGTGAAGGTCGTAAAAATATTCAAAATCTGATGTACAAAATCTTTCTTTCTTGTGTTCTCTTCCATCATATAAAACAATGCACTTTTTCGCCCCATCTCATTGTCAGAAATTTTCAGCTTACCACTTGTGATTCTGTCTTGACAGTTTAATATCTCTGAGTGACAGTAGATATGAGTCAGACTAATCCATTGTATCCAGCTTTATGAACTTCTCTGAACTTGCAAGTGGTGCCAATTTATGTCACTTTGGGTGACTGAATAGATGAAGGTAATAAATTCATGTCATTGCCTTGATGCACAGTGGGAGATTGCATGCTGTTTGGCCAAGCAGGACTCTTGCCCATGAGGGCTGTCAGTTCTGTCATTGGATCAGGTCTCTTCCAAGGCTCTAGGCCCAAAGTGTTAGTGGAATTATTTCTTCCTCATCTTAAGGAAAAATGTTACCTGTTTAACCTCCCTGTACAGTCTGAATCTGATTCTACTGCATTGGGCTGTGTGAATATAATTATGTTTAACAAACAAACAAAAACTGAGAAAGTCCATAAACCTTAGAAAAGAGTCCTGCTGGCCACTTCCGCCTGGGGCAGAATTCTGTCTGACAAACTACGGAAGCCAAATAAATAAAAGTGAAGAATACACAGCTCTGCACTAGGAAGCAAAATATCTAGGACCATTATGTGGCATTCTTTGAATAGAATTATAAATGGAAGATAGAAAGAAAAATATCAAAAGAAGCATGAATAAGTGCTTTTGCATTCCCTGACACTTCATGAGAAAAGTAAAAATCTGCTTCTTCTCTATGTGAAATTAATTTTATTTTTTGAGCTCTGATAATCCACTAGGAAGTGATAGGGAAATATTTTGATGTCAGGGAGATACTTTTTTTTAAGCTGAAATGAAATGCTTTTCTTTGTTCTGCAAATGCTTTGATATGTAAAACGTTCAGAGAGAAATTAAAGAGCAAAATAATTTTAGATCAAATTAGCTAAACATTTTGTGGTTTGAACTTTTTTCTTTCACTGAACATGCTTAAATACAAAGAAAGTTTCAATTTCTCCCTGGAAGACATCAGATACCTTTAGAATATATCATAAAAAAAAGAGGTGAGGTAAATTGTATATCTCAAAGGCAATGATAAAATCCCAAATTCAAGCTGTTGTTTTGATTCAAGCAGCTTTGCTCTAATGCTACCTGCGTGTTAGGCTGCATTCTAGATGCTACTTTTTTCTGAGATGAGTAGCTTTCTACATCTAGAGATATAGGATATGTTTATATGAAGCACTTTGCAGTATTCATAACAGAAAAGAAAAATCAAAAAAACCAAAGCAGAATGTAGTTAATTTGATTACTAACCTGGGGTTCAGGCCAAAGTCAAAAAGTTACACTAATCCAAGCTCTTCTACCCGATGTAGTTCAGAAGATATTTTTGAATGTTACCTAGAAATTTGAGAAAAAAAAATTCTCGGTAGAACTAATGAAAATTAGGCCTCCTACTCTGCTGCATTGCTTTGAAAGTCTTGGTCATTGAATTGTTAAAAAAAAAAAAACAAACACAAAAAAACCAAACAAAGAGAATATTTGCATCATATTTGCGAAGAAACTAGTTATCATCACAAGCTCCATTTCAAAGTTGAGAACAAAGATGGGACTAAGTCCTTGGGTAAAATTTTCAATTAAACTTTGATAAGACAGGTTTCTAATAAACTTTGAGGATTTTTATAAAATTAAACTTTAGGTATTTCAAAATATGCATCAAAACCCCCACAATTTTAGAAACCAGTGACTCAACACCTGTTTCCCTATGGAAACTGGTCTCCTCACATTGAAATAATACTTATGTCTGTTTCAAATAATATTTTCTTCACAGTTTGCAATTATTTTGCAAAGAAAACTAATACAAAATACCTAGGGAATAAATACCATTTCAGCAAAATAAAATGTCACCAAAAAATGCTTCAGAAACTAAAACGTTATTATATGAGCAACACCTGAGAAAATTCTCTATTCATCATGAAGAGATACTAGAGAAAGATTAGAAGAAACTTTGTAATTTACTCAGTGTTCAGGTCCATGAGCTCAACCATTTTTATAATGACTTGGCATCAAGTTACAAGGTTTCAATTACTTCAGTTAGTACACTCAACTAGATAAAACATATGAGAACAATTAATGAGTCATTTCTCTTCAAATTTACATTTCTTTCATGAAGATTATTGCTTCTTTAATTAAAATAATTTCTTGTAAGTGAAAGTGCTACTTGTATTGTCTCAAGCAACGAATTCAATTTTCCTGTCTTATTCTCTTCTTTTAGTGACCTTTACTGAACCTCTTTCTACATTATACTTGATGTTTGTCTGCTAATGAAAAAGGTTAATAATTTGAAGGAGTTTGGGTTTGCCAGCTAAAAAAATCAGATTTTTTTTGCTGAGTTAATGTAATGTATGCTGAACTACTACTTTCACAGGCTCGCTAGAATCAAGACAAATGAACAGAAACACATTCTGAACATTCATCATTTTTGTAGCAAGCTACAGTCACGTGGGAAACTGTTTAGTATGCACAGAATAGCTAATATTAATTTTTATATATTTGGTCAAGGTTAATAAGATCTTTCTTCATAGCATAGTGTGACTACCTCCTGAATTAAAAAACCTTTAAAGATACTTACAAGATGGATGTCAAATATTAAAACAATAAGCCTTTTTTTCTTTGCCTTGTAGTATCATGTACAGCAAGTTATAGCAAGGGTTTATTTGCACTTGAAAGCATTAGTGTCCCCTCCACTAGAGACACTCTCCACTTCTAAAATTAAAATTAAGGACACCAGTGGAAGAAATATGACATATCAAGGAAAAATTTTCTGACATAAAGATCCAATATGATAAACTATTTTCCTTGATTAAAAAACACCATGATTTCTTTCATTGTACTTTTATACAGTTTTCTTTGTAAAAATGTATGTAGCTTCAGCTTGAGTTCTGACAAGCTTGATGCCATGACCACTTCCCTAGGGAGCCTGTTCCAGTGCCTAATCAACCTCTGGATGAAAAGCTTTTTTTCTAACATCCAACCTATCCATCCCCTGACACAGCTTCATGCAGTTCTCTCAGGTCCTATCACTGGTCACCAGAGAGAAGAGGTCAGTCCCTAATCATCAACTGGAGATTGCTCTAAAATAAGGAGGAAGTATAGTGTATCTCCTAGATGCTACTGAACTGGAAATTTTACTTTCCTGGAGTATTCAATTTTTTTGTATCACTGTCTCTTTAATCAATGACATTAATACTTTGCAAGCAAAAAGGGGACAGAAATCAAAACACATGCAACTAGTGCATAGGGTCTACATTGCCATGGTTGTGCAGCATCAAGATCTGATCAAGACCTTCCTTGCTTCTGGCTAGAACTCTCTATGTGATTTATAAAGCAGTTTACTAACAGGTTGAAAAAAAAAATGTTTACATAATGTGAGAGCACAAATGAAAAAATTTTGAGACTATTGTAATTTTTTAAAGTTTTTTTATTATTATTAGAATTTTGTTGTTAGTTATATTCAAATGGAACTAAGATTTCAGTCTCTGCCCATTAACACCATAAACCTCTTCAATATCCAGGTGTATATTTCAAAGATAAACAACTGTGTATTATTATAAATTAGGTCATTATTATAGTGACAAAAGTGTCAAACATTTGAATGCCTTAAATAAATCAACATACCAATGGCATTTTTTCATAATTTCTTTTGTGACAGAAAAAAAAGAGAAAAGTCTGATGCCTTGTCCATTTACATTGGGCTTCCAGTTTATTTGAGTGCAAATGGGTTTCCAAACTTGCCAGTTGTGCTTTCATTTTCACTCGTATTGTAGGTTTCCCACTGACACTGAAAGCAAGATCTAGAAACTACTTAGATCTCATTTCCCTCTGCCCAGTCCTATCCCTCACTTCTCTAAACATCTCTCAACATCCTCAGGGGTGGAGGGCTGGGATAATTCCATTTCAGTTTCTTAGCTCACCGCATTGATCCATCATCAGACGAACCCCTCCGGACACAAGATCTGTGTATCTTACCATAGGAAGATCCAAGGGGCATCCAATGTTGCACAAACATGGGCTTCTCAGCATCTGGAGTGATGTCAGATTTAGCTGCTATCTCTATTCCTTTTTTTTCCCTATATTTTATTGGAATCTTATTAAAACAGCTGTTTTATTAAGTCATTTGTTTCTGGGCCTTTATCATTAAGCTCAAGAAAGAACCTATACTGTTTCCCTCTCTCTGACACCCTGTCCTGGTGCAGAACGATTATAATCTCTGCATGAGAATCTGTGAAAGTGTCAGCAGAAGGGGTTCTGCTTCAGAACAGTGCTTGTGATCAGTCCTACTTCCCTCCCTCTTCCACCCTAGTGTGCACACAGTGCACTGTTATACCACCCATATTTGTAATTTTTTTAAAAAAATTACAAACGGGGAAATTTCATTCCTTGTTTGGATTTTCTAGTGATACGAGTCCTCTTTCCAGCCTCTTGCTGAAAATAAACAGGGTCCTTATTCTCTAAGGCTGACAGTTAAATTTAAAAACACCTATAATATTTAGCTAGCTATTGGAGGGTTCCGCTCTTCATGATGAAAAGAAACATATCAATTCAGATCTGCTTGTGCCTGGTCATGTATCCTGTTAATCCAGATTCTGATCCCCGGGACTGATTTCTCAAGTTGACCTTGGACCTGCCTCATCACTATGGGCTTATGTGATGGTCACTGGACTGACTCTGGTTACCATCACTGAATCAGCCCCAGTTAGTGTCACTGGACCTGATCCTGACTTCTGTTCCCAGCTTGACCTTGGACTTGCCTTTTCACCACAGTCTTACTTAGTGATCTGGACCCTTGACTGACCCTGAATGCCTTTCTCAGGCCAGTCCTGTCTTTCTCAACGTGGGGTTATGAGGCTGAACCTCAGCTGTCAAAGTCTCTGCTCTGTTCTGATATGACGTTTGGGTCACCTGGGTCTTTCTGTTCCCCAACATGACAGCGTGACAGTCTGTCATGCAGCTGTGTACTACTCTGTTTGAGCACTGTATAAGTTGTTTGTTATTGAGCCCTTTAAAGGACAAAATTAAAACTGGCTGTGCAAACCTTCTGGACCAAGCGAGAAAAAAATATGGATTGAACATAAAATGAAAGCTCAGATGAGTGGTCCATCTAACATCATTAAAAAGGCAAGAAGATATAAAAGTGAAGGAGAAAATTAATAAATACCCGAAATAAAAGTGACAGTATTTGACTGCATCTCAAACTTTAAATAATTGCTAGAGGCTAGAGGCTCCTGGGATGATTTACAATGAATATTAACAAAAAAGCTTGTCGACCTTAAGTAAATAAATCCATGACTCTAAGGGGTTGTGCTTGTCTGACATAATTCAATATGCATAGTATAAAAAAAGTGTAAACTGTTCAGCTCACACCTCACATAAACTAATAGATGTTGTCAGATGAACACTGAAGTCAGGACATTATTGGTTCTTGACAGAAAGTTACTTCCAGAACTCATCTCCTGCTCATTCTTGAAGCCCTCTGTAGGGCACTATTTTGTAACTATATGTATACATGTCTACCTTGGCATTTTATGGTATTTGAGAATCATTATTCAAATCTTTACTGTTTCAGGAAAACACTGAAAACTTCTCAATGTTTCAGCAAATGAATTTAGGTCTAACTGTCCTTTGCAGTGAAAAAGTGAGGGTAAGGGTGGAAAAATCAGAGACACGTCTCAGAGACGTAGCTTTTCAAGGAAGCTGATCATTGTTTATTATCCCTGTGGGGACTCCTTTTTAAAGATAAACAGGAGAAGGCTGGAGTAGCTCTGTGAGCAAACGAGGGTGCAAGGCCTTTATCTTCTAGAAATTAAGTATCCGTGAAGAAAACAGACTTTAACATATTCACTGTGAGTCCTGCGTCACCATACCTCTGGCAGCAGCAGACTTCAAGAACTGTACTGTTACTGTTCTCTCCACAGTTTTCTGCCCGGTCAGAAGATGGAAGGTGAAACTTAGTGCTGCTAAAAGTAGACTAATTTACATTAGTTTTTCCAACTTTCATTTCAATAATGTGTTAGAAGACAGAATCTAATGTCAAATTCTGCATATCTTACCACCTGAGGAAAAATGCACAGGGCTCCCAAAATTGCACTTGGCTGCTGATGCTATGCTACTGTTTGTTCATGTTGCCCTATGCAAGAAGAAGACTCACTCAGAACCAGGTCTTATGTGGTGTGTACTGTAAAATCCAAAGGACAGCAGAGTTTTAATACTTTTGACTCTAGCCTTGTGCATGTGTGCATTGTTTCCTTGTCAGACTTTAGATTTTGAATATATCAGTTCTAGAGCAGAAATCCTAACATTTCACTGAAATCATGTTTAACAGTAGTTCAGCTGTTGGTTAGAAATCACCTTGCAAATTAGGACACAGGATATGAAATGCTAACAGAAATAGTAATTATACATACAATTCATATCACTTTTACAGACTATAAATTTTCACGAAGATGTCTGTTCCAAACTTCAGCTCTAATAGGTCTTTTCTTAATGTCTTTATTAATTTTGTCTTGTTTACTGTTGTAAATGTATCACCATTCTCCTGCTCATTGAGATGAAACTACATCTTTTTTTCTTACTGCTGCTCCCCGGGAGCATGAAACACAAATGAGTCACACCTCATCAAACCTCACATTTTTCTTCTGTGATATAAGTAGTCATATTTTCTTGCTGGCACATAATTCAACTTGCAGATGCCTCATCAGCCTTCCTCTCTCCTTGACACCTGTCAACTGTTTGTCCTCTTGTTGGAGGTGTTCAGTGCATTATTATTCCAATCTGAGGAAAGTCCTTGGGAAGTGTCTGTCAACAGGGTGTGTTGATATACAAACTCATACCTTTCTCTAAGCTACTATTCAGGAATGATAGAATGAGTCATAATGCTAAGGCTATAATGAGAAAAATTCATTAGATCCCTTATGCACTGAAGAGTCAAATCATATTGCAACATTTTCTGAGGATCCTGATCATGCAGTGAGTTCAATGCGTGTAATAGAGAACCTTGGATCATAAATTTGCATAGCTCGCTGTAAGATTTAATTTTTAATTACCTGAACTGAGTGAAACTACTTAGTAAGTGGCACTAAGGTTTTTTATTTCAGTACTGAAATAGGGCATCCAAAAAAACCCATTCTACACTATATTTATTACCTGTTTTAAAGGGCAGAAGTAGACAGCATGAACAAACAGTAAAGGTTAAAAAAGGAAAAAAAAGGTAAAGTTAAGGTAAGTTACTGCCAAGGATTGCTGGCTTAAACAGAGATGTCAGTGATTCTCACAAGTAAGGAAGGACAAATGCTGATGATCACAAAATTGTGATCATCACAATTTTGTCAGAAAATTGTTTGACCATCAGAATTTGTGCAGGAACTTTTTCTAGGCCTGTGATCTCTTGTAAAGTTAGTGCAACATTTCTGAACCATGTTAGATTGACACACACACAACAGGTAAGTCATAGAATCAGAGATTGGTTTGTGTTGGAAGGGATCTTAAAAGATCATCTAGTTCCAATACCCCTGCCGTGGTCTGGAACACCTTCCGCTAGAGCAGATGACTCGTTCTGTGTGAGATATTGGGAATGCCACCATCAGCATGAGATTAGAAAATACATAAATCACCACAGATACAGATGCGTATGCATGAACTGTCAGAAATAATGTACTTAGTGGGAAAAATAGAGAGTGAAGGATAGCATTTTGGAATACCTCAGGGACAACAGGAGAAATGAGATGCCATCAAAATAGCTGATAAAAGAGCAGTTAAAGGAAAACAAAGTGAATGGACTATTACCCTGAAAGCAAATGACCCACAAGCACCAGCAACATTGCTAACAACTCTCAAACAGAAGAAATAAAGCCAATTCCCTGAGATGCAATAGCAACTAACATTACTGAGTTCTGTTTCAGCTAAGGGCAATACTCAGACACCCAGCAACAGAAGGGCAGTAGATAAATATCCATCAGCTGAAATGAAGAAAGACGATGGAGCTCTGATTTTTAGGCAGGAACAGATACTGTGAACAGCAGATATGTATAATATATATTTAGACTAGGAAAGTCAACATTAAAAAGTCTTCCTGAGAAACAAAATGAAACATCAGATGAAGAGGCTGTACTTTGCCTAAAATATTTTACTTGTTTTTAAAGAAAAAACAGAACTCAGCTGAGTTGGTTGGTACTACAGATCAGTATATCAGGAATTTCAGCAACCCCTCAGAAGTATTCATCCATCTATTTCCTAGAAATAAATGCAGCTTACAAGTATATGCCCATGTTTATATAAAAAATATGTCTATTTTTTTCCACACGTATGTCAAGAAAGTAAATAATAATGTGAAAGAGAAATAGCTTACGGGTCATAGAAGAGATTATGTAGAATTATATAGTGATAATATTATCAACAGAAGAGAAACTAAAAGCTAGTAGTCTGGAGTTCTAAAGTCTACTTTGTGGATTTCAAAGTTTTTGTTAAGGGAATCTTGTAGGCCACAAGGTTAAACTCTTGCATATAGAATCATTGAAACATTTTGGCTGGAAAACACCTCTAAGATCATGAAGTCCAAGCAATTTCACTCTACTGGGTGCAAAACATTATTACCAGAAGCCTTATTTACTCCAGAAATGTTTGACAGTCACCATGCCTGATTTCTGCATAGCTCTAGGGCCTTCACAAAGTAGTAATGGTTTGAAAAAAGATAAATATTTTTAGAGGAAACTTCTGATATTATAGGAAATGAATCCTAAGGGCAATCTGTGACACAAACACAGCTTTCTACAGTAGTGTGATTACCACTAATTTTGTGCTGGAAAAATCCAGAACAGTCCGAAACAATTCCACCTGTCAGCTGCTGTATTATTTGTACCTTCTTATGTATTTATTCTCCAAATACCTCTCTCCATATAAATTAGTTTTACATGGATTACGTTAAAACCATCACGTTTTTATCCCAAAAAGTATTCTGAGACTACTGCGTCTAAAAATAAGTATTTTGTGTCTTAACCATGCTAACAGAAAGCAACTATAATAAAAAGATTCTTCTTAATGGAATAATAAATAGTCTAAGTAGCAGCGTCACAGGGCATTCAGTGTTGAACCCTTTCAATCTAAATGCGCTCTACCAGTAACTTCAGCTGGAGCAACAATAAGGCTGAAGTTATTTGTTCTCATTTAAGTTTTCAATAAACTTTGATTGACATATGTATATTTTGCTGAACTCAGCAATATAGCATAGCAATCAATGCATCGTGGAAGTAAGCTGCTATTTTAGAAGCGCCTGCCTTTCATATCCAATTCAAAAACTTCTTAGAGAATAGGCCGTTTGGTTCATATGGCTCTGGAAACCTATATTCAAGTTGTATATATCTGTTCATGTGTATTTTATGCAGCAACCTTGAACAAAAATATTTCTTAAGGTATGTGATCTCCCATTTCATATTTTTATTTTATTAAAATCAACCTTCACATTTCAAGGTAAGTTAATTATTTGAGAACACAAGCCACTGCCATTTTATCAAAATCACAGGGCAAAACTAGGTGTGAGTGTTCAGTCTAGAATACAAAGCTGAGGGAAGATCAACATAAATCTATACCACAGGGATTTGGCATAGAATGCTGATCTCAGACACACGCCATGGAAATTTCTATGCAGTAGACATACTGTGAATTGTAAACACCATATCACAAAGCTGGGAGCTTCAGGCTGTAAGCTTGCTTTCCTTTTTGACAGGACTTTAATTGGTGGTTTCAGAAGACAGCTTCAGGTTAACCCCCAAATAAGCTAGAGCCTGCTCCAAACATTAAGATTTTGAGTCTAAAGTTAAAATAAGTAGTGATATTTAAAATATGGATTGGGCTTTTTTTTCTTTCAAATATACTTTTTCTGCTGTATACTTCTATCATGTAGATAATGATAGAAGGAGTGATAATACTGAAAATATAACAAGAAATCTTCGTTCCTAAATATTATCAGTAAAGTCATAAACACCTGTCAGTAAAGTACTCCCATCTGTTGCTCATTCAAGGTGGGGGGGGGAATAAAAAAGAGAGAGAGAATTTAGCTCAAGAAAAACTACTAGAATTTCCTCCTCTTGAACTTTTCACGCAGAAATGGACTGATGGCTTAGCTTGCCAGAACTTGCTTGAATTTAACAACCCCACTCACCCAATCAGTTCTGGACTCAGGTAGGCATCCTAGGGCCCTCTTAAGACAGAAGAATCCAGGAAAAGGTTTTTTGGGGGACCAGATTGACTAGTACAAACATGTTTTCTTAGCATCAGTGAAAGGGCAATATTTCTTTTAGCAATTGTTATCTAATTAACTAAAAGTTAGTATACCATTTTTTATAACATCAACCCCTCCAAAAAAACTTTCACTCTAGTGTAAGCATACTGCTAAGGGAGAACCATTAAACAAAAATGCAAGATTGTAAAATATCAGATGCTTGTCAAGTGCTAGTACTCAGCAATGAGTTTTGCAACTCAGTTTTGGAAGAGAGCAGAGATCTTTGGATTTCTTTCTTTTTTACACGACATAGTCTTTTAGTAAACCAAATTATTTTATTATAAAAGCGATGTAAATACAATTAGTAGTTATAGGGAAGCTCCTTAGAACCAGCTATGCAGTGGATGAAGAGTATGCTTAAGTATTAATGGGCCATCTGAGTCTAATTTTGCCTATTCAGTTCTGTGGTCAAAAGGGTTTCAGATACACAATCAAATTCTTAATTAGATTGATATCTTAGGATGTAATTGTGACCACAGTGAATTTTTTCGAATCAGATTTATATGTGGAGCAAACAGATGGAAAATCAGGGACACTAATTATACTTGAAGAGCACTAACACTAGACCTATGCATTTTAACTTAATAAAGTCATAATCCAGATGCAACAGGTGCACCCTTATGGATTTGAAATTCAACATTCTCTGACATAAAGTATTTTAGTGTATTATTTTAAATGGTATACATTGATTTTTAAACTTCTATATACATGAGTTCAACCTAAAGCAGCATGGTTTTGGGTACATGATCTTTTCCAGAACAAGTATTAATAATAAATATGTTAATTAACTACATACATTGTAAGTAAGTGTCCTATCAAATATTATTTTTGGTATTGGTGTTCTGAATTACCATAATACTGTGTGATTCACAGTCATCCACTGTGTTACCTTTCCTTTTTTTTCTTTTGAGTTAATTGCTTGCAAATTAATTTGCTATGTGAGAAAATGTTAGTGTAGATATTCAACAACCATTTATTCCAGGATGCAGATTTTTATCATTTGTCTGTGAAAAATTAACACTAATAAAAATCATATTCTTGCTGTCTTCCAAAATAAATCACAAACAGTTTTATTTTAGAAAAAGTTCTCATTAACTTCCCAAATCAGAGGGACATTTAGTGAATGCATTTTTTGCTATAAAAATATTTTTGGCTGTTCCAGAAAACATGTGCAATGCATTTCTCTATCTTTCTTTTTTGCTCACTTTTTTATTTTTTTTTACCTATGTGTTGGTTATAGGTGAATACATGATATTGCAATTAGGCAGTTATCAGCAATATCAGCTTTTTGTCCCAGGCATATTATCTTTAATTTTTAATGGACAATTTTCATCAGCTTTGTTGGGAAATAGCTCAGTGAATATATATGTATGACTCTGTTGACTCTTTGCAGCTTAGAATGGCCACATGCATCCAGAACTGTTGACAGTCCTTATGGACCTTCCCGCAGGTAAGGAAGAAGGAGCTTGAGGTATGAATAGCAAACAGTTTATAGCTGTTTTTACATTTCTCCTGTCTTCAAAATACAGTACAGAAGAACAGCTTTGTATTTTTAAACTCAAGTATCTACAGAATCTTATAAAGCTGAACATTATTGAAATCCTTCACTAGGAAATGCTATGTTTAAAAGACTACAGATATTTAGAAAAATCTATATTAAATTTGCATATCAAATCTCCTTTCCTCTCACATCTACCCCAGACGTTATGAAACTTGGTTCCTTGGGTATATTCCTCAAACACATTTCAATGGATTTTCTGGCAGATTTCACCTGATGGTTTCTCTACTGACACTGAAAAATGGGACAGCCTGAATTACTTTAATTTTTCAAATGTGGAGTTAATAAAATTGACTACTACCCATCACTATAAAATGTCTCTGGATTTTTCTTTTTAATTTGCTTAGCTAAATTAATAGCAGCTGAGTTGATGTCCTGATTAATTTTTTCCATGCTCATAATTTAATATGTTTGCATAAAGCAAAGAGGGAAACATTGACTAAACTTCCAGCAATTTTAAAAACCCCTAAGGACACATCATGATTATGCTAAGAGACTCAGGGGCAGGTGATAATATTAAATTATCATATTCATACTATATGGGCAATGGATTCATGTTTAGATTAGCCTGTCATAGGAAACTGAAGGCACAGACTCATGTGATGTTTTTTTTCCCTTTTTTAACACAGCATTCTCAGCTACCGTTGAAAGAACCTGTTTTTCCTTTTATATCCTTAAAAGCTTTAAAATACTCAATTCTCAACTAATTTGATGACGATAAAAAAATGTTATATGCCTTTAGAATACTCTATTCTGGAAGATTTATTAATAAGAGGACACAATCAGGAATATTGCATTGGTTTCTTGGTCTGCCCAGTTCAGGTCTCTCCTAAACTGTTCATCAATGCAAATCTGTCTAACCTCTTTCCCAGCCTCTTTCCTACATACCCATTCTCTATTCCAGTATCTTATTCTGGCTAGTTCCAGTCTTGTCTGTAACCTATTTGCCACCATTAGGAGAAATTCTTCCTCTCTTTACATCTTTGCATCAATCTCCATTTCATACCTTCTTTTAGATGTTCAGAATACTAGAAAGAGCAGGAATAGACTAGACCGTAGCTCTGCATCACGCAAGAGCCTTGCCTTCTCCATCTAACAATTGAATACTTGAATAATATATAGAAATTATTAATGATTTGTACAGTATAGCTACCAGATTTCCCTTCATTAAAGGCCTATACTGCAGTACATCATGATTCTTCTGTTGCATTGGTAAAGAATGGCTTCAGTTTCATATTTTCTCTCAATGGCTTCCAGACTTAGGGTCTACTACTTAACTGACAACAGACTTTTCCCCTGTCCTGCCATTTCTTCTCACTCAGGTTGCAGAGGTTATGGTTGTTCCTTCTCCTGAGAGCTCATGGGCTGATTCATGGTTCCTTGGTCACTTGTTTTTCTGTTTTGTTTTGCTGATTGGGTTTGGGATTTTTTTTTTTTGGTGGGGGAAGAGGGGTGATATGGGGAGGAATAGGTTCTCCACATAGTCTCATTTTTCAAGTTTTCCTTCTTGGACTTTCTGAACTTTTTATTTTGTTAGTTTGATACTTTTCCTAGTTTTGACTATTTTAGGTATTAATCTGAATGTCTTCCATCATTTAACTTACAGCAGTCCTTCAAAACATGAGAGAAATTGTCATACTCTTTCTGAATGCCACAATTCATTTAATCTATCACATGCATTTTAAAACTGTTTTTCAGCTCACGTTCACATTCTCTGCCTTAATTGTTGGACACTCCACAATTTGTCTTAGTTCTAGCATATACTATTAGTTTAAATTAGAGCTGCTGTAAAAAATTCATCAGCAGACTATGTCTGATGAAAAAAGCTTCCTGACATTCTCGTATAATATGATTAGAGATGCTCTTTTCTTTTCTGAGCCAGTGAAAAAAACGAAGATCAATGGAGGGAAGAAGGAAGGGGAGGCGGAAAGAAAATAAGTTAGAAATAAGTTAGAATCATAGTAAACAACCTTGGAAAGACAAGCTGAAACAGTATGAAATTCAGTGAATAAGAACAGATGCAATTACAGACTTAGGATGCAATTGCCTGTGATTGCTCAGTTAAATTATGAAGTAGATAAAAATATATTAGTTACGCAGATAAAAACAGGCATCTCATCTATAAATTCACTTTATATGAGGACTTTTTTTTCATGATTCATCAATGCAATGGCACAAAAAATCTTCACAGAAAATAGTTGATCAGCTGGTAACTCCGACATCCGTTCTCCATCATTCTGGTTGGGAAAAAGTAGGACTCACTTTTTCCATGGATCACTACTGTTACATTTAGAAATGTAGCAGTCCTCGACTCGGTAAATCTATGGATATCTAATTTTCTCATTGCTTCTCTAAAGCTACCATGCTACAAGTCTGACCAGTGCTGGACTGTTCCTTAAGGGTTAGTACACACGATACACAAACTCTCAGATTTCTCACACACACCTTATTTCATTGTAAGCACAGTTCTATCTGCATCCCTCATTCTGGGATGAAAACAAATCATGTACTGGCACATCTCCCAGAAAGGTTCTAGAAGTATGTCAAGCTTTCACAAAAACTGTCTCTACTACACCCATGATTGTATGCCGAGTGCTGCACAGTTCTGGAAAACAATGACTTCTGAAGCCCCCAACACGTTTGTTTAGGCAACCTAAAAGTAAAACCAGGGTGGAAATTTGATGCAAAAGTAAAATAGAATAGAAACATTGTTTCCTTTTTATGCAGTGCTGCAAAACTTCTCTGTAGCTCAGTTGAAAGCAGCCACAGGGTGAAGTCTAAGTTAAATGTCTCTGCAGAGGACTTGCAGCCATGGGCCAAATTTCATCTTTAGGCTTGCTGGTATTTCAGACATTCCCACACTCTCTCACTGCATTTCACAAGCAGGAGACACTGCGGCAGAAGAAAAGGAGATCTCTGTAAAGTTGCTGAGACACTGCTACTGGAGCTGAAGACGAAGCAGCCTAGGATCACCCATTTCCACAGGGCTCTGCTGAAGTAGATCCAGTGCCTAATCCGCTCCCTCTAGACCTGTTTATCATAGCATAATCTGCTTCCCATTTCAGACTCGTTGAAATCTCCCTGAAAAAAAAGGGCTATTCTTCAGCCATCTTGACAAGACTTCTGTTTCGTTTAGTCCAGTTTTTTTCTAAAAATGTCTAAGGCTAGTTAGGTCCAATTTTCAGACTGTTTAAATATCAGAGGTTGAAGCAGCAACCTGAAATCCATTCCTAGCCTAAAACCGCATGACTGTGAGAATGAAGGACTGTGATATTAAGATGAAAGAGTTAACACCACAAAACTGATGTTGATGGTAAATTTCAACAAATGCAGAATCATATGAGACAAGTCTTCTTACAGTAACTATAAAGAATTTGCCTTCCTAGTAATAAAGGCAAATGTCTCAGGCACAGATATTCAAAATTATGTAACTCAAATTTTTCCTTCAGATTGTTTGTTGCAAGATCAAAATGGAGGCTAAGAATAATTCTTCCCTCTTTGGATCATTAAATATATTTTAGCATGCAGATTCTAACTAATAGGCCTTTAAGAGATAAAATGCTTGGATCAAGCAGATCCCTGGAATTAAACTGAGCAAAAAAAGGACTTAAGCTGCTGTAGGAAGGAGATCAACAGGCTGTCCATCTCTGAAGGTAAGTCATAAAAGAGGCCAGGAGATATCTGGGCACAGAAGGAAACAACCATATAAACCAACTACATACTCCTTCAGGTAGATGAACTATATGAAAAAGTACCAGAAGTTCTTATTGCACTGCGTGTGGACTGTCTTTTCCGATGGGCAGGTGATGTATGTGCAAGAGAAAGGATTTTTCCTGAACTATAGGACCAGAAGAGCTGTGTGGAAACAGAGAAGTTCAGTGGCTTCTATGTAGAGTCCTACCTCCAGCTTAGCAGCTCCAGTTTTGCTGCAAAAGATAAAACTGGAGAGGTTTATCAATACAGCTTCCAGGCATAAATAAAACCCAGTGTCACTGTCGGGCAGTCATTTGTGGGACGGGCACTGAAATAGGTACAAGCCCTATAATAGGCCCCAGTCTGTGAACCTGTGAGCTTTGTTCAAGAAAGGTTTTAGAATAGCGCTACCAAAAAGCCTAAGATACACAAGTGTCTTGATCACCTGGCTCAGAAATTCAGCCTTCTTTACTGTTTTCCCCAAAAATGTATTATTTGTACTCTTCCGTCAAATTATTTCCAAAGCACAATTATGCAAGTCTCACTTTTCTAAACAGTACAATCAGCAAAAAACAGCATAGTACAAACTATGATGCATGGAAGACCTGCATGCCAGAATACCTATCCATACGCACCAGCTACCATCTGAAACATAAAACAAAAGCCAAAAGGTCGAGGTGAAGCCTCTTCTACTATTGTATTTGGTTTGCAATAAACACTTAGTAAACAAAAGAGGACTTTTATCCAACAAAGATGCTTAGAAAAGTAGATCATATTTCTAAGAGTTCCCTGAACACCACATAAAAAATTATTTATCTATAAGGAAAAAAATAAATCCCACTTATCACATACTATTGTATCCTTGAATACAAACATCATCAAACAAATATCATTAAACACTGGCTCTGTTGGAAGAAAATGCTGGAAAGAAATCTTCCCACAGCCACATTCCTGAGACTTTGAGCAGCTTCTCAGCCTCATGAAATCAACCAATAGAAGCAAATTCTCCATAATCCTGAGAACGTTGAATACAGACTGCACATACACAGGAAAAGTGAGGTTCGCTAACCTGTCTGTATTAGTCACTGTGAATACTTCCTACAACAGAACCAGGAGCAGCTCTGGCTGCTATGCCCGCACTTGGACAAATGTATTATGTTCCACAAAGTGCACCAGATGTTATTAAGGCATATAGGTAATTCATACTAGGCAACTACTATGCACCAGCATGAACTCATATATCCAGGCTGTGCATGACAGAAATATCCAGCTGTTGGTGAAAAGCATTTCCCAGAAAACAATCATTCCACCTCCATCTTTGTGGAGATGTTTTCATCTCCACAAAGGAAATATAACTATACAGACCTCAGAACTCTCTTTATAGCATATTATGATGTCTCACCCCAGCACTGACTTCTCCATATTCCCTAGACTATACATTATGTGTCTCTTTCCCTTAAGTGATCAGTATTGTAGTGAGTTGACCCTGGCTGGATGCCAGGTACCCACTAAAGCCACTCTCTCACTCCCCTCTGCAACTGGACAGAGGAGAGATAAAAAAACAGCTAAAGATTGACGAGTTTAGATAAGAGCTGGGAGAGGTCACTTACTGATCACAATCACAGGCAAAACAGACTCAAAGTGGGAATATTATTTGAATTTGTTACTCTCAGTATCAGAGCAAAAGAGTGAGAAGTAAAATAATCTTAAAAAGACCTTCCCCCCACCCCTCCTTCCTTCCAAACTCTACCTCCTCCCCCCACAGTGGTGCAGGGGGATGGGGACTGGGGATTACAATCAGTTGTTGTTTCTGCCACTACTCAGGGAGAGGAGTCCTTCCCCTACTCCTGTGAGGTCCCTTCCGTGGGAGACAGTCCTTGATGGACCTCTCCAGGTCCATCCCTCAGGCAGCAGTTCTTCACAAACTGCTGTCCCATGGATCACTCCTCCATGG
>VZRE01010843.1:0-23246 GCA_013396775.1 Cephalopterus ornatus
GGGTAGAGTTAATTTCTTCTCAGTAGCTGATACAGTGCCGTATTTTGGATTTGGAAGGAGAATGGTGTCGATGACGCGCTGATGTTTTGGTGTTTTGCTCAGTTGCATTTCTCCTAAGGAAGTCAAGGAGCTCCTGAGGCAGAGGAGCACCGCGCGCCTCTCGCTGCCGAGGCCCAAGAGGGGGCAAAGACAGAAGAGCCTCTTGCCTTCTGCCAGCAGGCGAGAGCAGCAGGGGCAGGGAGCCAGGCAGCCGCCCCGCACCGCCCCAGAGGCTGCAGCCACGTTGTGCTGGACACGCTGCAGCGCATGGCGCGGGTGAGCCTGAGCAGGGCTGCAGCTGTGAGACACTGCGTTATTCTACTGGGATGGGCTCAGACCAGCTCAAGCGTGTACGTGTGGGGAACGCACAGGTGGAATTTCAGGACGGTGGAAGGATGCCGTGCCCCAATGCAGCCCCTTGGAGCCTCCTTGGGAGGCCCTTGGAGCTGCTCCCTGCAGCAGCTGTTAAGTCAAAAGCAGCCCGGGAGCACTGGCCCACACCACGGCCCCCGCAGCCCCTATTCCACTCTCAGAATGGCTGGCAGCCTGTAAAGCGCTGCCTTAGGGACAGGGGTGGCCACAGGAGGCCAGAGCAAATAAAAGCAGCACCATGCAGCCCTTTGGTGGTGTGTCTCTGCCATGTGTAGATTCTTGTTAGGTGGGTCTACCCTGGATCTAGGAGGGATAGCTATAAGCCTCTGTTCTTCTCTCTCTTTGTTTACTTTGTTTCCACCTCCATGCTCCTAGAGCTGTCCCAAGGGGAAGAAAACACAGAGCAAAGCTGGAGCACTGGGGAGGACGGTAGCTTGGTGTCCCTCCCACGCCAGGCATGGGCAGAGCCCTGGGACCTTCAGCCGTGCAGCCCCACAGTCCATGGCCCAGTTTTCCACATCAGAAGCCCTCAAATCAGGGCAAAGGCTCTGACCCTGCCCTCCTTTCCCTGCTGGCCCTCCAGTGCGTCGCCAAGCCCACTGGAAGCTCTCAGGGGGCAGTGGGCAGGGGCAGCAGCGGAGGCAGTCCTGCCAGTGGCACAGACCGAGGATGGGGCCTGGCCCAAGTGGCTCTGGGACATCTCCAGCCTCCTAGAGCTGTCCCAAGGGCAAGAAATCGCAGAGCAAGCGGTGTCCCATGGGGAAGAAGCAGGGAGAAGGAGCTGTCTGAGGAAAGCAGGCAAGACAGCAAAAGGCGCGCTGTCTGGCTTGGGCCCTTGTAGCCGGCGCTCTTGCTGAAGCCCCACGCTGGTTGCCAGGAGGGGCCCAGTTACCCCAGCAGTGTGGGCAGAGACGCTGAGCTGCACGGCACGTGTCCTGCCCCAGCAAGGGCCCATTCAGTAAAGCCATTGATTACATAAGCATCGTAAAACTGAATATCCTACTTCCCCGTAGTAACTTTGCTATGCATGATTTGTAGATTTAGACTTTGCATGATTTTTTTTTTCCGTTTCAAATCTTACCTTAAGGTTGTAGGTGAGCAATTAAAAGCAGGTACATAATGAATGAATGGGTAGACGGATAACTTCTTATTTTTATTGTATTGCTGGAACAGGAGATTAGCATTTAATGCCTTACACAGAAAAATCACAGGTTATGATATTGATTTAATACAGAAGTCACGGAGGTTAAGGGATTGATGGCCGCAGATATGTGTCTATATGAGCAATTGCAGATTTTTAAACACATTTCAATTCTTTATATTGCAACTTTTTTACAGGGTGTGCACCAAATACTTTCACACTTAGTGAGGGATTCTCCTTGCCTTCTCTAGCAGTTGTTTATCTCTTTTTTTCTTTAGCAGGTGTTGTTATGTTCAATATCTGCTGTGATTTCCTCTTCCCTTCCCAATCCCCAATAGCATATGTGGTAGCAGAGAGGAAGCAATCCCTAGCTCAGCACCTTCCACTCCTGCAGAGCATCCGAAGATGCCAGGTTAAACTGAGGCAAGGTCCTTGCTCTGCTGCAGGAGTTCACACTACTCCTGGCAGAGACACCTAGCACAGGTGCCTTGTGGCTTTGTGGGATGGGATAGATGGATCAGCATTATTTTTTTATTCAAACTCTTGTGTAGCTCTTTTTGCATATCTTGGTTTGCAGCATTGTGACAAGTGGGCACTTCATAAGTAGTGTGATTAAAAGTGCACATACTGCAGTGGAAGGGAGCATGAGAGTTAGTCATTAAAACTCTGATGCAAGGAGGTGGTGTGCTACAGCTCCTTTCCTTTGCCATAAATTCCTCCATAATTTTAATTTAAATTTTTGCTCAGTAGAGGAACAGTATGAAGCTGTGGCTATTTCAGTGACCAGTGTTACAACACCATTTCCCCAAATCATTTATTAGTCAGCACAAAGATTGTAGCTTATTTCTAACTAATTCAGAAATCAAAATTTTGGACCTGGAACATGCATATATTTGTGCCTTCCTCCTCACTGGAGTGCAGACAAATGAATTTTAAAAATAGCCTGGGGTGAATGTTTAAGTCATTCGTTTTACAAGGCTCTTTAAAAGCTTCTTTTCTAACCTGCCAAATTATAGGATGGTTATAATTTGTTTAAGTCTTTCAACATTTAAGAAAATGCCTGCTGCATATTGAAGCATTAGTACCCCTTAGCTGAGCAAATTGAACACAGGGCTGCAAGAGCAGGCAGGACTCCGCTGGGAAGAGAGCTGTCTGCTCAACATGAGGCCTCATGAATTGCAAAGACCTAATTAGAAGAAATGCTTACAAAAGACCGATTTTCTGACACTTCTGCCTAAACATATTTGAAGTGCTTTGGGCAGACCGAGGGTTCTCTGTCAGTAGAGACAGTTTATTAGATTTGCCATCCAGTGTTCCTTTTATTTTTGCCTTCTCCTACCTCTTGTATTTGAAGGCAGAGAGCACTGCACAGAACCAAGTGCTGCTCAGCCACGTGACTGTCACCATCACTCAGAAAGACTTGTAGCTGGAGGTGCTTGGACCCTAAAATCCATTTTTGTTATTAATTTTATTTGACAAGCAAAAATCAGCCAGTTCCATAAACCTCTACAGCCACCTGCAGGAGCTGCAAACTGTCCCCCAAAGCTGTTTTCAGAGGGGAGCAGCGAGGAACAATTCAAGTAGTGCTGGAGGCTGGGGATTCATTCAGTAAATGCCACCTGGTTCCCAGGCATGAAGTCAGGCAGAGCCTTCATTTCAGAGCCTCCTGCCCTGAGAAATCAGGGCTGTTGGTTGTTATGTGTTCAGGGACGCCCAGGGAAAGTCTGGTTACCAAATCTGCTGCAAACATACCACTCCCTCTGGCAGCAGTGGTGTTCCACAGAGCCAGTGCAGGGCAGTGCCTATCCATCTGAAGAGATGAATGAAATAATTGTGTCATGTGCACAGCAGTTCCTTGGAAATGGAAGGGAAGTAGGATGGATTTGATATTAAAGAAATGGAAAGGAAAGCTGTGTATACTCTTGTTACTCCTCAGCATTGCTACCTAGATATTTTATAGGATTTTATTGATTTTATTATTGTTTCATATCTTTTAGGATGCCTAGAGAAAGCTTTTTTTTACATTGTTTTGAAAACAAATGTTTATGTATTTATTTATCTATACTACCCTATACACTGATTTTACAGCTGAACTTGCAGCGCTTGGATATTCTGGACAGTAATGAGACTGTCAACTCTGACCCCTCAGTCATCCCTCTGGGCTTCTACATCTGATTTAGCAAACCTCACTCTTAATACCTGAGAGATCTCTTGGGTAGGGTGTTGTGTTTATATGTCGAGAAATACCTATGATCCTGGGTGTGTGTTCTACATCCCCTCTTCTGTGCCATACTGATGCCCAGACAGAGCCATGGTGAGCCGGATCAGGACACAAAGGCAGTTCACTAGGATAGAAAACTCCATGTGTCTGATTTAGGTTAGATCCAACACTTAGGAAGAGTTTGAGGCTGTCACTAGGGCAAGTCTGGTGTTTGACAGCCTGGACAGTTTGATTCCTGGACAGGCAGGGTTCCCACGGCTGGAGCTCACCTCCCCAAAGTGAGTTATGTTGCTCCTACCTCATGAGCTGCAGCTGCATCATCTCAGCCCCCATGAGAGAGACCGTCCAGCGCTGACATGTCCCGCGCAACTTGGGAAGCTGCACCCTGCTGCCAGATTTCTCCTGGAAAAGGGGTTTTGTCCCAGGTGGGAACACCTGGGAAACATCTCCTCAGATGCACTGACCTCATGAACAGGAGGGGCTGAAAGTGCAAGGGAGACTTGGTTTTGTGCCAATCCTTTGTGCAGGGTTTTGTGCCATGTTTCCCTGTTTTCTGGTTGTGGGAATAATCAAAACATCTAAATAGGATAAAACCAAGGTAAGGAAATATACTGTTGCCTGGTACCACACTGTTTTGGTGTGGGCACATACCCTGACAGAAGTCTGGGTGTTTCTAACCAAAATCCAAAGCATAAGTGTGTGTAAGCCACTACTGGCTTTATTTTTCTTATCATATAGTACTAGGTTGGAAGGGACCCTGGTCCAACCTTTTTTGGCAAAAGCACAATCTGGACAATATGGCACAGCACCGTGTCCAGCTGAATTCTAAAAATATCCAGTGCTGGGAAGTCCACCACTTCCCTGGGGAGTTTATCCCAATGATTGAGTGCTTCCACTGTAAAAAATTTTCCTTCTTTGTCCAGTCTCATCAGGAGTAACTTGTAGCCATAACCCTTCCTCCTTTCCATGTTACTCCTTGTAAAACGGGAGTCTCTGTATTCTTTGTAGCCACCCTTTAGAAAATGGAACACAGCAATTAGGTCTCCCCTAAGCCTTCTTTTGCCAAGGCTGCACAAACTCAGCTCTCTCGGCCTTTCCTGTTATGGCAGGCTTCCCAGTCCTCTGATCACCTTTCTGACCCTTCTCTGGACCCTCTCCAGCCTGTGGGGACCAAAATGGAACACTGTATTCCAGGTGTGGCCTGACAAGTGCAGAGTAGAGTGGGATGATGACATCTTTATCTCTGCTGGTGATGCCCTCGTTGATGCAATCCACCACCCTGTTGGCTTCCTTTTTATATTGTATTCAAATGTTGTGGGAACGCTGAGTTGCAGATTTTGTTCATTAAACAACAGTAATGAAATTGATTAAAAATTAATATCTTTCTAACTAGTCTATTTTTGCTTTCTGCTTTCAGTAATTAGAAGAAATTAGTGGTGAATAGCAAATTTTGTCAGTGCTGTGAATAATTATACCTGCAATTATTAAACACTTGTTATTAAAGCAGATGAGGAAGCTGGCAGTTCCTGTTTAAGCAGTGTACTGGTAATATTAAGGAAGCCAAGAGAAAAACAATGGAGATGATTAGGGATCTTGGTGGGATGTATGGAAGAAATCTGACTTTTATTCAGCCTAAGAAGGAAACTGTTAGAGAGGATTTAACACAAGTATTTAGTATATTGAAATTTATTGCAATAACAGGCCTAGTAAGAGGGAAGCGATTATTTGAGGTCAATGGCAAACACTAAAATGTGTAGTTGTGGTTCTTTCCTTCAGCACTAAGCTGTGAGCCAGGCATCTCACCAATATCTTACCTTATGTTTCACGTGTGAGACGAGAAGAAACTCCTGGACAACACATGAGTGGACAGATGAACAGAAAAATGATGCAATCCACAGAAGGGCAGTTTTAATTTAGCATTGGAGTCTGCTGGGACCCTGTCAGGAGCTACCCAGCCCTTGGAAGTATCCAGTGCTGGAAAGGGAGGAGTGCAGTCTGGTGCAAGTCCTGAAGGGACAGTCAGGATTGGCAACCTCATATCCTGGCAGTGGTCACTCATGCTCTTAATGCTGCCCCTCCTGGTTGCAAATACTGCTGGCCCAGGAGGAGGAGAGCTTCCTGCCTTTGTTGAAAAAAAAAAAAAGAAAATATTTCTAAAGAAAGTAAAAAAAGGCACCCAGCAGAGTTTTCAGGGAAGCTATTTTTGAAGAGCTACATAGGGGCATCATAATTCAAATCAAAAATATTTTTCTTCAAGAGCTAAGTATTTTCTTGGAAAGCATTTTTATTTATGATTGTGATATCCCAGTGCAGGACACTGGTACACAACACTACACCAAAATACATGGGGCTTTGTGAGCTCCTGTGCTGGGCTCAGAAAGGAATTCCTCCCCTCCTAGCTCAGATTTGTTTCCATTCATGCTGATTTTAATTCACATTAATTTTTTTGTCATAGTAATTGCTCTGTCAAGTATCTGAGCACCCTTCAAGGTGAGAGGCAGCGTATCCCACTGAGGCTGTCTCTCGCTGCGGCATGCCAGCATCTCAGCTACCAGCTGTGGCACTTTGGTGCGAACCAGTCCAGGAGCAAAGGCCAGACAAGCCACTTTACTCAGCTTCTGGCTGGAGGAAGGACAAGAGTCTGCCAACAGCATAAAGTATCGTCACTGCAACTTGGGGAGGCTAAGACCAGACTCTATTCAGAACAGCAGGCCACCTCGAAAGGTACTTTTCCCAAGAACCCTGGCAACTGCTGGCACATTGGGCTCATACATATCCATCTGGTGCTGCAAAAGGGTCAGAATGTAGGAAGGCAGCTTTGTGGCTTCTCTCAGTAGACAAGAGCATAGGAATTCCTTGGAGCTGTTGTGCATAGGAGCCAGGATCCTATTGATTTGCTTGACACAAAGGTGGTCACTGGTGCCGTGGTGCACACCACCACATCGGTCACCTGTGAGCCAGCGAGGATTTGAGGACTCCTGAGTTATAAATTCGCATTGTATTTTTTTTCCTGGAGGTAAGATGCCAGATGTGCTTAAACAACAATTATCTCTGTGTCCTCTAGGGTCCACAAGGAAGAAAAAATTATGCCTCAGATTAGAGAGGTAAACAAAGTAAACACTTATATTTTCCAAATGACCTCAGCTCCAAAGGAGAGATTAACAGGCAGTACTGGGATGCCTCCATTACACAGATCTCCACCTAATGGTTCCAACTAGATGGAAATATTTTCTTTCTACTGCTGTAGAGCAGATGAAATGCTACTAGAGGAAAATAATGGATATTAACTTCCAAAAGCATGGTGATTTGGACTGAAATAAAATTCCTGTGGTTGACACTATGTGCTTGAGTTATAAGATCAAGTAGCAAATTACTTACAAAATTGCAGTGGGGAGGTCTTTGAAGTGGTGAATCGGGGTAAAGAATGCCATAATATATTTAGCAACTGATAATGCAAATTGTAGAAGAAGAGAGGAGGAGAGGAAAATAAATTATCACTCTAAAATGTTGTTATTTATGGGGAGGTAATAGGTTTCATGTGAACCTGATCGTTAATCCTGGGGTGCTGGAGAAATGCCAGTTCAGGTAATTGTGCTCTGTCAGCCCGAGTCACAGCTGAGCATCTGCTCCAAGCTCCTCCACTGCAGAGGGAAGCGCTTCCGCCTCTCTCATGCCTTCCTCAGAGTTTGCAAACCAGCCCCTCTGAAGTTATTCTGATGTTTCAAGACCCCTAAAGATTAAGGGTACAGTGTCTCTATTCTTGCATGAAATGTGTCAGTGCTCCCACCCCGGCTCCCAGCCAGCAGTGACACCGTCTGTCCCTGTGCACGGCTGGAAGCTGGTGACGGCTGCAGAGGAGGTACCAGGTTTCTTCACTGGCCTGACTTTGCCAAGCAAGTGATGGGCCTGTTCCTGAGGTGGGTATTTCTATGAATCCTGGGGGGTTTGACACTGATGGGAGTCTAGATTTATATTAGAGGCAGACAAACCTCCTGACTCTCCAAGCAAAGTGCCAAAATCATAAAATCATTTAGCCTGGGAAAGACCCTTAATATCCACCTGTTAACCTAACACTGCCAAGTCCACCTCTAAACCATGATCCTAAGTGTCACATCTACTCATCTTTTAAATTCCTACAGGGATGTTGACTCCACAACATCCCTGGGCAGCCTGTTCCTATGTATGACAACCCTTTCCTTGAAGAAAGTTTTCCTAACATCCAATCTAAACCTCCACTGGTGTAACTTGAAGCCATTTCCACTTGTGCTACCACTTTTTACCTGGAAGACAAGACCAACCCCCACCTGTCTACAGCCTCCTTTCAGGAGTTCTCCTCTGAGCCTTCTTTTCTCCAGGCTAAACAACCCCAGTTCCCACAGTTGCTCCTAAAAGGACTTGTACTCCAGACCCTTCACACCAACTTTGTTGCCCTTTTCTGGACATGCTCCAGCACCTCAGTGTCTTTCTTATAGTAATGGATCCAAAACTGAAGACAGGATTGGAGGTCTCACCGGTGCTTCCCAGTGATACAGATGCACAGCCCCCTCCTGGGTGGGCTGCCAGGTGCTGAAGGGAGAAGGGCAACAGCAACAGCCCCCCAGGAACAGGGCAGGGCATCGTTTCATGCCCGTAGCTGCTGCATGAGCACAGCCCACAGCACTGTGATGTAGCCCAAGCTGGGGAGAGTGACTATTTCCAGGCAGAGTACCCCAGCCCTTGTTTGCAGCAGACTCTTTCCCTTTGTCCTCCTCTGCCTTGTTGCACCTTTTCGCAAGTCCTGAATGCACTTTGAAGAATTGTGAATCAGTAACAACAAGCATGTTGCAGAAGTTCAGTACATGAGAGACAGATTTAAAGGCCATAACTTTCATGAACAGACGTTAAGTGTCTAGAGAGATTTGTTTTGAAACAGCTTTCTTGCTCTTTGATGCTCCCTGTGCCAGTTAGAAGAAATGTCTAGTAAGTCTATAATCTGCCAGTGACTGTGTACACAAAATGCACTGAACTAATGCCTGTACCCGAATTCAGATGCCTATTGCGCCCTCTGGGTGTACCACGGTGCTGCCTGGAACTCAGCACAGTAAATAAATACGCATATACTTACACAGACAGAAAGCAGAGCTTCTGCATGCCTAGGATTTGCACAGCATAGGTGTCAGCCTGGTTTTGATTTTGCACGTGGCTTGCATCATTGTCCATGGAAAATAAACTTCCACTATTTTCCTACCACACCCTGGCTCAATTCCTCTGGGTACAAATAACAAATACATGACCTAATGCAGCACTGTGCCACCAGATGTGGAGGCAGAGGATTCACAGCACCCCATGCCGATGCTCAGGCACCATGCCACAGCTGCCAGCAGCTCTTGCTTGGTTGCCATCCTGTTGTGGGGACAGCCAGGATGGGAACAGCCCCCACCTCGAGACGGGCAGTCAAGCCCTGCCACAGTCTCTGTTCTGCGCCAGGCTAAGCAGTGCTAATAGAGTTAATTGTGAACTGCTAAATTTGCCCCAGCGTGTCCCTCTTGCAATACAGGTCATGCCCTGCATCTTGCCTGCAAAGCAAGAGAGTCCCCCTGGTTCTTCTCTCTGCAAAGCAAATCCTGCTGTGGGAATGGTGGTGCTCCTGTGGGATAATGCCTGAGAAGGAGGGGAATAAACCACGCAGCTCACACAGACACCAATGCATTTGTTGTCTACCACATTCTAACATAAAAAAAAAAGTGCTCCTGTGTTGGATGGTTTATACATTCCTCTTGCTGACCACCAGGACAATTTCAATGGGCTGACAACAGCAATTCAAAAGTCCAGGCTGTTTTACTGCTTAGCATCTCCCTGCCTTCATTGCATCGAATTATAGAATATCCTGAGTTATCCCCCCCCGGGGGAATCCACAAGGATCATCAAGTTCCAGCTCTCTGTCCTGCACAGGACAGCCCCAAGTATCACACCATGTGCCTGAGAGCATTGTCCAAACACATCTTGAATCCTATGGGACTGGATAAAACTGCCTTGGGAAAAGGTGTCCTACAAACTGCCTGTGTTTGAGGCCCAGGACTGGCTTTATCAATCATCCTTTAAAATGTCTGGCATTGATTGCTCAGAGGCAGACAGCAGCCTAGATGGACAGCAAAGGCTATCTTGCAAGACAAGATTTTAATGTTTTGAAGAAATGCCCATTATATCCAAATGCGTACAGTATATGCTTACGGTTTCCCCATAGAAATACTAGAAGGAAAACCAGAAAGGAGACAAGCATCCTCTGGAGTCAGCTTTCTGTTTTTTCAGCACACCACCTGAAATGTGCCTAGTAAATTACTGCTTGCAAACCCTCGGTGTATTATGAAATGTTGAGCTGAAGGAGATCAGTGGAAAGACTCCAGGGAAGGTAAATCAGGCTTAAAATTATGTAATTTTTGAATTGTGGCAAAACTCTGGGAAAAAATTCCAGAAAGATATTTTAAAATTTATAAAATGTTCCCCAAGACTTCAGGAGGTCCCAGAGGCAGCGACGGGTGAAGTGCTGCACCCACAGCAAACCCTTACTATAAGGAAGCCTCAGGAAGGAGCATACACCTTTTGATTTATAAAGTTAGAAACCTTAAAATCAGAGTCTTCCTCAGGCAACTCAAGACTTAATGTTAGGCATAAACAACATTTATAACCACCACTTTACAGAACAGGGCTAAACAAGGATCAAATGGTTACTTTTGTTGTTTACAATGTAGATACAATGCTCATTCCTAGGTGCAAGAACTTGAACTGCATTAAAAAACACCATCTCATACAATAAATGCCCTAATTTTTCTTTTTTCTTTTTTATTTTTTTTTCCCCTCACTGGTCTTTAAAAAATGGTTACAAATAGATCTTTTCTTTCTGTCTTTTTCCTGCCTCCTTTCAAACAATGGCCCATCCAAGGGCATCTCTTGGCTACAGCTGCTGCTACCTGCAACAGAATACATAACAGGCTTCACCTCCAGGCATCGCCTTGGAAACGGCAGAGTGGCTTTGTGCAGCGTCCAGAGGAGAGTGGGGTGCTTTGCAGAGAAACGAAAAAGGCATTGCCCTTCTCCAAAGAGCTCTCAATCAGTTGTTTATGGTCGGTAACAGTACCCGGGTGGAGGCACATTGACATGGGCTGATGCTGGCAGTTGTCAGCATTGACACCACGGCCCTGGGCACGGTGGTGCAGTGGGGTGAGCACAGTTTGGGACCCTGGCCTGGGATGCTGCTTCCAAGAATTGTGTTAATATCGGCGATGGAGGTCTGTCGAGCACACGTCTCGATGCCTCCTTTGTTATCGCAAGGAGGAGTCTTTGCACTGCGTCAAAATGTTCTGCATTCTGGAGGGAGCCTGTGGCCACTGCAGCAACATAACTCTGAGTGCAAGGAGTTGCATCGTGCTAATATAAATCACATCCTCCACTGGCTGATGTCACTGTGGAAAGAAATGGCCTCACTGCCTGCAAATCTAAGGCCGTTAATGGACTAAATGGTAATGCTTGCATACAGCTTCTCATGGAAAGGGTGTATTCATTAAAGGCAAAAGCAGAAAAGCAGTAGCAATCCCAATAAGAAAAAGAAAATAGTATTGTCACACACCCTCTCTGTGCACATGGAATAGCTCTGCTGGCTGCCACATGGTTGGCTGTGATGTGTCTGTGATGTTTTGTCCACCCCAAACACTGCCATAGATAAAACAAGGTAAAGACCTGGGAAGGCACCTGTGGCATACGTCAGTCTCACAGCATTTGTCCTGCTGCAAACCAAGGGGATCCTGCTTGTTTCATCTGATTACTAGGGAATTTGGCAAGAGCTATCCTATGCAAAAGGGATGCCAGAGCCGGGGGAGATGCCACATGCTGAGGGAGTGTTGCAGCCTGTAGTGTCACGAAAGCTACATGTTCTTGTGACTGCACCGTGTTTCTCACGAACTGAGTTGCACTTTGTAGTAGTTTCACTGCAAAACACAGTTATTGGGGATGCTAGTGAAGCTGGAAACAAGGCAGAAGGTCAGCAGAGGTTGTGTGACTGAGGGTCAGAAGGAGCAAGCACTAATTGTCTTCACCTTGTCAGTTGGCTGTCATATTTGCACATACCTGTATTTCTCGAGGTGATACAGGGGTGCTGTAAGAATAAGGATATCTTCAGCTTGCAGGCAGACGGATGCTTTTGCTAAAGGTGAAAAGTATTGAGAACACTCCTGACACTGAAAAGACATTTACCTTCATGCTTGGTCTTGATGAGACAGAAAAGCCATCTGGGTCAAAGGTGGAGAGGCTGCCCCTTGAGTGGAAGTGGAGCTTTTCCATGCTTACTGCTTTCACTGCACATGAGTGACTCACTGTCTGCTCTGGGAGCTCACATCATGCAGCCTTCAGCACTCAGCGCTGGCAGCTGCTCAGAGGGAGGCACTGCCTCCTGGTGCCAATGGCCACACGTGGCACCAGTAGGGACTGTCAAAACCTGATGCACCATGGGTGGAGGCAAACAATTTCTGGGCACAGTCTCGTGGAGGTAAAGCCAGGAGAATCTGTCATCAGCTGCTGTACCAGGGCCGTGTGCATGTTTGTGGTCTCTCTGTATCTCCATAAGCCTCAGAGGAAAGATGTGGCCACACAGAAAAATTCAGCAGCCAGGCAGGATGGCTACAAACCACAAAGCAGGCAGATTAATTTACTACCTGGACTCTTGAAAGCTGCCTTAGTCTGAGAAAATCAAACGATCCACAGAGAGTGAAGCAAATGAAGAAACACAAACACCTGTCTCTGGTGCTGGCTGAGAGCCTGGGATGGCCTTCTCTTCTCTCTTCCACTTCTCCTCTTCTTTCTGCTCTTACCAACAATTACAATTGGGGTTAGACAAAGTCTTCATTGTACCAGACCTCCAGGGATAACGGGAGGAAAACACTGTGAAAACTCACCGAAGTTAAGTAGGCAAAATAGATGAGGCTTCTTCAGTTAACAGCAACAGTGGAAGTGTTTGCCAGTTTTTTGCAGAACTTAATAAATGGTCAGTGGTTTGTTCTATGCCATTATAGCTCCACTGGCTTTTTACATGCCCCTGTTACTGTTGTGTTTTGTAGGAGAAAATGATGGCTTAGTCCAACTACGGCAGCTTTTTTCACAGATCAGTCTACTTTATAGATCAGATTTATATGGAAATATTGCAATCTTCAGTGATTTATTCTGGAAACAGTAAGACACGATGCCAGATAGGCTCAGAAAAAAAGATTTGCACAGTGAGTTTTATTTCCATTTTATACTAGGGAAACTGAACCCAAGGAGGGTAAATAAATGGTCAGAACCACAGAGGGCATTGGGCAGGAAAGGAAACTCCACCCAGACTCTGTACATCCTAAGCTAGAGCACAAGCAGCAAGAAACATCCACGGGTAACCCAAGTTAGATGGATTTCTAAAGGGTGTTCTCATATAAAATCTCCTTCCAAGAAACACTTTTCTGGCAGCCCTTCCCCTACCAGCTTTCTAAGCTTTCAAGCTGCCAAAAATGAATTGCTCTCTTTGACAAAGCTTTTGGATTCATTCAAGCTGAATCTGCTGCCCCTTCTGGATTTGAGTTATTAACCATTATTTTTATCTACTATGCATTTGGCTACCACATACTCTTAAATAAAGACAATTTCCCACTTTTTTTCTTTTCCACTTTGAAGTAAATAAAATTTATTAAAGTGTGGAGAGGTGACCCTTCTTTGAGAAATGCAGGATTTTCAAGTATATCTGTAGCATACAGTACTTCTCACAGAAGCAAGTTATTTTACTGAAGTATATGATGTATTGGTTTTATAAACCATTTATTTGCAGTCATGTAATGAAATATCTCTTCTTTGTTCCAGTCTGTTTCCAATTTAGTCACCAAGAAATAAAGGAATTAGGAGAATACACCCATGTCTTATCTGGAACAACAGCAATGTCATATTATTAATTTTGAATGAGATGACTAGAAGTGCTTCGTTAGCCAAAGACAGGGAGCTGTTATATGGCCTGTAGAAGCTGAAATAGTTATAGAAATTAGTATAAATAAAAGGCAGAAATAAGTATAAACAAAGTTATCATAACCAAACCCAACTACAGCCTGTTTCCTTTGACTTCAGTTGGCATGAATTGCCTAAAATAATGCAAATACTTTAAAAGGGGGAAGGGAAAATTTCTCATTTCTAGTCCAGCCTTGACTCAATTAGCCAAGATGGGAAAAATTTATCCTTGAAAAAACGATTTCTCACTATTTAAAGTTGCAGTGTTTCTTGCTATTCTTTAAAATCATCTGGGCACCTGGGATCTGGGAGATGTGGGAGAAAGACTTGTGAAAGGAGGGAGAGAGGAAGGGAGCAAGGGAGGAAGGGAGAGAGGGAGGAAGGAAGGGAGGAAGGAAGGGAGGGAGGAAGGAAGAAAGAAAGAAAGAAAGAAAAGAAAGAAAGAAAGAAAAGAAAGAAAGAAAGAAAGAAAGAAAGAAAGAAAGAAAGAAAGAAAGAAAGAAAGAAAGAAAGAAAGAAAGAAAGAAAGAAAGAAAGAAAGAAAGAAAGAAAGAAAGAAAGAAAGAAAGAAAGAAAGAAAAAGAAAAGAAAGAAGATGTTGCTTTCGTGCCTTAGCTTGCCAGTATTTGCCAGGGGGATCAAACAGCCAGAAATCAATGGAGCAATCCACAGTGCCTTTGAAGCATTTACATCCTCTTGACATCCACTGTAACTGGTAGGGTTGTATGTGGTACAATGTTTGCAATGCCCTGTCCTTCCTTGTCCCACCTCTTTCCCAAACAAACAGCACGTGGTTGATGGTACAATGCACTCTCTGAAGGTGGATGCTTTAAAAGTCCTGGTTTCTCTCTGAATTTAAAAATAATGGTAAGCTCAAACATGTGTGCTACATGTTCCTTTTTATTTTCATGTACAAGTTGGTGCACATGTCATTTGTACTACTTCAAAATAAACAAATAAATAGATCAATAGATTAACTAGCAAAAGCCCTGAAATCCAGCAACTTTAGGCTTCTGCTGATGGTTTGTGCCCATTAACAGTGTACAAGCCCATTTCTGCTGAAGCTTTTGATATTGCTGTTGCACTTGACAACTCTAATACTGAAGTGGCGCAAAAAATGCCTCTGCCAGCCTTGCTAATGCACAAACTGCTTCCTTGCACTTACAGAAATGCCTCTTGCAAGCACATACTGTGCAAACATGTCAGTGTCTATTAAACCTGGGGCTGAGATGTGAAGCAGCCTCAGTCTTCTCTGACACCAAGGCAGACGATGTTCCACTCCCTGCAGGATCAGCTCTTAGCTGGTAAATAATGCTATATTCTCATTCTTCCTCAAGTAAATTCCCTTTCTCTGGCAATCTCACATGCTTGGAGTGATGCCAGCCTTATCCAAATGTGACTTGCCCTTTGGGGAATTTCCTTGAATAATTTCTCTCGTAGGGATGAGAGAAGCTCAGAATTATGACACCCTGTATTCATATAAATACCATGAATTGGTTGTTTACAGTGAACTGCATATCAATCCAAGCAAAAAGCCCCACTGTGCAAATCATGTGGATTGGTTAGAATAACAGGTAGCTCTTAAAGGACCTGCAGATGAAACTCAGATATATTTATACTCGCTGCTACGAGGTTTCTGGTGCTCAGCATCTTTCTGGAACACATAATTATATTAACTGCTTAAGTTTTCGGGGGATTAAAAGACTTGGTTTGGACTTTAGGAGGCAAGATGGAAATGATTCAACAATCCAGAGGCAAGCCCAGTCAGTTGCAATACTCTCATCAAGCAAACTAAATATTTAAGTTGAAGTACAGATGGTTTTTGTGGTAAGAAATTCAGTCTGGACTGGAATTTCACAGCTGGTTTTGATATTTTGGATCTTGGACCAAACATTAGCCCCCAACACCCAGGCCTGAAGTCGTGTCAGCAAGGCCACCTCTGAACCTCAGTCTTCACTGAAATATGCTACTCTATGAAGAGAAGAAATGAAGTTTCTCATGGGGTTGGACTCTGTATCTTTCCCTTCCCTTCCTTTCCCTTCCCTTCCTTGTCCTCCACTGTGTCACATAGCTAAAGCATCATGGTTTGGTGGCAGATGTCTGCACCACAGCCTAGGGTGCAAAGATGTCAGGCTCCTGGGGGTTTGACTCCATTCCTGTAAAGCAAATAGAGGCTTTTGGTGGATCTCTTCTGTCTCAGACTCTGCTCAGGGTGGGGACAGAAATGGGGACTCCCACACTGCAGAAGACCTGGGGAAGAGAGGCAGAGATCAAGAATATGACACACAGGATTATCAGTTTCATCCAAGTTTCTGCTACTCTGTTTGAGCAAGGCACCATAAAAACCAGTGCCATAATAAACAGTGCCCTGCCATGGCTTCAAGACTTCCCCAAAAGTGAGTGTCACGTGTTTGCTCCCCTCAGCCTGCCCACATGCAGAATATGAATCCCACTGTCTGCCCCACCATGAGACCTACATGCCCTGATCCTTCCCAAGCCAAATCACGAGTACTGCCAGTACTGAATCTTCATTGCTCGGATTTGATCCCTGTGTTGTTTTTCCACCTCACTCTCCACACACCCTGTAAGAGAGGTGGGGCAGTGCCCTCACTTTGCTGTCATCCCTTCCCTCCTCCCAGGTCTTCATTCCAGGGGGATCGCTCATGGGTTCTTCATTCAGTAAGCGGGGAAGGTGTGAAAATGTGCAAAGAAGAAGGAACGTGTTCCAGATGCACAAAATGACACTGGGCTTCCTGAAGGCAGCCGTGGACAAGGACGTGGCTGGACATGGCTATGCCCTTGCACCATAACACTGCTGTTCCCCTCTGCCAGGCAAGCCTTTATCCAGAAAGGTCTGGGCTGTAAGGGGATTACTAACATTTTAACAAGCAGGACAATTTGTCTCCTCAGTTGGGACTTTTTCTGTGACCACATGCCCTTTATTAGTTGGTATTTTTAAGGCTGAGACCAGACATCTTTTGAAAAACATTGTCATCCAGAAGCTGATTTGGGGGCATCTCAATTATAAGTAAAATTTTAAGAATGATGTTGAAGGTAGTCAGGTAAATTTGGCTTTTACAGGCGTACTGGCTGTGTCTGCAGCATCCTAAGGCCCCAGTTCTCCCCTTCGTTCTGGTCAACCAGGATGGACAGAAGATGCTCTCTGTGACTGCTGCTAATTCCCCTGTGTCATGCTGGTGGAGAGAAGTTCCCATCTAGGACTCCCTCTCTCTTGACATCCAAGAAAGGTGACATGAGCCCATAAATCCCCTCCCTAATGTTACTCTGAGCTCAGCTACTTTACAACTGTCAGTTAAAATTCATGAACTTGATTGCTCAGAGACAAGCAGAGGGAAATTGGAAATTTTTACCCCTTTTCTCTGCTGGGTTTCTCAGACGTAGGGTGGAAACCTGCGTGATCCATGAGCTCTGTTGAGCATCCCTAAGTTATGACAAGATCTGCTACTACAACCACAACTCGGTGATAGGGAAAAACAAATTATTTGGGGTATTTTGAAGAAACAGCTGACAGAAGAGCAATGAGATACTCTTTTTTTCCCCCTGTGACAATAAATTTAAAAGCCAAAACAGAAAGATAAATAGTAAGAAAGATTCGCAAGCTGCATTGCTCATTTTGATAATGTTAAAAAGCTCCAGATAAAAGAGTGCAAAAGCAGATCATGCTTCTGTTGGTACAATTTGTAATGAAATTGGGTGTGTGCTTGTAGGTGCTAATGGCTGCCAGGAGCCAGGTTCTGATCTTTTAGTTGTCATACACTGGATTAAAATTGATAGATGGATTTGGAATCTTTTAGAAGGTAAAATGAAAGGGTCTAAAGAGCCTCAAACGTTGTTATACAGCAGTAGCTGGAAACAGGAGAAACACCACTAGAATAATTTGGACCAGACAGGCAGAACCAACCAAAAATGCTGGGAGACCTCAGTGCGTGGCTGTTAGTGCTTAATTTTAAGGGTTAATGGCAATAATGATGGAAGGAAAAGACAGAGGAGGTGAACATCCCCAGTGATCGTGACCTTCAGAGGAAGAGGAGAGCCTGGGCTCCTCAAGGCATGGAGCTGGCTGGCAGGCAGGACTGGAAACTGTGAGGAAAGAAACTGATGATGTATTTTCTTCCTGTGCAGGGACTCTGTGAATAGAGAAGATCACACTACGGAAATATCCTCTTCACTCCCCCAGCACACCATCAAAGCTCTGAATGTGCAGGATAACACCTATGCTGAAAGGTGGAAATTGGATTTTCTTCCAAAACTCTAGCTGAGAGACTAAACTTCATTCCCTGCACACTTTATTTCCAGGGTTTGAAAGCATCGGAGGGCAGACTTGTCCGAGCTGCTCTGCTTCACTTTGAACTGCTGCTGGTATTGCTGGTAGGACATCCTCCAGCAATGTGCCAGCAACCTGCAGGCATGCCATTTCCCACATACAGGGATATCTCGGGCTCTAGTTAGGCAAAACTGGAACCAGTAGAGGGGCTTATCAGCTGTCTTACTGCAGATGTGCAAAATGCTTCTTTGTAGCTGCTTCAGTAGGCAACAAGGGACAGCAGTGTTGCTTTTTAATTTAGAAAACACACCATATTTCATTATGCAAAATGTCAGCTGGCAGAGAAGCAACATTACATGACATAACCGATATTTCAGTGGTCAGAATTAAGTAAGGCTTTGTAAAATGCAGGTTATGTTTCAAAAGGCATTCTTCAGAATAGGCCGAAAAAGTCTGGTCTAAAGTGGGACAAGTTGAGAATCAAAGGAATATTGGGGAAAAAGCAGCTGAATTAAGACCAGTTCAGTAGACATAAACGTTCTAGCATTCCCATTGTAAGAAAGAGACCTTTGTTCAATCTGTTTACTGACGTATTTGGGAGGAAAAAAATATTTTTCTTGCTCTTGTGCTTCTGCATTTATTGTTTATAAATTCAAGACAACACAGGAATCTGTCATTGCAGGCACTGTGAACAAGAACCCAGAAATCACACATCTTCTCAGCTACAGGAAGTACCAAGTCAAGTTTTCCCTGGGATACTGCTCTCCATGGTGGATGCTCTGGAGCAAGTCTGACCTTCTGCAAGATCTCTGTGCTTATGGCTTTACAGAATCCATTGTTTAAGGACAAGTGAAGATTGTCTAGTAAAAACCCAATAACCATAAAGCCAAAGGGGTCATAAAATTCCTGAAATGAAATTTTGTTATCCAACATGTGAAATTTGTTTTATTTTGCTCTAACCCACTTCAGCATTAGATAAAGTCTTCTCAGCTGAGGCATCTGGCTGTGAAACGAATTCCAGAGGAGGTTAGGTGAAACTAAATTTGGCCATCTAGAGGAAAACCTGCAGTCTTTTGCTTTACAGAAAGCCTTGCTTTAAGAATGATGCTGCTTGCATTATTGTTTCATTTAGTCCCACCAAGCAACCAGAAACTCTCTCAACCAAAGCCAATAAATCAAAAACCTGATCCTGAGAACATTTTCTTTCTTTGAAAAGGAGGCAGTGCCTAGGATTCCATGAAGGCCATCCAGGAACTTGCTGTCAATATCCACTGTATGTAGAAAGAGCTCAGATACTCTGGCATTGGGTATGAGAACTGGAGGTAAGACGATTAAAAGGTAGTCAGTGTACATGCATACTGTGATGCTGCTTTAGTGATCTATGTGCCAGTTTGTAAACACGATGTGTGTGACCACTGACAGAGCTCATCTTTGAGACCTCAGTCACCTCCAGGTGCTTTCCCAAAGAGTGGCGGGATGTGAGTTTGGTACGTAGATCATGGAGAGGATCTTTTACCATTTTGATGATCTTTATATCAAAGGGAGAGAAATGCAAGGCTGGAAGAGCCCTATCTAGTTCTCATGCTGTGCTGTGGCACGGTCCTCTTAATCCAACCTGGAGAAAAGACACAACAGCCTCTGGAGACAAACAACATCGATTAATGGCACAGCCCCTGTTCACAGTCACACCAGATGAAGTGTCTGGGCTTGATGATGTCTAAGTGTTTTCACTTCTGTGTAGATACATTCTTCCTTATACTCACAGATCCTGCATGTTCACTCTCACGTAGAGAAGCCTTTTAGAAAAATGAACTTGCTATTAAAATGACATCTTGTTGGATGGCAAAGACAAATTAGTGTTAGTTGCCGAATAATTATATTGACAAAATGCTTGAGTTTTATAATGCTTATGTCAGTAAAACTGTAGCAATATGGGAAAAGTGGAGGGAAAATGGAGAGAAAATCGGGACCCCAAAGAAAAGTTCAGCAATGTAAATTAAATAGTTCTGTGAATCAGGGTAATTACAGAATGGTGGGGAACAGAAGGCCAGCTTTAATCTCTTCTTAGGGCTGCCTTGCGTGCGAGTTGCTCCTTTGACTTCAGTCTATTATTAATGTCATCAGGTAGCACTTAAAAAAATTGGGAACTAAATGCATAATTAAGACCCCCTTGAAACTAGAGAAACCATAAATTTTAACCTCCCTGGCACAGAGACTATTATTTAAAGAATGGTAACGATTAACAGATCTCTTAGTTTTTACTTGAAGTCATAGTAACAGTTCAGTGTGTGGACTCCCGACATCATTCTGCATGCAACAGGAGATCAGCACAAACATTCCAGCAAGGTGGTAAAACCATATTGAGATTTTCCAGCCACCCTGGCATCTTAAAGGCAGAACTCAAAGGTAAGTGTGATCTGCGCAGCTCTCTATGCAGCTTTTTATTGACTTTATGGCTCACAGAGAAAATTACAATGCTGATGGAACTGGTCTGGTTCAAAGCAAGAGCACAGGGAAGCCCTGCAGTGATCTGCACTGTTTGTGCAGTGAGTTTTTATAAATGTCATTCCTGGAAAATGTGAAAAATTCTCAGAGTATAAATGATTTTTCACCCCAAAGGATTTTGAAGTGCAACACCATGCTTTAGATTAACAATGAGGTAAATTAAAGTTAGTTTGCTCCAATGACTGAGTTTATTTTCTTAGGGATGGGGTGGAACGTTATAAGTATTTTGATTCAAGTAAGGGCAAGAAACTTAGTTGTAGGTCTTCTCGGCAGTCAAATTAATTTCCTTTGCCTTTTGTTCCGGTTCATACAAACATTCAAATCCACCATCAAAGTGGTAAGTTCATTTCTAAAACAACTTTCTGGCTCAGCAGCTAATTGTAAGTTAAAAATGAGGTGTGGTAGCTGAGTTCAGTGCAAAACCATAAAAGCAGTTCATTTCCCTGAGCACTAATATTTACCTGCAGGTTTAAAAAAAGACCCTGACATGCACAGATTATAAAAACTTACTGTCCCACACTACAAATTTTCTTTAATACTGAAAACTGGATTTTTTAAAAAAAATTATCTGGATGACATTTATTTTCTGGAGTGTAAAAGGAAAACATTTATGTTTCTACAATGAAAGTATCAGAATTAAAGCTGTGATGTCAGACTAAGTAGCATTACTTTAGCTCCTGTATGGTTGAATGATTTTACTATAATAGTCTCTCATAATAATGCTTTTTATCTGTAATACATAGGGGATACAGAGACTGACAGAGCTGTAATCTTTCTTTCAGATGCATGGTGATAAATTAAAAGGGGTTCAAGTGAAAATATAATTCTGAAAGGCAGATAAAGATGGCCCTATATAAGACTGAAATAAGGTGTGTCACCATTTCAAGTGAAAGACTTCAGCTCTGAAAATAATGCCATACATTACGAAGAGAAGTAAACTTCAAATTTATACTACAAGGTCTAGAATTTATTTGTTTGTAGCAGAAAGCGGCATAAAATTGCATGAGTTTCGTATACCTTTTTGTATACCCTACTCTTGCCACTGCTGTTTGCTGTTTATGCAGCACTGTGAGTGCTGAGCATTGAGCACGTTTATGAAGTCTAATAGCCCTGCCCCAAAAAAACTCTCCATTTACTAGACCACAGAACGAACAAACATGTTCTCCTGGTTTCACAGCTGCCTGCGTGTACAAGCAAAGCTCCTCCATGTGTACCGAGGCAAACCAGCCCTGGAACAGCTTCAGCATGGATGGCAGCTTCCACTGGTGCTGCCAAACACTCAGCAGGACACACTAAAATTAGCGTCTTCTTCCACTGCTCTCCCAAAACTCCTGAGCTGTCTTTCCTGTGATCTTTTAAGCATCTGTGGTCACCGGTGAATGAAAGGCAAATATGCCGGTGCTCTTGCACCGTACCCTAACCCACCATCACTAGGACACAATGCCCTCCCATTTTTAACACTGCAGAAGGGAATTTATAGTGCCCTAAGTAATCACCAGGTTTACTGTGCTCACACCTATGATTTTGACGTCACGCCACCAGTCATGTCCAAGTCATGTCGAGTCCAGAGAAGGGCAACAAGGCTGGTGAACATGTGGAGCACAAGTCTCACAAGGAGCAGCTGAGGGAGCTGGAGATGTTTAGCCTGGAGAAGAGAAGGCTCAGGAATGACCTAATCACTCTCTACAATTACCTGAAAGGAGGTTGAAGCCAGGTGGAGGTCGGCCTCCTAGGCAACTGGAAGAGAGGACACAGTCATAAGCTGCACCAGGAGAGGGTTAGGCTGGACATTAGGAAGAATTTCTTCACAGAAGGGGTGATTAGACCTTGGAATGGACTGCCCAGGGAGGTGATGGAGTCATGGTCCCTGGATGTGTTTGAGGAAAGACTGGGCGAGGCACTCAGTTACATGGTCTCATTGAGAAGGTGGTGTTTGGTCAAAGGTTGGACTTGATGATCTCAGAGGTCTTTTCCAACCTAATTGATTCTGTGATGATATCATCAGGCTTAATGTGCTCACATATATGATTTTTGCATCACGCCACCCAGTCACATCGAAGCCCAGAGCTACAGCGTTTCACCTTTTCTGGGCTTCGTGTGACTGCGCACTGTGGAGAATAACATGGAATTATGGAATCTTTTAAGTCAGAAAAGGCTTCTAAGATAATTATCGAGTCCAACCATTAATGCAGCACTGCCAAGCCCACCACTAAACCGTGTGGTGCTGGGCTTGGCAGTCCACTAAACCATCACGAAGCACCGCATCTACACTTCCAGGGATGGTGACTCCACCACCGACCTCAGGGCGTTTCAGAGCAGAGCAGTGCCTTCAGCCCCCACGCGTGAGGTTTAACCTCCATTTTCAGCCTGCCCTACAAGGGGCTGGGGGAAGGCGGTGCTCGTGGGGTACTGAGGGCTGGTTGCACGGAACACAGGACGACAAAGCGGCCCTACGCGGAAGGGCTGCGAGCTCTCGGAGCGGCCGCGGCCTCCCCGCCGCCCTGAGGAGACGCGCCCCCTCACGCCTCGTGCCCCCGCGGCCGCGAGGGAGCGCGGCGGCCCCTTTAAGGCGTCACGTGGCTCTCGGGCGGCGCTGTAGTCCCTTGACCGGGGTGGCAACGCGGGCGGGCGCAGCCAACGGCGGCGCGGGGGACTGCAACTCCCAGAGGCCACCGCGGGGACGGATGAGC
>VZRE01010843.1:24048-149789 GCA_013396775.1 Cephalopterus ornatus
GCAGCGGCCGCCGCTCCACACCCTTTGTGGGGGAAGGGCCTGCGCGGGGCCGTGTCGCCCGGGGGATTCTCCCGAGAGCCCCGGGTCCCCCATCCGCGGGGTCTCTGTCGCCCTGACGGAGGAGCTGTAAGAAGTGGGTGGGCAGGCCTTGAGAAAACAAAAATGCACCTTTGTGTGTGGGGTTTTTTGTGTTTTGGTTGTTTTTTTTTTTTTTTTTTTTTCTCCAGTGTGTCAATTATCNTTTTTTCCCCCCCTCGCTGAGTCCCCTTTTTGCAGTAGGCAACTTGGTTATTAAGCGTAGGGGGTTCATTGTAGCTTGGGCTGTGGATTGCGTTCTGGTGCCTCGGAATAATTCAGATCTGTTACATTTTTTCATAATAATTCATGAAATTAATTACTGGGAGCAGATTGCGTAGTTTAATCAGTGTTCTGGTTTTTTGCCACAAGAAAAATTGCTGGAGGATTAGGCCCTTTAGGAAGGTGTGCTATGGCTTAAGTGACAAAAGAGTGAATAAGTTCACGTTCCTTTCTCTCGTAAAGGTTACCTCAAATTTTTTGTTGCCTACAACAAAGCCTGTGTTGAGGTGTTGTATCTACAGCAGCATTTCCTGCTGACAGCATCTTCAGACTTCCATGTGTCTGTCATACTGCCTGCACCGCTTCCTCTTGCTCTCGTAAACTTGTTGAGCACATGAGGGGGAAACAGAAGAAATGGCTTTTTGTGGAGTAGCGTGGCTGAAATACCACGATGTAACACATGGGTTTAATTTCTTCTCCAGGTAGTTTTGTGCCCATCTATTTTGCTGAGTCGACAGGCATTGTGGTGGTTGCAGGTTGACTTTCCCTCGCCCCCACCTCCCCTCTACAACTTGGGTTTATACACTTTCGTACCCGATTACCCAAAATCCACAGTAGATTAACCATTTCTGTATGTCTGTTCTAATCTGACACTTATTTCAGGCATAATTTCCTTTTGGGACAGTAGTCTTTGTGTGATTTAGATATCCAGAAGAATGATGTGCATAATGGTGAAGAGGTGTGCAAGTTTTTGTTTGTAACGTAGCAAGTCATCCCTAAACACTCTTCTTAACTAAACCTCTAGCACAAAGATGCACCTTGTTTTGTTTTACATCGAAGTTTGCAAGCTTTTCCAGGCACAGGTTCCTAGGTATGCTTAAACATCATTATGCCAAGGGAAATAAAACAAGCAGTGGAGCAATCTGCAGAACAGAACCTTGATGTGGCTCCACTATCCCCAATATTTTGATGTTTGTGTCTTGTGGTTACGTGTAGTATTGGACCTTTTTCTGAAATTTATCTTAAAAGCCAATGTCGCTGTTAGTCTTCCTATGTCATGTTTCTTCTTTTTTTCAGACTAGGTAGTTCCTAATAAAGTTTCTCAGTCTTCAGAGTCTTAACTTGAAAAGTATGTCATGCCTTGACAATTAAATACAGTACTTCAGCACTAAATTTCTGGGAGCATACTGCTGTCTATTAGATGTACTGCTATGTTATTTGTGCTTTTATAAGGGTGCACAACATGTTACTCTGAACGTGTTTGTGACTTTTGTCTTAATTGATCTTTTTTTGCCTGTGCTCCGAGATGTGTATGTGGTTTGTCGGGCGTTCCTGTTTCACTTGCTAGCGCGGTGCAGGTGGTTCTGAAGTCTGACGGACAAATGGGGAGTTCAGAAGTTAGTTAAGCAGGTCGGTTAGTTAATCTAGAACGAACCTGCGGCGGAGGCCTTGTTCAGTTAAACAGCATATTAGAATTAGATTTTGAGGATAGATAAATCCCTGTGCTCAGTTTTTGAAAGGTAAATGCTTATACCCCATAATGGTCCTTCAAAGTTGGTGTTGCTTCCTCCATAGTGGTTTCAGTGACCTCTTTCTTGACACTTTCAGTAGCTTTCCAATGGTGGTGACATTTGAAAATTGCCAGCACTTAAAAGTTCACTGATAATCTTGTTGCAGAGGTGAAATCTTAAAGCATCATCACACGACTGTTGCTGACATGAAAATATGATCTCCTTAATGGTATATAAAAATTTGATAGTTAAGGGTACATGGTCACAACAAGACTTTGTTCTTTAAGGGAAAGACCAACCTATGTTGTTTCTGGATGAAGTTGAGAAAGGAAACTGTATTTTACATAAGTGATCGCTTCTAAATTGGGTGCAATGTTTGTTTTGGCTGAACGGAGAGTAAGCAACACACGAATAGCTTTAAAGTAGTAAGCAGAATTGCTTTACTTTCTTCTTACACAGAATGTTGTAACCTTCCTTTTGGTAGGTAAGACAAATCATCAGCCAGTGCTCTGTGGGACAAACTTGAATATTTAATCTCTGAAAAGATGTAAAATGTAACCCCCTCCTTAAATTTAGTATTTGCTGCACAGCATAATGTTTTCTGCTTCTCATGTCCTCTGTTTCCAGCTTTTGTCACTTCCCTTTTTTTAAGGCATCGATTGTGGATGGGGTGGGCACATCCTTCTACTAATGTTCTATTAGATGTTTCTTCCAAAACTTGTCTAAAATACAGAGTGAAACAAGATGTTTAAGGAGTGATTCTGTGCGTGGTCCACATTCTTGGGTGTCGGTAGTTGTTCAGAATGAGGTACGTGTGCCAGTACTGAAATTCTAGCTAAGCCTGTTCGAGCTAACAAATACATTTTATTGAGGTTTGTATACATCTTATCTGGAGGTTTTTTAAGACTGTAGGCTAAATTCTGGGTTAGAGTACATGCTAAGTCTTGTTCTGGGATGCAAGTGGGCAGCTCCTAATGGAATCTTCCTGGAAGGTATGTTATCCCATGCATGTGCTTTATAGCATCCAAATTCATCCTCTGAAGCACTGTCAGATATTTTAGAGTGATAGTGAAATTAAGGGTGCTTTGGCACTGTATCAATGCAAGGGAGCCTGAGTTTCGGAAACCTGTAACTGTGTCAACTGTAACCGGAATTGGAAACCAATTCCAGTCACTTAATTGTCTGGTGCTGCTGCAGGACTTCTCTAGGAATTTTCAGATTATTTTTTTTATATACATATTTAAAGAAATAGGTCTTGCTTTCTGTTGAGTTGGTTGGTTTGTTTTTGTTTTAATTCAGTAGTGCATTGCATCAGGCCTTCATAATTTGATCCTATAAATTTTTGATGGACTTGGATTATTGGCATTGTGAGAGGCATTTGATTATCTTTAACAAGGACTGCACAACTCATAGGTACACTGTAGTAAAATTGGCTGTTCCTTACTATGTTCAGGTATTTTGGAGTGAAGAGTGGTTATGTCTGGCTGATCAGCTACAGAAGTACTTTTTGTTACAGGCCTGACAGATCTTGTGTTATTAAGGGGAATAATTTAGTAGCCATTTTACAGTTCTCTCACTTGCATTTTTCAAAGTATTGTTTGTCAAGTGTACATTTGAGAGCTGTCTGTTTTAGAATGTAATAAAATTTTTCACTGGACTATTCCTTTATTATTGAAGGAACTGCTTTTTAAATAGAGATTCTATACATAGCAGACCCAACATTGCCAGTTTTTTCAGCAGCTTTGTAGCTCGTTGCGTTTTAGTGATATCTCTGTTTGATTCGTGATTTGAGATTTTCCCTGTTCTCTCTTCCCCCTCCATGATTCAAACATTCAAAAGAAAGGAAACATTCAAAAGAGGAGCTTTGTCAGGAGCTCAGAAGTTCAGCGAATAGCCTGCTTTTGTGTTTTTGTGTAGGGCCTCCTCCTCTCCAAAAGCAGACTTCTTTTGGCCAATTTTGTGTCAAGGCTCAGGTAAATGCGATAAATGCCAGTCAATAAAACAGTATTGTAAACTCTGCTCCTCAGGCTGAGGAAGCAGGTAGGTCTAAACACTCAACACTTGCTTGAAGAAAATAAGCCTTTTTGACAGTCAGGTAGCAAATTTGTTCCTCTGACTCAATTCTTTTTTTATTTTTTTAATAGACATACAGTCCCTGCCCTGAAGAGCTTATGCTCTTCTGTTTTTAATAAAAGGAGATGTAAGGGAATGGGATGAAACTATTAGGGTTTGGTTTAGATGGTATGGTTGAGTTATCTTGCTAATTTAGAAGGAGAACCAGAACATTTCAAACTTTAAAACAAGCTTAATGGTTGCATAACATTCACATTAATAGCTCCTTCTTAGCTTCTTCCCATGATCAGTCAAGGCATTTTTCAGCTAGTAGATCTGAGGCCGCGGGCACACGTGTTAGTGGTTTGGTCAGAGTGTGTAGCGCTGCTCCTGGGAAGTGTGTGCCTGTGTGTACTCATGACCTTGACGTCCATCCAATCCTCGAGCACTCCATTTCTCCCCCACCTCCTGCACCTGCTAAATCATGGGCAGTTGGTAACGAGAATAATCGGCTGGGAATTGTTAAATGAAACATGTGGAAAGGGTGTCCAAAAAAACTGGCTATCTGGTTCAGCGGTGTCTAATCTGTACAAGGTAAGTATCCTCCTTTGGCTTTGTTATGAGACATTTGATTCTGGGTGTGAAGGCAAAGGGTTTTATTCCTTGCTGTATTGGTTACAAAATGTTTGTGAGATTGAGAGAGAGAAATCTTTTACTCTGAAAAACACAGGGATTCCCTTCCCTTCCAGACTTTTGTTTCCTGACTGTGGAAACAAAACCTTATTGATTTTATTCGGAATTAGATTAGTATGAAAAGTTAGTTGTGAAATAGGTGCGTATTGCTGAGAACATTCAGGTTTCTTGTCCAGTTCTTCTTCTTAAAGTTTTTTGACCCCAAACAGTACCCAAAGGTACTGATTGTTTAGTTCTTTATATCACATTCTTTTTTTGGTTATGGCATTTATCCTTTTGTAGTGGTATCCCATCTTGGGGGGAGCCCTCAGACCCTTTCTCATTTAGAGTCTGTGTGACGAAGGGATCCAGTCTGCCTCTCTTATGGCCTGGCAAGGAGAGCTGAGTGGATGTGGAAATTCAGTTTGGTGGTGGCTTGGTGCTTAGTCCCTTGGTGCTTTGTTGTTTAGTCTCTGATAAATGTGTGTAGCAAGGCTGGTCCTGAACAAATACAGGTCTGCTGAAGCCCTGCTGTGCAGAAATGAGTGGGAGAAATAGCTGGGAAATAAACTTGCTTTGCTTAGGATGTACAGGGCTTCATAGATGTGCTAGGCAGTGTTCTGGGTTTATATGCATCTGGGTAATCGAAAGAAGATTTAATATTTATTGGGGCTCCTTCACTGGTGGAAAAAGAGGTCATATATCCCCTGTTATTAAGGTAATGAAAACAGTCCTACTACGTTTTCCTTTCTTGTGGTTTGTGGGTTTGTTTTTTTGAATTTTAATAGTGACCAAGGTGGACTGCTCTGTTTTGAGAAAGCATATTCCACATGTGAATTTTTCCTAGGATGATTGAACGTACAGAAAACATTGAGTTAAATGGCTAGAAGAATACTGCAGTTCTTTTCTCTGCTAATATCTTAATCTACAATTTCCAGATTTCTTGTGATGCAAATGAAGAGTTCAACTGTGAAACAACATTTGTGATGCTGCTTTTAATGTTATTAGGGGAACTTCCCAAATTGAGAGTTGTCTGAGAATGCAATAGAATAAATATGCCATTATTTTTTGACACAAGAGTTGCTTAAGTTTATAGTGTGAAAATTCAAGGCAGCCTGTGACATTATTGACCTTCACCTCCTAGCCGTGTGGGGAAACCACCAGAAACAGTGTTAAAGGTAACTCTGAGTAACATAGCAATCTTCCCGAAGTATGGATTTTTTCTTAAATATTTTCAAGATATTTACTTTTTTTTTTCATGTGGAGTGTACAGCCTCTTTAGTGGTGCAGAAATTAGTCTGAGCACTGTTTTACAAAGTGGGTTTTAGGGGGAAACTTATTGTGTCTGCTTGTGGGCCGGTTCGAGGCTGTTGTTCATGTTGGACTGGTGTAGTGCTGGTGAAAAACTTATTTGGAGGTGGGTACTTGAACCCCGTCCTTAAATAATCAACTCTCCTTCTTTTGCAAGAGCCACAAATGTAGTTTTCTGCATCTCAAAATTCCTGATAATGATAAAACCCACTCAGACATCTGAGTGGAAGGCACTCCTGTTCTATACCACTCTGTAGAGTGGCCGTCTCTCTCTGCTCTTTATTGAGGAAAACCTGGAGAGACTGTGGTACAAGCTGGATGCCCAAAGTCAGAGAGTATGAAAAACCTGTGCAGGAGGCCATGCTTAGCCTCCACCTGCCTATGCAGTTACGGTTTCTTCCTAAAAAAAAAAAAAAAAAAGGTAAAAACCCCAAAAGTTGGAGCTCATAAGGGTTATGAGAGGTGATCCTTTGGGTCGTTTCTTAAAACTGAGAGAGTAGCTTTTGCTCATTCTTAGGGAGTCAAATTATTGACTCCATAGTGCATTTCTCAGAAGAAAATCTCTTGGTACTTCCATGAAATATTCCTATGCATTGTCTCTCCTCAGGCCTAGAGGAATAAAATGCAATAGGTTGGAGGTGCCTCTGTAGGGTTACTTATGGTGGAATGTCACAAAGTTAAATGCTCATGCACAGTATATTTTTACAATAGTCTTCCTTTCACACATTGATCTGTTGAACTGGTTTGTAGTAGCTTTTTCAAGTATTTACTCATGAGGGACCTTCAAAACCATGAGACCACAATCATCAAGGTAAATAATTGAGTATTTCCAGTGTCACAAAAGTCATTATTTTGAAGTCCAGAGCTTTGGCCTGCCTTGATGTCGAGCAGACTTGTCACGGCAACTGGACTTTAGGGCATCTCTTATGGTCTCATCTCCTACTCATCCTAGATCGTGGCTGTGGGAGGTGAGTTGCTGCTGGTGCAGGAGAGGCTGGAGCCCTGTGCAGCAATAGGCAGAGAGGGCTGATTTCTGGGAGTCTGCCTGGATGGCAGTTGCTCTTAGGAAAAAGCTGCTGGATTTTTTTTTTTTTTTCTTTAACTGCTTTGGCAGCAGTTCAGTGGTCTGTGTTGAGCTGCAAACAGATGGAGGATGTGATCAGCTGTTGGGGCAGTGTTTGCTGCTCTAAATAGCTGTTCCTTTCTTCTTCAGGGAAAGGTAACAGGCTGGATAGGAGAGTCCGGCTGGCAGCACAGGGAACTTCACTGTTCTAGATCCAAATTTTCAGATGCCCATCTTTATTCTTCTAGATATTAATTATGCCAACAATATCAAAAGTGATAGTTCAGTCATGGCTTGCATTGCAATGTCAGCTTTGCTCACTTTGATCCGTAAGTCAGTTGTTGCTCTTTTTGGAAATAAGAGCCTCTGTACTTAAAGCAAAACCAAACAGTGTAGAGAACTGGGCAGTGTTTGGTTTATGCCACAAATCTGTACATGTGCTGTAGAGGTGAGCTTTCTAGAGGCCGTGTATGAAAACACGCACACATCACTAGTGTATAAAACTCTAGTGAATGATATCTGTTTATGAAATAATATATGGTTGATAAGTTAGCTGTAGTAATTATATCCAGTAGTTGTCCTGTAAAAATGTAAAGGACTCCATGGACCCATAAGTATCTGCAGTTTTCTGAATTAGGAATAGGAACCCTGGCAACTGAAGTTACACTGAGGCTTTCAGACTTCTGTGGTCAACAGTGAATTAATTGTGAGATACGATTTTTTTTTTGTGTGTGTGTGTGTAGTTTTCTTTTTCCTTCCTCCTTCAAGTCTCACCTCCTTTAGGAAATCTGCAAGCATAGCAGAAGTAATCTCTAAAATTATTCCCCAAAAAGGGTACTGGAGAGTAAAGGGTAGAGTAGTAGGGCACGTTTCTCTACAGTATGAGAAGCCGAAGGAGGCTTACAATACTGTGAATCTCATTTAGTTGTAACACTCATAAAGCTATGGAGAAGGGGGGAAATGCATATGGCGTGTTGTGTTACGACCTGAGCCAGAATTGATCAAAAATTGGTCATCTGAGCTAATATGTGATCTGGATTTATGGTTGTAATCTGCCTCTCAGATGGCTTTAGCACAGCTGTGTGCTGGCAGGGCTGGCTGGCTGCTGCCAGAGCTGGTGCAGGATAACTCAGAGTTCCTGTTCAGCCTTGCCCATGCAATGTTCTTTCTGTACCACCACTAACCATTTAGGAGCTATAAACATGGATATTTGCCAACTAGACTGACATCTGAACAAGACCCTGAAAGAGCACTTGAGCGTACTTTGTATGTAGCAAAACACTGCGTTCTCACGGACTGGTCTTTTTTGGTCTACTTTTATTCTCCCCTTGTGTCAGCAGAAACAGGTCTGGTAAGTTAACAAGTCTGTGGGTAGTGAATGAGGATGGGGTCTTTGGGAGGATAGAAAACAACTAAAATGGCTTTGTTTTTCTTTTGGGTGATATAAGAGATGAGTTAGTGTGGATGAGGGGACATAGAGCTGTAAAAGAGCAATTATTATTGATGTTACATGAAATATGCTTAGCCTTTTGAAATGGGCAGGTGAGCTCATGAAAGAAAGACTTCTGAATGTACTTGCTGAGCGTTATGTAGACTTATTTTTTCAAACTTGACTAAGAAGTTTTGGTCATGTCCCTCATAGGTTTTGAGTGTCTGTCATCAGTGACACCTAAAATAAACTTAATTATATCAGCATTGTAAGGTGAAGCAAAGAAAAGAATGCTGTCAGTTGAATCCTGCTCCTGGAAGAAGTCTATTAATTAATACAAGCCATGACTCTTTACGGTCTGTGTGTTAGGGCATATCTTATTGTGTGCAGGTGCTGAAATAAGTTGGGAACTATTAAATGTAATGTTCACGTAGTGTTCTGCAAAGTGCTGTAAGGCTCTACCTTGACTCCTGTTCTTCTTTAAGCTTTGTGCTGTCAGGCTGCATCAGTGACAGCTCCTTATAAGCAAAAGAAGTGGCTTTAGGCAGGGGTGCCAGACTTGAACACGCTCTGCCACCAACTTCCCTCTTTGAGGCTTTTTTCAAAGAGAGAGAAATGATACAAACATCTGTATGTTGACATGGTTGAAGTCAGTGCACTGATTGTGGACACTGCAAACTTTGCAGTTTATTCTGTATTTTGGGACTGAAGTAGTTTTGCTTTTAAGATTTTTTTTATTTTTTTTTTTTAAGGCAAAGCTTGTTTTTCTAGTTTTTGGTGGCAGGGTGTTTGTTTTCTTTCCCCTTGTGTGCAGCAATAGAAGCTTTAGCTCTCTGAGCAGAAGTCTTCCTAAGCTAAGAAGGTGATGGTACCACTGAACTGTACACAGAATTGCCGAAGTTGGGTGGGACCACCAGTGGGGTCATCTGGTCCAACCTGCCTGCTTAAGCAGGGTCTTCCTAGAGCATATTGCACTGGCTTATTTCCTGTGCATTCAAGATCTCACTTGAGTATCTCCAGTGAGAAAGACTCCACAAACTCTCTGGGCAACCTGTTCCGGAGCTCAGTCACCAACACAGCGAAGTTCTTCCTCATGTTTAGGTGGAACTTCTGTGCATCAAGATTCTGCCCATTGCCTCTTGTCCTGTTGCTCCTGGCCCCATCCTCTTGACACTCTCCGTTCAGATACTTGTAGATGTTGATAAGTTGTACCCTTTCAGTCTTCTCTTCTTCTCAAGGTAATTCAGATATTTTCTAATATTAGAAGGTTTTTTTCCATTGATCTAGGCAGTGTGATTTAAAAATGCCTTGAGTAAACGTGTTTGTAGATTATTTGGTTAGTTTGTAAATATTACAAGAAGTTACGGAACCTCTTTCAAATTCCATAACCATATTAAAGCCAATAGTTGACTATTTCAAACTTGTTATAAGGAGTATTTCACAGAGATGGGTATGAGGCTCTGAACTTGGGTAACATAACCCCAGAGACACTTTGAGGGACAGATGGATGAGTGAGAACGTGTGTGTGCATGATCATAGATGTGTGTGCATGAACCCAAGCTTTTTGAAATATATTTTTGAGTGTGGGTTAATGAGATTGCTATGTAAGTGTAGGAATGAACTAAATAATTTGTATGTGTGTGTGTAAATTTTGTTTTGAGTAGGAGAACTCACGTGTGTGTGTGTGTGTGTGTGTTAGGGCTGCCAATGGCCGAAGAAGGACCTGAGTAAATGCTTAAAGCTTCTTTGCCGCGCGGGCTCTCAGAGGGAAACCAGTCATTGGGAACAGAAGAGTTTGCCTTAAAGAGCACTTCTGAGCCACAGTACAGTTCTGCCAGCCTTTACTGTTTAATTGGTGTGGAGTTAATGACCAAAAGATTTCTTAATTGCCATAATGCTTCCAGGCTGCTTATCTTCAATAAGCTGCTGCCACAACAGATGGCAAGTTAGTGGTTTAGCTGAGGTTCAGCAGAAGTTTTTCACAATTTTATTTTAATGGCCTTAACTTATCTATGTGGCTGTAGATAATGTTGAAACCCAAACCTTCACTGGAATAGGTTTCAGATGAATTAAGGTTTTATTTTGTCACCCAGCGAGAGAGAGAACTCGTCTTTACTGTCAAAGAAACTTGGCAGTTTTATCTGTGTGATCATCTTTATTTTATCTTCACTTCTTTTCCCTGGCTACTCTCAAGATTCATCTCCACTATACTGTCATTCTCCGCTTCTTTTGAGGGAGTCTGCAGGGAATTGTACTGGTGTCTACTGTGATTTGAGACAGCTTGCAGCAGCAGCAGCCTGAAGCTGACTGGGTTGGGGCTTTTTTTTTTTTAGCATCATAGGAGTCTAAACCACAGCAATAAAAGTGGACAAAGTTAAAATTCCATCATTTTCAGATATAAAAAAGCTTTAAAAAAGATTCTTATGATTTCATAGGGGAAAAAGTGACAATTACTTTATTTTTCCTTGTGGAAAACAGGCTACCATACTTGTAGAGTATTCTTCACTAGGTATAGATTTGAAACCTCATGTAGCAGTAGGAGGAACTTTGTACTGAGAAACATTGCATAGTGACCAAGTTAAATATTAATTATTATATCATGGTTTTGGAAGTGCTGCCATTGGTGACCACTTTTCAGAATTATGTAGAAATTGTGACACTTAATCACGCATACTTCGAATATTATTTAGACTGATTGTTGCATGGGGTTTTTTAAACTTTATGGCTGTATCTTAATATACGAATGAAGAGGAACATTCTTCTGTCAATATTTAAAGTAATTCTGAACCTATGTTTTCATTTTTAATCAGGTGAAAAATCTAGTGATTGTGTAAGGTTTAGGGGATTGTTCTGGTCCCCAGGAGTTTGTCAGAACATTGCTAGTAATGGCCTGTGGGAATTTATTCCTTAAGTACAAGTAGAACATTAACATAAATCTGAATGTGTGTTTGCCTTTGTGGCTTTTGACTAAGGACAGAAATGAGTATTTGTCTAAACATGAAGCCAGTTTTGAAACAAACTCTGAAGTCAGCATGTTGCACCTAATGATGTTACCTGTTGATGAGATTGGCTCATCCTCTCAGTCAATCAGGTGTTCCTGATGACTTGACAGCTAAGCTGCAAAAGTCCACTGTAGTCTGTCTCTCCTCTGCTAAAGCCTAGAGGATCTGAACTCCCTTGAACTGAAGACACTGAAAAAAAAAATCAAGTTACTGCTAACCCTGTTTACACTTGTGATAATGCTGAGAAACTCAACATCCCTTACCATTTGCTTTTTTCCATGAGGTCTTGGCTTGGTGAAATAGCTGATCAGTTGTGTGCAATGTTCTAACAGGAGGATACGGAATCACAGAACCATTTAGGTTGGAAAAGACCTCTGAGATCATCGAGTACACCCTTTGACTGATCACCACCCTGTCAACTAGACCATGGCACTCAGTGCCACATCCAGGCACTTCCTGAACAGCCACTTGGCCCCAGGCTGTAGTGCTGCAGGGGGTTGTTGTGACCCAAGGGCAGGACCCGGCACTTGGCCTTGTTGAACTCAGGCCATTGGCTTCAGCCCATCTCTCCAGCCTGTGCAGAGCCTTCCTGCCCTCCAGCAGATCAACACTCCCACTCCAGCCCTCAGTGTGTGAGGTATTGACCTAATATTAAAAAATAATTCCCAGAAAATTGTATTTTTACATTTTAAATGTTCTCCCAAGTTAGGGATGAATTCCTCCGGTGGGAAAAAAATTTTTCTATGGTTTCCTTGTTACTCCTGAATTTCCTTTTTTTTTTTTTTTATTTTAATAACAGGGAGTTACTCTTCACTGTTTTATTTTGCTTGCATTGTCTTATTTCTTACACTTCTTCCACAAATACATTCTTCTGTATAGTTTGCTTGAGTAATTTAAATTTTGAAGTTATATGTGAAGTTTTTTTTAGTGTCTGTATTAAGTCATGATCAGCAAAAAATAGTTGATGCAATGGGCTCTGCCTTTATTGATGCTTTTAAGGCTTCTTATTTATGATTAGTAAATTTTTAGTGTCCTTGTCTTAATCTTTTTCATCAAAATGGATATTGTGTAGGGGTATGTCTGTGACATGAGAGAGTGTGAATAACTATAGGAGTAATCTATTAATAAGTGTTACTACATGGTCAGGAAGGTGTTATGTCTGGTGATTATTCTGTAGGTGTCTCTGCTTAGTGGGCTTTCCTGGGGTTTAGTGGAGCAGGAATCCCTGTGTCATTAAGGCATGAGAGGATCACTGGAAGGTGTCTTTCTGGCACCTGTTGTGTCTGCCCCTCCAGTATGTTGTTGTGATTCTTCCTTTACTCTTAAGCAAAATTTGACTGACAGTATTGAACAGGGAGGATGATGGAAGCTCCTCATCATGGAAAACCAGTCCTCAGCATGGTCAGACACCTTGAGCTAGCTGGCCAAAACTTGAAGTTGGTCAGGCTTACAACTCCACTGTAATTGCCCTAAATGGTGAGAAAGGCAGAAAGGGTGTCTATGTGTCCTACTGCTACTGTGTGGATTTATCCTTCTAATTAGGCTGTCTTTTTTTAACATCTTCCCAATCACACTTTTACTGTTAGTGAGAGAGAACATGTTTGGGTAACTGGTGAGCGGGCAGGCAGTCTGAACACAGCGGCATATAAGGGCTTGGGGTCTTCCAGGGAAGTTGAGCTTTGTGGCCCTGTTTTTTCCCTTTGTGAATTGTCTCAGGTAGTCCCTACTGGTTATTGAGCTTTTTGTCTTTTAAACTATTAAAGCACAACATTGGTTTTGGTAATTATCTACCTTGATACATGTTAAAAGGTAGATGATTTGTCTGAAAAATGCAATTGATTTTCTTTAAGGTTGTTTTGTGTTGTGGGTTTTTTTTGGTTTTTTAGTTGTTTTTTTTTTTTTTTTTAATTGTACTCTAGGAAGTAGACTTAAATCCAAGCAACCATCTTTTTAAACCTGCTCCTTAAGTTTGACACGCAAGCCAAGTGTAATATTCCAGAATCTTTTATCAGTGCTATAAAGACTTGACTTCAAGTTTTTTCATCCTTATTTTTATCTCATTCATATATCTGTGTTTTGGCCAGTGGAGACAGTGCTGATTCTATTCCTGTTACTTGTTTGTTTAACATGCTCTTAAAATGATCTATTTGATGGAGGCTCCTTAACCTTACCAAGCAACCTATTTTTGCCGTTAAATACTTCGCTTTTAATTTTCTATTGCATAGAAATCTCCCTTGCTGCAAATCTTATTGATTATTCTGTTTGCTGTGGATAGAGAGAACTGACTCTTACTCTCTCCTCAGTGTTCTGATCTGTGAGCTTGGCGTCCCCAGTCCTATCAGCCTTTCCTGGCAGGTAAATACTGTCTGTGTCTGGTGGTAGTTCTGTTGTGGCTTTTCTCCAGCTGTTCCTGTCTGGCCCAGAGACCCACGTTCAGACTGAGTTGCAGTTGTGCCTCTGAGACTTCCTGGAGCAGTGTTAGGTGAAAGGATTATGTCCTGTGTCATATAAGCTATGCATCCCAAGGTGGCATTAGCTTTTTTTCCAACAGTCTGACCTAGTTGACTCTTCTTTTGCATGTGGTGACCTATTTGAAAATTCATGGTAATTGTGTTAAGATCTTGCTATTTAGTTTGATCATGAGAGAGTTTCAGTAATTAATAGTCACTAACATTAATCAAGTAAACCACGACATTTATTCTTCCTTCCGTGTGTAACTCTTTCAGTGAAGAAAATTTTACTGGTTTGGCAGAGCTTGTGTTTGGCAAACCCAGGGTGGCTGTTTCTTCTCTCTATATCATCTAAGTGCTTAAAAGACTTGTTTGATTATATTTAACTTCTCTGGGAACTGAAGACAAGCCACTCCTCAGGTATTTCTGCCCTTCACCATCCGTTTTTTTTTTTTTCTCCCTCAGTTTTTGGGGTAATTTTTTGAGGGGTGATGTTATTTATTTGCTTTAAAGAAACGGTTTATATAGTTCACCTTTTTCTAAGCTTTGGATTATCCAAGGTATCCTCCATGAGTTTTCAAAGATGGGATTATTGATTTTGAGATAGCTCAGAGGATTTCCTGAGCAACTTTGAGTGTTATCAGATGTAGCCAACTTGAAAAAAATCTGAGTATGGCTGTTTCCAATAATTGACTGATTCTGTGTGGATATTTTTACCCATTTATTTGTATTAATTGTGCTAGCCACCTGCTTGTTAGTTGATCTCTTTGGTGAGGACTTGTTCTTCATTAATCTGTTTCCTCTCTTCATTCAGTAATGGAGAAATTCTCTTAGTAGTAGTATACTGATAGAATGATTTCTTAGTAGCCTCAGGCTGTTTTGTGAGAATTATTTAGTTTTGTGCCTTCAGCCTTTTATATTTTTCCCTTGTATTCTCTTGCCATTGTTAGGCTTGTTATTCCTTTTGCATGCTTTTTTCTGAGTCATTATTCTCTTGCTATGTTTTCTATTCTCTTGCTGTGCTTGGTTTTCTTGAATTTGTTTGTATCTATTGTGTCATTTGAGAATTAGCTCTTCCTTGCTGTAGACTTGCCTTCTGTGAGCTCTTACGTAGAAATGTTAAATCTGTCTCTTGCTGTTCTTCCTTCCTTTCCCTCTGCAGTAACTCTTGACTTGATGGTTCACTTCCAGTGAAATTGTCTCTTATTGTTTACTGTCAACCACTTTTTTCTTACTGACTACAGCTAAAGGAAGTGTCTCCAGTTGCTTTCTGTATTTTAAAAATGTAAGTTCCTTGAATCATTCTCACTAAGGGCCTAGGTTCTTAGTATCTTGTTGTAGTAAGAATTTTTATGCTTTTTTCACTCTTCTGCGTGCTCAGAAAGAATATCACCTGTCTGTTGACTATTTTTGATGGTCCGTAGTAAGTTTGCAGCTTGCTAGCACTCACGTGCTTTCCTCCTTTTATTATTTGCAGACTTCAAGGATATCTGTGTCTGCATTTGTGATGCTTGTGTCCTTTGAGTATAGGGCATAACGCTCCTGGGCACTTGGATTTGTGTGGTTTGGTTTTTTATTTATTTGGGGGTTTGTTGTGTTGGGTTTTTTTGTTTGGGGTTGTGTTTTTTGGTTTTGTTTGGGGTTTTGTTGTGGTTTTTTGTTTTTCTGTGAACTGACTGTATCCTCTGTGTTAGTATTCCAGCAGGAAAGGGACTCTTATGGAGTAGATTATAGCCTTAATCACGTTCAGAGAGTTCTAGCTCCTTTTCTTGTGCCTCATACATTAGTATGCATATATCTAAGACTGATGGATTGGTTGTTTAGATTTTATGAACTTTTCTGAATAATTACTTGTTCTTTTAGGCTCTTTTTCAGGTTGCCCTGGTATATCATCTTTGGACTCCTGATGTTTTGCTCATGATCCTGGTGTAAAATATTCTTCACTTGAGTTAACAACCAGGAAAATCTCTTGTGTGTTAATTCCTTGAAATCTTCTACATTTTCACCTGCCATCACATGGAATCTCATCACATGATCATAGAAACCAAAGCTATCCTCTGAAAGTTGTCTGCAGGATGAGTTTGTTCTTGACAGTCCAGGAGGTGGAGAGCTGATGGGAGCTTCTTATTCACTCTCAATTCTTGTTAGTAGTCTAACTAGTATCCATGTGGATAAGGAGTCACAAACAGTAGCTGGTGTTACAAATGAACATTGAGTGGCTTTCTGTGATGCCTGTTGGTTAGAATTGGTAGATGTGATTTCTGCTCCTCTTACAAGTTACTCCAGACAAGCACTTCTGTTTTCTTGGGTCTGAAGGAGGCAGAGAACATCCAGACAAGCCCAAGCACACAGCCTGAGGCAGGGCCAGCAGACAGCTTGTTCTCTATGGCATTTTCTCTGATACAGCTCTTTAGCTGCCTTTGTTTTTCACAGTCTCTTCATGGATTGCCTTAAAGACTTCGTAGTTTCCTCATAGATTGTCGTAAAGACTTTGCAGTTACAGATGTCTTGGCTCAGCTGCCTCCTGCTTGTCCTTAATGCCTCACCCCCCCCAAATAAACCACACAACACAACCTTCCTCTCAAAGTCACTTTCTGAGAATCTGTAATGTAGAACTTAGTGCTCTGGATGTTTTCTTTGTGATCCTCCTCAGTATAGGAAATATAGGCGAGTGTTCCTACAAATCCAGTTCAGGACATAAATTTGGCTTGCTGTCTCATTATAGCCCTTACGTGCTTGGGTCTGGGAACATTCCAGATGAGAGTTTTGGAGATGCCACTTCTCTTTTTTTGTTCCTGGTATGTATGTTGGTATCATGGTTGTCTTCCTGACATATACACCCCTGCATTTTGGTGAGGTAGACTCCTGGACACTCTGATCTCTGCTTCTTAAAGTTGCAGCAGTAAATCAGATGCTTGGGTCAAAGGACTTCAAATTTTTCATGTTTCTTCAGTTGCTTCAGTAAATTTCTGGTCCCTCCCATGCTGGTAGTTGAAGCAAATAATGTGTTCTGTTTCAGTAGTGTGGTGTACGGGTGTATGCTGAGCACCCAGAGCTGGGTGGTTTGAGGGTAATGAAGTGCAAGGACTGAGGTATTGTTCTCTGGATATTAGTGTAACTTGTGGTTTTGTTAACTTTGTAGTGATTTGTTAGAAACAACCTTTGAATGCAGTTCTGATGTTAAAGCTTACTTGCTGCATCTTCTCCTGTAATTTTGCTGATTGCTCTTAAGTATTAACTGTTAAATTAGGGCTCTGCTTCTTACTGATGCTGATTTTTGCAGAATTGAGTGGGCTGAGAAATGGAGAACTATTTCTCTGGCTCATATTGTCTGTGTCATGTCCAAGTACAGTGTATGCAATTTGTCTGACTTTTCTCTTTCTCTGCTGTGGGAAAACCATGGCTAGTTTCAGAAATTGTATTTGGTGGATCTTTCTGAAAATGTCCTCTCCCATGCATGACTTTCCTTAATACTCTGAGGTTTTACTGTTGGGAGCGTGTATGTCTTAACTCTTTACTAGTTAACAGGTGAGGTCGATTTTGTGTAGCGTGATTCCTGGAGTAGGGCATCTACAGCTGTAGTATTGAAGTTACACCGTCGAGTAGTTACCGCGCCTAAATGTTGTCTTATGCATATTACGCTTGCCTTTGGATGAATGCTTCTGGCTGTTCATAAAGGAAGTGCAGGCATATTTTAGTGAGTTTTTGTTTTGTTTTGCATAATCCTCTTAATTTTGCATATTTCTGTTCAGGATTGCAGTATAAACAACAGATTAAATCTCTAACAATTCCGTATTAGGAAAAAGATGTATATGCATGGTTGTTACCTATCAGGCCTAGTTGAGAGATTTTTTGGGCATTTTAACTGCCTGCTCAGAAGACTGACCATTGTACTTGGGAAAATAAATGTTTGAATCATGTTCATTATCAGCTTTTGGTCTCTTTTAGCATATGTGGCTGTAAAATTGCTGGGAAGATATTGAACATATTCCTAGAACAGAAAAGGCAGAACCCTGGAAGGGGGCGGATTGGCTCTGTTCTGCTGTGTCATATTTAGCTACAAAGAAGGGAAGTATTGCCTGTGGGATATGTGGTCCTAAAGAATTTGTAATGTGTGTAATTGAAAACAAAATCTCCTTCTCTCCCTTTTTCTGCTGGAGAGCCTGGGTTCTTGGTAGCTGCACATCCAAATATTACAGATCCAAGTATTTTTTCACTGAAGTCTAAGCTTATCTGTGCTTAAGTTAGTTCTGTTATTTTGTATACTTGCTGCCATTTCACTTGTCAAATGGGTATAGCATTTAATTCTGTGCTGAAAACTCATTTGATCTAATTAATTCCTGTATATCCACCAATAAGAGATGTGATTTCCTCCCCTTATGATTTTAATTTGGTTTCAGGTTTTCAAGTTTGCTTTAGCTTGCAAATTGTCCATACCTTTGCACACAACTTAAAATATTTTTTTTTTTGCTTTTTATTTTAAATGCGGTGTTACAAGGTATGTAAGAGCTTTATAAAAACTGCTGTAGGCAAATCTCCCTTCATCTCCCCTACTGCAAACAGAATTGTAAAAACCACCCAGAAGGCTAAGCCACCTCATCTATTAGAGTTGAGTCACAGATATATTTGGGTGACCGCAAAGCTTTTCCACGTGAAGGGTGATAAAAATGTGAAGGAATACGGGCAGCTTTTTTGGTACTGCCTGTCTGTAGAAATACCATAAAATGCCTTTCATTAGTTAATTCAACTCCATTTGAAATAGATCTTCACTATCGTATCTTCAGTTCTGCTCTGCGTCCTTCGTGCTGTGACTGATGGACTTTCCCTTCCTTTTGAGTGTATTCCAGGACACGTTACTCTGCTTCCCTGTCCTCAGTTTAATTCTTGTCTTCTGGCCATCCCTGGGACATCTTGCAGAGAACTCCATTGCTTCGCTAAGCGAAACGAGCCGGGCCTCTTGCTGACGCCCCTGCTTGGCTGTCACCACGTCTGCTCCAGTTAGTCCTTCCTTGAAGGTGGTGACCAAATGAGGTCTCCTCCAGAGGGCTGTGAAGCAGCACTAACACGTCCTAATGTCTCTTGAAAACAGTGCGATGCATCTTGGAATTACGTTTTCTTTTTGCAACCTCAGTGATGAGCATAAGCCATTGGTGTAACAAAATGATTGTTCGCTTCCCCATCTTGGTAAGAGAGTTAATCTCAGAAAGGATATTTGGTTGCAAATACAGCACGAGAAACTTTCCAGTGTCTCTTTTTTAATTTTCCTTTAAGATGTGCAGTTTCTTGATTTGGAGCTGGGAATTGAAAAATTCTGACAGTTGTACGTGTAAACTAAGAATAATTAGTTGAATACGATGAAAGAGAAGTAGTTATGGAATCATCAGTACAAATCATGAAATATGCATATGCACTATGATACTTCTTAAAAATAACAAATTATTGGTAACATATTCTTCAATTTACATGCAGTATTTCAGGTCAGTGCAATGCAAGATACAAAGAAGATAAGGATAATAATTGCTACTGGCTTTAATCAGAATAAATGGTCTTATTTATCCAAGTGATTGCTTGCACAAGTATAGGCAAGCTGTAGTTTCTTGGTTACACACAATTTAATAGCTGAAAGCCTCATACCTATTGTAGTTTGTTGGGTTGTGTTCTGTTTACAAACGTTTTTCTTTGAGAAAATAGTTATGAAAACATAACTATAAAGATGAGCACAAGCTTATGTTACAGTTTGCAGCTTTCTGATTGGTATTTATTTTTTAACTTTAAAACATAGAGCTTTGATTTTTTTTATTCCTGTCTTCATTATTTCTTTACTGAAGTGTCATTGTTTATTACACTATGCTGGCTGTAATATTTCTATTATTCTATTATTATTCTATTTGTGGTCTTAAGTGTGAATAGAGATTTTTTAAAAAATTATTGGGTTTAACGACCAAAATTATTTTACTCTGGAAGTGAATTTTTCCTCTATTTATGATGCTACGGGGAAACGACTCATCAGCTGAAGCTGCCCATTTGTACAAATAGTGACTCTGTAGTTTGCAAAGTAAAGTTTAATAGTTGGATAAAAGTGCAGCTTTTGGCTTCTCTTTCTTTTTTCTTCTTTCCCGCTCCCCCTCCCCCAGAGATAATAAGAGCTCTCAGCTGGTTGATGAAAACCAGTATTTGTTCATGGAAGTCTTGCCAAATTTCATTGGACTTAAATAGAGTGATCTTTCGAATAGCTATGTTGATGGCCTCTGCCTGGCTGTACGATATTCTGTATCTTAAAAAAGGGGGGAAAAAAAAAAAGACTGGCCTGGTCCTTGAATCTCTTCACAGTGGTATCAAATGGGAGGCTGTTTGGTACCCAGGGATTTCTTCCTGAGTTACCAGTTCTTGTGGCCTCCTAGGAAGTAGGAAGTACTAGCAGGAAGGATGATCCCGTTTGTCAGTGATCCCATTTGTCTATGTTGCTGACTTCCAAGGTCCTGTTTTTTCACTCTTTCGAGTTTCTCAGAAAGTAAGGGAAAAAAAAGGCTCATCAGATTGAAGCATCCGATTATGTAACAAGAAAAGTGATGATGAAGAGCAATATTTGCTGTTTGATTCTGAGCCCAGATCAATTCTGGTTTAGGTAGATTATTTGCTACTTGCAGTTTTCAAATAGGAATTATTCTAGATCATATCCTGTGGAAAAAGCACTCAAACAGGAATTCATTCAGGAAGGTCTTTGTCAAAACAAATTTCATGAGATCATGTGCTAGACAGTGCTTAGGTATTTTTCTTAGTTACAGCTTAGGTTTGTTTTTGTTGATGGAATTCAACACAGAATTGAGTATTTGCAGAATGCAGCAGGACTTCTGGTAGGGTCTGTACACTTCATTCTGCAAAGTGACTGTCTGTTTCTTAATTTTTTTTCCTTAGAGTATTGTTTGATAGTGATTAGTTGCCACATTAGACATTTTAAAACAAAAGAAAGAGAGGGGAATTTTAATGCAGTGGTTGAGGTAGGAATGAGTATTACCCATGCCCAGGTTTCATGGAATGAATAGTTAAGGTCTGCATCATTCAAATTAATGTCCAAGGAAGTCATTTGACCTTGTTCAGTAAAGCAAAATAGGTGAAAAAGACTCTTGAGTACAACCTTGCTTTAACTTCCAGTTGAAAAGTTAAGTGATTGTAGATCATTCTGTCTTATAATGGGATACAGATTGGAATTCCATCTTTTTAATTTTAGATTATGAATGCTTCATAGTTCCTGTAGAGATCATAGCTTTTCTTGTGTGCTGACATTTTCGTATTGTGGCACTATAACCTGTGAACTCCTTATTTCCTAACAGGTGCTCATTTCCTGAAGGATGTATTTTAGATTGATTCATCTAAAAGAAAAACTGAGTGTGCTACTGAAGAATGTGTGGGAGGAATGGCACAGAATATAGACATTGCTTCCTTAAAACTCATTACAGAATAACAATATCTGTCTTCTTTTCAAAGTTCTACTTCAAAGTTGTCTTTTTGAGGTAACACTGAGGAAAAAAAACTTTCCCTGGGGAACTTCAGGCACCTTTATTTGCAGCACAGGTCACGTCACTTTAGATGGCTGTGTTTCTGAGTGAGGCTTTTTGTCAGTCCAGGTTTGATGGGTTTGTGAATTTTAAGTAGCTGTTAGACATCAGTCTATTCTGATTACTGTACTACAGTGGAATTGTTTTATTGTGGCACTGAGGACCCAAAGGATAAAAAAAAGATACATCAGCTAAATAATCAGTTTTAAGTAAACTCAGCAGAAGTGGTGCTTTACTTATTTTCAGAGGACTTCAGTCTTAAAGAACCAGAATTAGAAAACTGGTTTTCTTCCTATTCTGCACTGTTCAGTGCTGTCTGATTTCCTTCCTCCCTACTCCAATTTTGAGGTTTTTCTGTGCATCTGGTCATACAAACAAAACAAAACCTTAATTATGTATACTTTTGCACAGACTTTTAAAAGGTATCCATGTATTTGATCCAGCAGATGCTAACAGTGCATGACCAGCACTTTTCCAAACCATGGCAGAATTAGATGCTTTTAACTTTCTCTGACTACTAATATTATGGCTTATATTGAAGAACAGGGCTGTGTACAGGTGATTTATCCTCCTCCTCCCCCCTCCTGTACTGTGAGGAGCCTGTAAATACTTACATCTTATAAAAATTCCTTTTGGCACAAAATTCCAAGTATCTTAGACTCGAGTTTTAGCAGGAGGTGGTATATACTTAAATCATCTTGGTTTGATTTTAGGGTGTCTCCCCAAATGGGTGAGATGGGGACAGCCTCCCCACCCACTTCCACTGTCACTCTTAAATTGGAAGTGCTGCTAAACTGGAAAATATTGGTCTTTTTGAACAAGTCTTGTATATGCCTGCTACTTACACTTCTTTAAATTCCTCTCCATAAATTGAATTTACATGGTGACAAAGACTTCAACTGGGAAAAGACAAAGACTTCAACTGGGAAAAGTATAACTTGAAATTTCAGTTTCTGTTGAAAACTTCTTTGACATTTTGACTTAGTATCAAAGGTCTTAAAGGATTTCACTGTTGGAGAAGAAGCAAATCAGGTTTGAGATCTTGGGGGTGTGGAGAGAGAGGAATAATGTTGGGGTTTTGAGCCATTCATAGTACACTTGCCTTATCTACATGCAAGGTAAATGGAGCTTTCTAGATTAAGCCTCTCCACCCCTCAGCTTGTCAGCTTGTTTGACATCAACAGTTTACTTTAGGAACAGCTTTTACTAAACCATGAAAGTAGTGTTATGTTTGCTTAAAGCCAGGTGATAAGTTTTAATGATAATACCTTGCTGAAGAAGGGAAGCCTTCAGCGAACCTGTCTTTCGGGTTAGTCAGATTCTGTACTGGCTGATTTTACTTAATAAAGAAAACACTGGAAGTCAATGTTACTGCATAAAAAAAGATTAAAATTGCAGAAGTGTCATTAAAATTACTGAAGTCTCATAATGTTGATTTTGTTTGTAATTTTCCTCATTATTCATATGAGAAGACAGTTATATTGGCTAAAGAGGGATCTCACGTCTGTTTTGGCGGTAGCACAGGTCAAAAGAGATAGAAACCATTTTGCTCATAAGCATTTTCTGTGGAGATGCCTGGATAGTGAGTACCTAATTTTGGTTTAATACGATGACTATTGACAAATATTATCTTAAAAGCTCTTAATAGATTTTTTGTAATATGAAGTAATATCATACTTTGCCATTTGGAGGGCTGAATGAGTGACCTATTTGACAAGAGCCTCGTTAGTTTGTTGCATGTAGTTGGGTTTGTGACTGTGCTCTCTGCTCAGCATTTTCCCATCTTTTGCTTGTCTTTACAAACAAAACGAGTATGAAGCCTTGAGTTAGATGAATAATCTTTTCCTAGTGCCGACATTTCCTGTGTTTAACCCTTAGTGAGTACGTAATTCCTGCTGACTAAGCACGATGGAGGGAGCAGGACACAATAGGCTGGTGTGCTTTACAGTCACAAGATTTCTAACCTGCCCCATCCAGATGTGGGCACACAAGGTGGTACATAGAGCAGTAACATGTTGGTTGATGTATCTCACATGGTGTTCTGCAGCAGATCTGCTTCCACAACCCCCCTCAGTGACTGGGAGGGCACTGTGCACTCAGGGCCTGCTGAGCTCCTTGGCTTTGGAGTGGGGTTTTGGCCTGTTTCTACATCAGGACAGATTGTTGAGGTTATGTATTTGACTGAGCTCTCTGGTAGGATGTTAATGATTTCTGTTAAGTGCAGTAGCTGTTGAGCATAAATGTGCTGTGTGTTAGATACCAATAGAAGTAAGAGTTGAGTCGACACGTTCGCTGTATTGATGTGCAGTGATTTTGCCCTCTGGAGCCTCTGCCAGGCTTCTCACTAACGCTTTACTCTTGACTGTTCAGCTTCTGGCAACTTCTCTTTCTTCTGCTACTTAAACTACTTTTTAGGTCTGAAATAATTATCTGTATTACTTGAGAGCAATATCAGAAATTTTAAATACAGAGTCTGAATGTTGGAACTTCTGCAGCTTTCACTTTTCTGCAATTGCGTGTAGTCCAGGAGCTTTTTTAAAAAGTACCAAAGGACTGACTTCTGGTATCATTAACTTGTTTATGGGTGTGTTTTTATTCATTGAAAAGTTTTCAATCTCAAGAGTGTGGACTACACTAAAATAATGCAGGCTGGGCTGGGAAAGGATAATTTAGGTGTTTGCATGCTTGGTAAAATGCATTGATAGTCTGCAAAATTAATCAGTTGGCCAGATCAGGTGTTGGCTGCCTTAGTATGGATATATGAACTTCAATAATTATCATCTTGTCTTTGCTTTCTCTGGTTTTTATTTGGTATTTCAGCATCCTTGGTAAAATCAAGGATCTTTGAGTCGGAAACCTTCACAACTTTTCCTGTTGGTGACATTTGCAGCTAATCAATAATCACTTTACCTGTCAGTGTGACTCCTGTAATATTGAGGCTGCCTGGCAAGTAAGTGTGTATTAGAAAATATAACTGCATTCTGTTCAGTGTCACTAGAGAAGTGTGATTATCACAAGAAAAATTTAGATGTTTATGTCACTTTCTTACACAAAACACTCCTAACTCAGGGAGGGGCACTATGGGAGGTTGTTTATATTTTACTTTTATAGTTAATAAAAGTATTTGGTGGTCTTTATTCACATTCACACCCTCTTCCCCCCAAGATGTGTTTTGCTACTGCAACTGTTGCCCATCAAACATTTACTTATTTTCAATCTACTGATTAAAAGCTCTTTGCAATTAAATTTTCTGCAACTGATGTAGAAAGGTGGGTTTTTTTCCCTCTAAAACAATAATAATAGACTCTGATAGCTGCTTGCGTTTTTTGAATGTTGCTGTGCTAATGAACCTGGAAATGTATTGCATATTGCTGATTATTTTCCTGCCTGCTGTTGGGCGTGTTAATTTTGCATTCTTCTTACTCCAGTGCTAGGAAGAAAATTCTTACGTTTAATCTTTTCTAAAATATCGTTTTGGTATGCTTTTCTAAGAGGTCATGCTTTCCTACTGCAGAAGCTTTAGTTCTTTTGGGGGCTATTTAAAAATGAAAAATAAGAGCTCCACAGACTTCTATCTTACCTTCTGTTGGAAAAGTTTCCTGTTCACCTGCCACTTGGGTGTCAGACTTTCATGACCATGGACAGGGACTTTCAGTGACCTTGGGCCAGCCCAGCCACAGTACATCAGGCCCAGGCACCTTGTGTCAGAGGGCACTTCTGCATTTCTTGGCCGTGCTGATACTGACCATAAATACATCTGTAGCTCCAGCACTAGTGTGGTCTGCCTCTCCAAGGGGATTCCTGAGTATAGTTCTGGGTGACCATTCATTTCTTTCCAAGACCTCCCTGGACCATTTTTTTTCAGTGTTAAGACTACCCTTAACAACAAATACTTTCATGAAAAAATAATGGAATACGCTGGTTTTTGTAGAGCACTTTCTGCTTTATTGGGCACATGCTTTGTTTTGCTTTGGTTTTGCGGTAGTTGATATCTCGCAGGGCTTACTGTATTTTGGTGGGTGAGTTTGTTTTTGCCTTCATGTGGTACATGGAACTGGTCTGTCCAGAGTATGGCAAAGACAAACTCTTCTGTGAGAAACCAGGCTTAGTCTCGAGTATGTACTTGCAGTGCCTTTAAAAATGTTCCTGGGTTTCTTAAAGCAGATTAAAAATAATCAGAATGTTGAAATAAATGAAATCTCATAGGCAAGAGGGATGACAGTGCCAAGTAGATCTGTTGCAGTTTGCTTCTTCTCCGAAAAACTTGCTTGTACCAGATGTTAAGTGGGTATAATGTGGACTTACAAAAGGATTAAGGAAGGGTTAAGTCTTGATAGCTTACTGCTGGTTTTCATATCATAATATCTCTTCATTGCTGTAATATACGTTGTGCAGAGACTGTTGTTACTGCAGAGGGTACGGTCACTACTGGTGGTGTTCAGGAGCAGTGTTTAAAGCAAACCAACCTCAAAACCTTCACGTGCTAGAGGTCTGGCCAGCATACTGTGCTGCCTGACAGTGATTGGTGCTAGAGAATGGAGAGGGAGAACTACACTGTATGTGTAGAATAATCCTCCCACTGTGCGCCTTTCCAGGTCTTACAGTCCAGGGATATTGTGCATCAGATTTTGTTTGTTACCTACTCCTAAACCTCTCTCTTACACATTTATCATCATTCTTTCCTCTCATCCATGCATTTGACTTTTACAGTGGCTTACCCTTAAATCAGTTTGTGTTAGGGAGGGAAGGATCCTAAATTTTCACTTACCGAAATCAGATAGTTTGCTGTCTGTTGAACTAAATGCATAAAGAAATCATTCTTCATATCAGAGAGTCACTTAGGATTTTGTAAGCATCACTCATCTGCCAGCAGCAGTTCTGTGACCGATTTAGAGCTGTGTCTGGGAGAGGAGACGAACAGCTCAGGCTGAGACTGGAGAGCGCCCAAGTTGGAGCTTCACTCAGGCTGCGGGGAGGGGGATCTTCGCCAGGGAGGGGCACCTGGGACTGCTGCCTCCCGAATGGTGTCGGGTGACAGCGGTGGGGAGCGAGTCAAAGCTGCTCGGAGGAGCTGCAGAGCAGTGCCGGGTGTGCTCACTGCCTGGAGGTGCCTGAGAGAAGGCTCAGCACAGAACAGCTGTGGCAGATGGGTTTTGGCACAAAAATGCAGGCAGGAGAGCAAGTGGCATGGATGAGGCATCTGGATGGGTTTTGAGGGGGTAGCAGGGTTAAGTGCCGTAGCTTTCTTTAGTGTTAGACACAGATCTTTCAACAAACTTAATTTTTTACCTCCCTATATAAAAATAGGGTAATTAATTCAAGTGGTATGGAATACATTTGTTATGTTAGGATCTTGTAAAATAAAGTGTAGCCTGAATTGTCCCTTGGTAACTGTTTTGTTTTCTAGTCTGTCTTTCCTAAGAAAGCAAAACCTTTCCTGAGAAAATCAGTGCAGTATGTCCTTGCTGGTTTTCCCCAGGAGAAATTTGATTAAATCCTGCCTTTTTTTCTTTTTTTTTTGAGCATCACATTTCTGTTGAACTGTTTAGGGTTCAGTGATGATGCATCAAATCTAAATTTCCTTCCTGTGCTTTTTTTTTTTTCTGAGAAGGTTGTATCACTCTCACTTCCATGATGTTTGTGGTTTCACCAGGCTTCCTTCAGCTGGGAGAAAAATGGGGGGGTGTTGTCTGTTAATATGTCACTGAGCCTCCTGAAGGTCTGATTTCGGTAGCGGCAGGCTATTAGAGCAAATTATGGCAGCCTCTGAGTGCTTATTTTCTAATTGCTCAACTGGTTCTTCAAGGTCATTCTGGTGTAATCAAGCAGTATTGTTTAAGCTGTGATTCTCTCCTTCTTCACACTTTTTGCTGTGAATTATACTGGGCCAAAATGATGCATGCCTTGTTCTCCAGAAAATCAGTGTTTTCAAGAAGCTGAGTTAGTGTGACAGCAGCTTCTAAGAAACACAGGATATATTTCCCTATATCTCTTCCACTGTAAGTACCATTTATAGCAAGAACAGGAAGATTTCACACACACACTTCATTATGGTGAAGAGCTCTTGTGTAGATTCACGTTCTCCTGATGATCCATGTCAGCCTTCCTTCTGGCATTCACCCTCACCAAATAGGTTTTTAAAACATAAAACTTAAAAATCATTTAAAAGGATGTTTGGGGCTGTAAAAAATAAGTTTTCTTTAATTAAAAAAAAAAAAAGTTAGGGTTATCCAGAAGTGACAGCTGTCTAGCTTGTGACTTCCACTTTAAATCTCTGCACAGAGTTATATCTGCCAACATATGGCCCAGTAACTGGATCTTGGAAGGTTCCTTCTGCCATTCTTCCAGTCTCTTTATTTACATGTGGAATTTAGTGCTGATAGTTAACTTTGTCATCTTAGGCACTTCCCTGCAATAGGCTTTGGATAACTGCAGTTTCCTAGATGTTTGAAAGCTTCATAAATAAATAATTCTAAAAGTCATCTGCTCCTCTAGTGCTGGTGAAGTATGAAGCGAGAATTAACATACTGAAATTGTTAGTGCAACTATAATGTCCTTGAGCTCCTTTAGGACTCTTGGCTGAATGTCATCCACTCTTGGTGGTTTGCTAATTTTTCACTTGTCCATTTTCTCTGTACTGCTTTTTTTCTAGCAGTGCTTTGCTTTGAAACAGATTCTCTAATCCATCTTCCATAAAGAAGCCTTTCATTGGGAGAATATCTTTAAGCTCCTCCATAGTGAACATAGACAAAATAAATCTGGTGTTTCTGCTGTGACCTCTAGCTTTTTAAGCATTTTTAATGCTTCTATTTGTTTACTTACCTTAGCTTTAGAGATCCTCACAGGCTACCTACTGCTCCTTGTTCCTTATGGGCCTTGAGAAAAGATTTAGTTGTGGTTTTTATACTTCTTTTTCTTCCTTAAATTATTTGTTGGACTGTCTCATTGTAATTTTTTTTTCTCAGTCTGTTTTTAGCTTGCTATTGTTTAAGCCCAATTTGGACAACTTCTACAAGATTCTTCTGATATTTTCTCTAGTATGTTATTTAGCCATCTCCTTCCCTTGCCTGTCACATCATTATTCATCTCCACTTAAGTCTTTTTTGTGATTTTTGTGTTTGCTCTAAGCCTCACATACAATGCCTTACATCTCATTGCCTACAGACACTTAATTTTTGATGATTATCTTTGTTTTCTCCTATTTGTCTAATTCCTTTCTTTAAATTTCTTAATGTTTGTTCTTCTGCAGATATTTAGGTCACTACTAAATTCTAGAGGGGGGTTACACTAATATTTTTAAGCAAATTCTGCACAGTGCTTAGGATCAAGAGATGTCTTGTCTTTTGTTAGCAGCATGACAACTCATTCCATGAAGCAGTCATTCCTGATGTTCAGTAATTTTGTCTTGGCTTCTTGTGACATTTAGTGGGTAACTAAACCTCCCACTGGTTTTGTCTCTGCTTTTGTAACATTTCTGACTGCTTTTAGCTTGGCCGCTCAGTGCCTGCATGTTTCAGTGTGATGGCTCATGCATTTCTCTTGACTGTAACAAGGGTAAATGTACTCCCTTAATAATATTGGATAAACTTGCCTTTTTATTAATTTGCAAAAAAAAAAAGATAAAATTTTATCTGCAGATAACAGTTTCGTTCTGAGCTTTCTTACTGGTTTCTTGGTTTTTGAATACATATGCATGCCAAAAACCGGTGGACTTCCAGACTGGATGATATCTCTTCTTGGTGAAGAAGACTTCTTTTAATTAAAAAAAACTTTATTTTTTTCCACTTTTTGGAAGGTGCCTCAATACAAATAGGTAACTTTTTCCACATCAGCATTTTGGTTCCCATAATTTTAGATCTGAGATGCTTGGCTTGTGTATGAGGGGGTTTTTTTCTTAAATACCTACTCTGGTAACATAGCATAGGGTATTTAAGTGAAGTTGTGTGGTTTCTTGTTTGTATTTGCTGTAGCAATGATTTGAAATTATTCTTTTGCCTTTGAAAAGATCTAGCTGAAGACAATGGCTTTGCAATAATCCCCTTGTCTCTAAACTGAGCAGTTCATAATTCTGGGAATGGGTAAAACTGAAGGATGCTCCTTTGTACTGAAGAAGGCTCCAGTCAGAGTTTATGGTTTGGTAGCAGGACAGAAATATTTCCTCTGTCAATACCACACACAAGATATAGGGGGGTCCTACTTTAAACAGACTGCTTTTTATCATCTTCTTTAGAGAAGTCTTAGAGATATTAATATCTGACAACAGTAGGTGGAAAACTGGAGGGCAAAAAGAGATTGGCAAAAAACATGTGGAAGGTGGAACAGAGGCATGAGGTAAAATGATACCTGAAATCCCAGAGCTCACGCACTGCTCAAGAAGAAGGAAAGTAAAGAATAATATAATTGACTTTATTTCTCCTTTCCCACTGTTTTTAATCAAATGCTTTTTCTTCAAGTTGATGTTATCTAGGGCTCTTCATTGTCACTGGCTTGAGTTAGTGTGTTGTCTTAACTTTGCTCTTGGTTTAGTGTCTCAAATAATGCTGTATGAGAATAGTTGGGGTTTGTAAAAGGTGCTTCATTGGTGCCTGGTGTAGTCTCTAACACTGGAGTAGAGGAGATCTGGGAGGTTTCTGTAGGAGTTACAACCTGGGGCAGGAGGGGAGCTGCTGCAGTGGAATAGCTGAGTGGCTTTTGGAGGCTTGCTGTGGAATACTCTTCCTGGTTAATACTGCATATTTTTCTGAGTAGCATTGTATTCAACTTTCAAAAGACAAAAATCTTTTGTTTCAATTCACAGTAGAAGTTAAAAGCTAATTACGAACAATCAAAGACTGAAGGAAAAGCATAAGTTTGGTTATGAATTTTCTGTGTTCCTGTATCAATTCTTTCACCTCAAAGTTGCTACTGAAACAGCTACTGTGCAAAAGCTTAAAATCCATAAATTGCAAACTTTGCATCTGCAGAACTTTTATTGCAAAAGAAAAGGAATTTTCCATCTTTGCAATCGAATAGTCTTTCAAGTTTCAAAACCTGTTTTATCAACCCTCAAATACAGGGGGAAGGTTTTGTGTAATTTTTATTATAGTCTTTTAGCATTAAACTCAACTGTTATAACCAACCCATTATTAATTTTTTCCAGGTTTCACTAAATGGTACACAGTTTACAGACAGTACTGTTGGATCAGAGTTCACAGGTGTTTCTCAGGTAAGCACAGCAGTGAGAGCTTTTTTTTTTTTTTAAGTAAAATTTTATTGTTATAATATGCTTGAAATTGCACATGGATGTTCAAAAAAAATCTATGCAGTTTTATGGTAATAAAGTTATTCTTGGAAATAAATTTAAATACGTAGCAGAGATGCAGTTATTTCTGTTCCAACTTGTCCCATTTCCAGCTTTCATTTATGAATGTTATATCTGAACATGTTTCAGAGAGAAAGTGAGGCTGGGTGTTTTCTTGTAGAGATGCATCCCACATTTTTTGAAGCTTGACTAGTGGAAAAATATCTCGCTTTTCTCAAGATGTACACTTTGCTCTGATTGCACGGAAGACACATACAAATGTGGATGTGACCTAATTCCAAGCTTGTCTAATCCAGGAAGTTTACTGCTCCTGCTCCTGGTGAAATGGTAACATGAACAGTCACTGCATTCATCTTTTAAATAACTAAGAAACTTCAATTCATAGCTTCCTTTTAGTATGAAAGAGCTATAGCAGGCATCTGAGATGCTCATGATCTAGATTTTGTCAAAGTTCCAACTGTCAGTTTGTTAGGAACAAACTGCGTAGATCAAGTTTCATTCATGATGTGCATTGTGCTCTAGGAGCCAAGTGCTTTAATTTAAACTTCATATCTGTTGTAAATATGGCCCCAATGGGGAAATTGTTAGGGTTTTCCTGAAGATTGTTGTTCCTTCTGTGTTTGCTGTGGCTTGTATAATAATTGTGGTGCAGCTTTAAGCAAATTACATGCCATCATCTTAACCTCTAGGAGTCCTTGCAGTATGTCTGGGGTGCATTTGCCATGACCTTAACCTTTGCAAAAGACTGTCAGGTTGTCTTAACTTCTGAACTTTCATGTTTTGTCCTCTGCTTTTCCTACTTGTTGGAAGATGTCCTCAGATGATGTTCATAAGGATTTGCCTGCAATAGTAGCTATGATCATCATTCCAACAGGGACTTAATCTGTCTTCAAAAAAATTTATTCTAGGAAGGAAACTTTCAGGGTTTTCCTGAGCAGCCATGGCCTCCTGCATGCAGGGTTTTTAGGTATTAATAAGACCTGCAGTTGAGTGCAGGGCAGCCAAGAGGAATGCTTCATGTGAGAAATCTGTTTGTGGCTTATAGAGCCAACAAAGGATTTGGTCAGTCTCAGCCTTTCAGGAGGCAGAGTGAATCTTCCCAGATAAAAAGGTTTTCTGCAAACTTGCAGTAGACTCCTGGAGAGAGATGGTGTTCTTTTTCCTGCCCTAGGTGTGAATTCTAGAAGTGACATCAATAAGTGAAGGGATTAGCTGTTTTTACTAAAGCTGTTAAATTTCTCATGAACTTCTGAAAGATAGGAAGATACTTATGGAGATGAATTCAGTGTGTCTTTTTTTATGTCCGGAATTATTAGGTTTTCACTCCATATTGCCGAGTCTGTCAGTTTTACAAATGTGAAGAACACAAAAATCAGAGTTTGCAGTGCTCTGCTGTTTTTCATGAGATGTCAGCAATAGGGAGTTGATTTGTTGTTGCTGTGAAGAAAAGAAGAGAGTTAGTGAATTCTCTTTTAGCTTGAACTAGTCCTTTGACCTAAAGAACTGTTCACCTGTGCTTGAGCATTTCAGCCCTACAAGACCTTTAAAGCAATATTTTTGTTAGTATTGAGGTTGGAGCAGTATTGAGAAGGATGTTTGAATTACTTATTTAAATTTTGCTTTTTCTTTGCGAAAGAATTCAACAATGTTGAGGCCTACATAGATGTTGCTAATTAAGGCAGAGCTGCAATATAATGGGGGCAATTTGTGATTCTGCCATTTTTTGCTCCTTTCATCTCAATTTCACTTATGTCCAGTAAAGTTGGGTTCTCTTTGTCTTGTGTTGCCCAACTTGTTTTTCACTGTCAGATTTGGTGAATAATCAGCATTTCATGGCTGAACCATAGTTTCATACACAATAGCATTTTGGAAGAGAGTTTAGGTTTTGAACTGTCTCTGTCCCCCTAAGTTACTAAGTCTGCTGTATTCAATAGATGATAGTGGGTTTTAAGACCCTATTGACTGGTTTTGTTTAAACTGATTTATAGTTTTATTTTGTAATAAGCATAGCTGGAAGTGTCTCTTTTCACATAGTATTAGAAAGGAGGTTACACAGAACTTCAAAGAGCAGTTATTATGATGACAACAGTAAAAGGAATTGTACTATCCCTTTTTAATTTCACTTACTAGATTATTGCATCTAGGCTGAATTGTTTTAGAGGGAAAGGCTGTGGTCCATGCTCACTGAAAACATTTTTTTCTAAGCGTGAATGTATTCCTAGCCTCACGGATATTGAGACTGATGCGATTGATCTTGGGACACTCCAAATATTCACCGTTTAGTAATGACTAGTAAAATATGTGCGCTGTTCTTTGCGGGGCTGGGGGTGGTGTTTGTTTGTTTCAAATGTCAGAATAAGTTTTTCCGGTGTGTATTCTCTCAATAACCAGTTATCTATCAACATATTTGTTTGCAGACACCATTTACCTTTGGCTTGGGCCAAAGGGCACCATATACAACTGGCGAGCATTGTCTTCTTTGTAGAAGTGAACGAAAAGATACTTCGCTTTCAGAGAGCGGAATAAAAAATTCTAGCAAAACAGCACTTTCCACATCTCCAAAAGCAAACAATATGCTGCATCTTCCACTGTGGGTGTGTCCAGACTGTCGAAGAACAGTGGAAAAGGAGGAGAGGCACGCTACAATAGAGCAATCTCTTGTGGTAAGTTCAAGTACTTCAGTTCGGTCAGCTGAGAAGATGTGTTGTTATGGGCTGAATGACACTTTGTGCTTTGGAATCACTTAAACTGTAAAAGCTTAGGAAGCATTTTAGGAGATCTTGGGTTGCTTTTCCTGTGAGGTAAACTGAACAAGCTAGTTGTTCCAAAAATGAGGAGTTCTGAATCTGAGCTTTGAATTTTTGAGTAGAGCAAGGTTTAGATCTGTTTCTTACTGGGTTTTTTGCCTTTTAAGTCACCGGATCTCGAACTTTGTCCTTACTCCCTTTAATTAAATTCATCTTTTACTCTTACAAATGTGGCCTTACTCATTATATTTTTTTCTATACTGTCTGCTCATGGTGTGTTTTTCCCTCTTTGTAAGGTAAAGTATCTGAGTTTTCCTTGTTCTTTCAGCAGTGTTCTTCAGTCACTGCACTTGCACTGATACTTCCCAGTATCTCTTGAGTTTTGCAGTCCTTTCTTTCCTATATTGTTTTAATAAGGAAGCACAACTTTGCCTAGTATGCATATAACAATTTCCTATTCTTGGTAGCACTGCAAACACCAATTTAATACATGGTGCTAATATTTCAAGTCGTGAATTCAGCCTCATGTAAGAACTGTGCTCGGTGTAGCAGAAAGATGCTAAAAGTTCATTGACAGGTCCAGCAAAACCTCATTAGAAGTAAACTATACTGCAGAACCAAATCATGTGGCTGATCTGGGAAACCACACACTTGAGATAATTGGAAGTATTATAGATTCCAGCTGACATCTCCTTGCAGAGAAATAACAGGCTGTGCACATGCCCATAGGCACATACAGATTTTTATTTCAATAAATCAGTGTGAAGAAAGATTGTCTTTGTACAGTGTATGTTGTTAAGCTCACGTTAAAAGCACACAACATAGTTTTTTGTGAGAAAAATTTAAGAGTTTATCACTTGTATACATCTCATGTTTACAGATATCCTTGCTGTTAGCAAGGGTAGTAAAATTAATCAAGAGATTGTATCTGAGGAAATTATATTTGTAGTAAGACGGTAAACACATCCTAGAGAGTTCAAAGCACAGCAAGACTGAGGCATGTTATTGTTCAGTTTAGTCAAAATTTTTGACTTATTTAAGCTCTGCTAGTGAATTAATAAAGAAAATTAGTGTTCCACAAGTGCAGGAAAGACAGGAATTGCTTCCTGAACATTTTAAGTTATAGATACTCCAGATGAAATAAAAATGTACAGCATTTTTTTTAATTTAGTGACCGTTTTCTTTTTTAAAGAGAAATTTTTAAAAGCAAACAGCAAAAGTGGCTTTGAAGGCTGGAAGCTTGACTTAAAAAAGACCTAAGTGGATTTGGTAACTAGCCCAATTTGAGAAGCCAGCTGGAATAAAAAGCCAAAATTATCTAAAAAAAAATTTGTTACCAGTCACTGCAGGCCAGAGTACAGGCAGTTTGCCATCATAGATGCTCCTGTGCTCAGGTTGCTGTTGCTCTCGTTACTTGGTAGTAAACGCACGCATCTTTGTTTTTCCTTGTCTGCATCCCAGTCTGGGATTTGGGGCACAAAAATACCTCTTCAGTCATGCTGCTGCTGTGGGAGAGGTCCCTGCCTGGTGCCACGGAAAAGCTGGTGGCAGCCTTGGGAGGGTGCAGGAGGGAAGGATGGCACGTGCTGGGGCTGGAGCACAGAGAAGGGAGAGAAACTGGTGACAAAAATACCAGCAGTCGGGCTAGAGGTCCGTGCCATCTGCTGGTACTGAGCAGCGCTGGGCGCAGGAGGTCACATCCGTTCCCGGTGACAGCAGCTTTCTAACAGCCATTACCAAGAAGTGCTATGTCTGGCTGCTACAAACAAGGAGATTTAATGATTTTTGCTAGAAGGGATTGTTAAACTCCGAAAGTCCAACATACTGTTAAATGGACACTGCAGAGATATTACTGGTTTATGATCAAGCATGGATGATGCAAGCCCTCCTTCACCTTAGTTCATTGTTTATGCTGAAGTACATAAAGGTGATAATTACAACCAACGTGCCTTTGGTTATTAGAAATGAAACTCTGTTTGTATCATTGGTTTTCTCAGTCCATCTCTTGCATTTATTAAGCTTTTCGTAGATAAAATCTTTGTGCTTGTTTGAGTATCCTCCCAAAATATACGCAACACCAAGAATTACCACTTTCATATTTGCCCAGCTCTTAGCATTTGACCTTACAGACTGAAGGCTACCTGTTTGGTTGGTTGTTTTTTTTTTTTCTTTCAGAGCCAAGATTTTCTTTTGCACATGCCTCTTGGAAACAGTGGATCACAGCAGGAATCTGTAGGAGGAGGAAGAATTACTGTGGGTGCGCAGACAGTGCCTGCTGCAGATCTTAGCAATTCCTCTCCTTCAGACATAGCGTGCAACTGTGAGGCCTGTAATGAGCGCAGGTAAGAACTGAACTCAAACTCGGCAGCGTGGTGGCCATGCTCAGACTGTGGGCACTGTTGTGGCTTGTTTGTAGGTGTGTGCTTAAACTCCTTTATACAGGTTGTCTGACTGTAACAGTAATTTACGAATGGCAGCATTTATCCAGTTTCTTACCTTATTTGAGGCATTTTCGGATGTATTTTGGGGTTTTTTTCCCATAATAGTAGGAATCAATACACCTACGTGATGTGTACAAATAGAGGGTAATTATTTTTGTCTTTATTTGCAGAGAAAATTCAGCAGAGCCTGAACGTGAACCTCAGCAGCTTCAAAATTACTGGTCAGAAGTCAGATACATGGTTCGGTGTATATATCGCCAGGCTGGGACCCCTTTGGCAGATGACCAAGACCAGTCGTTGGTACCAGATAAAGAAGGAGTGAAGGAGCTGGTGGATAGGTATTTATCACTTCAAAGAATATTAATTCTATTTTGTGCAGGATTTTTCAACGCTAATTTGCACAGGAAGCTATTAAATTTGTATGCTGTTGGCAAGAGGAATGTAAATGTGTAATTATGGAAGGGTCCCCAGAATCTTATTCTTCAAAAGACCTTGAGATGATGATTATTCATAAGACACTGTTAACTTTGAATTGTCTCACGTGAAAATCTTACCTTGTTGAACTAACCTGCACCTTACTGTAGTTGTAACAGCTGGAAGAGACTTTATAAAAGTGGAAAAAAATAATATTCATTGATCATTAGATGAGGTGGATTCTAAGAATTTTTTCCCATTTTAGAAGTCAAATTTGTAGCTTTTCTAGGTGTGAAGTTGAAGGCAGGTTTAATGAGATCCTCAGAGGTGGGTTTTTTGCTGTTAAGAAAAGTGTGACAGCCATTACAGTGCTCCATGAGGATTATCTCTGTTTCTAACTCTGTGTGGTCAAGGAATAGTTGTTCTCCTTGGGTCCTTATGTGCTTAATATACTGAGCTCTGACCAACTGTAGTTCTTACGTGGAATTTCTAGTTGAAGCTGAATTTGGTGAAGTAAAGAAAGTTTTGAAAGGTTATAGTCATCTAGCACTGCTCTTTATATGATTTGTACACCTGAACCAGCCTTAATAGATAATGAAATAATCTTCTTGCACTGTGGTTATATAAAAACTGAGTGTTTGGTTTTGAACATGAGTTCTGAACAAGCAGGGTAATACAGTGTGCCTCCCTATTAGTCACACTTTGTTTATTTAAGTGATCAAAATACGCAACATACATGGGCTTTGAAATCGAAGATGTTTGAATGTTGCATAGTGTGTGGGTAATTAAAACTGAATCACAGCTGAAATGGTTGTTGATTGTATGCGTTTTCTCTGTAATAACATTTTGGAAATTGGAACATATACTATGTAACTTTCTTATGTACTCAGGAGTACGTAAGATTGCTCTAGAACTGTTTTTCACTTTGGAGAGAGATTATTAAAATGCAAAGGCAGAAACAGGATCTCAGAGAAGGAATCCCTAAATGTCAGCAGAATCATTTTTCACTCAAGTTCCTTATGGTCTCTGAAGTATGAAATAAAACTGGTATATGGTTTGTGCAGACACCTGTCTGTCCAGTCTGTGGTGCTAACATCACGCGGAACTTTTTAACGAAGCTAGTCAGTGTAGGTGTTGAAAGTTTAAAAAAAAAAAAAAACAAAACAGAAAACCATTTAGGTCACACACCAAAGACCACGCTGTGACCAATTAACTCTGTGTTTAAAAGGCAGAAATTCCTAATTTCATGCTCGGCTCTGTTAGACACAGCTGGCAAGAAACAGAGTGTCTGGTCTTCTTAGTTGGAATATGTAGAGGTGCCAAGTAATGTCCCTATTGTGTGTTGGAGTACTTGATGGCAGTGTAATAGGACTGTTCTGTGAGTGGGGAGGGAAGAGCATGAACTAGTAGCTGCAGACTTGTATTCATCTATCTCTTAAGAAAGGGATTAGATAAGTGCTTCTTCCCCACCTCCCTGTGCTGTAAAAAAACTGAGGTGCGTGCTTAAACTCCATGCACAGGACTTTGGAGTGAAATTGAATTAAAGTGCTTCAAAGCAGCCATCGTGTTTAATTCTCTTTGGTAGACACAAATCTGTCACATGTAAGAACAGGGAGAAGTTGTGAAGAAGCTTGTCTGAAGAGTCAGGGTGCCTGTAGGGTTGTATGCAAATTGAGTTAAGAGTTTGAGCTCACAAGTTGAAGTGAAATAGTAAGGTCGTGAATCAGTCTGTCCCTCAGGTGTGCAGGCATCCTAGTCCTAGAGCTACACTGGAGCTCAGTTTCCACAGTGTAGAAGTAGGAGTCTGCAGTGTGTTCTCTGGGATTCAAGGTATTTCTCTAAACTCTAGCCGTTGAGGTCATTTTTGATGATGATAATGGTAGCTGGTAAAAGTTTGTAGAAAATGAAAACTGTTGATGACATTCTCTCTTTTGTGTGGTGTTTTTTGTTTGTTTCTTTCTTTTTGGTCGCAAATACTCCGAAAATACAGGCTTTGTGAAAGAGATCCATACCAGCTTTACCAACGGTTGGAGCAGCAAGCTAGAGAATATGTGCTTGAAATGAAGGTTCGTCTGCTCAGACACTTGTCACTGGGATCTAAAGTTGCATCAACATTAGTGACAGAAGGGCCACCCCAGGCACAGCAGTTCATCTCACTCCTACTTGAAGAATACAGTGCACTCTGTCAGGCAGCGTGTACAATCAGCGCCTTCCTAGTTACTCTGGTAAGACTGAACAAACAACCTGTGTGTTTCTGGGGTAAGGCTGCCACAGTTGTTCTGGGCTCTTTCAGAAGTCTTCTGTGGTTATAAAATGTCGGGTTCTTTTTGTGTGCATCCTTGGGGACAGGGAGATTGTGAAAATGCACATTTAAGTATTCAGAAGTGTAGAGTGGGCACCTCTTGCAGTGACTTAATTGGAATTATTTTTTTGTTTGTAAAGAAAGAGGTGGGATGCTGTGTGTGGCACTTACTTTGAACCAAGTATTTAAGCAGATTTACAAAATATTAGTTAATGCCTCTGAAAATGTGGGAAACACTTCTCTGTTAATCTTAAATGGTATCTTGACAACCGTGTTTAAACAACACAAACTTTTATGAGTAGCACTAACTTAAATTGTTTCGTTGTTCAATTTTTCTTTTCACTTACAATCAAGGATGACTACTTAAAGATTTTTCTCTTGCCTTGAAATTAATGTGCTGTTGTTTCTAAAGTTCTTTCTTAAATGCTTGTTTTATCAACTGACGATGATGTTAGACTTGGGATTATATTGTCAGCTATAAAATATGCAATAGCCTTAAAAGTTTCTTCTTGTGTAATTGTACATCACGAGTAATACAGTAAACAATTTCTGTGATTCTATTTGTTTAAGTCCTGAGAAGGTTATTAATGCAGTGTTGTTAATAATCCTTTCTTGTGCATCCTTTGTTAATGCCCTTATCCTGTACCTTCCTTTTCTTGTGCAAACGTGGTGTAAGTAGGAAAAAAAGGTGGATAAACTGGTAAATTTGGCTTTTATTCGCAGTTATCTGAAAGTGACTGTCTAATTTTATAAAGAGAGGAAAAAATAGACTGTGGTGGCCACAGGTGAGGATACGAAATGAAGGGGAAGCAGAGTGTCATTACTGAGTTTTGTTACCCAAAATTGACTTGTCAAAGCAGGAAGATGTTTCTATTAAGAAATTTGAGTGTATCTGATGTTCTTTTTCTGCTCTCAATGCTGTGTATTTGCTGTTGTATGTATTATCTTCCCCGGCTTTATCACCTAGGTACAGATTTGAGGTCATCTCCTGTTTATTGTCTGCTTTTAATAATCATGAAGTTTCTAGCAAGGTGCTTGAGTGAAGATTGCTCTTCAGGTTGATTTGCATTGCGGCTTGTTCAGCTGAAAAGTGAATCTTTTACAGTACAAATGTTAGTTTTCTCAAAGTGGATCTGCCAATAACTATCCCATTAGTGCCAGAATGACACAGCTGATCAGAAAATAATCATTTGATACTTTTCCCCTGGCAGTTATTGTGAACTGGTAGTCACAAAAACTTGGTAGGTGTGAGAGATTGAGATAATGGCCATGAAAAGACAGAAGATGCTCGAACTACCTAATCTACCTCTCTTCTGATAAAATTCAAAGTAAAATAAAATTCCTCTTTTAAAAAACAAAGCGTAGGAAAACACAAAATATGCCATATTTTTGTTGTCCTTTTCCTTCTGCAGCCCAGTACGTACTGATAACTTCTTTCTACTAAACTGTGACAGTCAGAAAGTGAACTGTGAGAATGTAGGATACTGTCTTGTCATACATTTATTGGGTTTATTAAATAACCTTTTTATTAAATGGAGTGGTATGTCAGCTTTCAGTACAGGTGGTAGGGTCACAAGCTTTATCAGTGTGCATGGATGTTTCCTCTCAAGATACCAGTGCACTATGGAAGAAGGAATCTTTTCAGCTGAAATACATAAAAGTCAGCCAAGATCTTTAACCTTAGTGCAGCCTTCCTTTTAAAGATAAAAGCTTTGCACATAGTGTACTGTACAAAGGCATATAATTTCTTGAGCCTCCACCTGTGATGAACTAATTTCTCAGTGAAATTATGAAAAGTTGTCCTTCCTTTCAAAGGAATCCATCTGACTTCAAGAGCAGGAACTGAAGTCTTGTGCCCCACCAGGGAATGACAGATTATACTGACAGCAAATCCTGTGGTCAGTACTGAAGGGTATAGCAGACTAGAGAGGAAAACTTCCTGGTATTTCTTTGTGTAAACTGATAGACAGGATTTTGTAGGTAACTGTTGAAGGTTTTGTTCACTGCATAATATGGGAATTCCTTAAGAAAGCAGCCTGTCTCGGTGACCCTTGAGAAATTATTAGCGATTAATAGACATTTTGAATATTTTGAAGACATGATAGTAAAGAGGTACAGGTGTCCTGTACAACTCAAAACCACCACCCATCTTTCTTAAATAATAATAGAACTTAAAACTTAATTTTTTTTTGAATACCAGTAGTCTCATCTTTAGGTCTGATATAAAAACATTTGGGTTTGGTTTGGTTTTTTTTAACCCCCTTTGCTTGACAAAACTTAAAAGTTCCAGAGTTTTCTGGTTTCTGGGTACTGGAGGTTATATTTTATAGGGCCCACTTGCTTATCTAAGAGCCAGACCACTTGAATTTAATTCTGCTGTGTGAGTGAGCCCTGGTATAGAAAACCTGTGTACTGCTGGTTATATGTGGGAAAACCTGCTGACTTGAAAAATCTATTATACCTGTCTTGAATTCTTATGTTTTGATGATAATAGTTTTAAGTTTTAGGCCTTGAAGTTACATATAATTATGTGTTAAATAACCTCAAATGCAAAAATGTTGTTCTTACTGAGGAAGTAAGCTGTTGGTCTCTTGTCTGTTTAGAAAACTTCATTTTTAAGCTGTACTTGGGAGAACTGTTTACTTGATTTTATGTCAGTTTTGAATAAAGATTATAGGTTGTCATTGTATATGTGTCTTACTAGATAAGTTCAAAGAACTGAAAAATAATCAGGGATAGACAATTTTTTGACAAGAAAACCTGAGAATTACAGGTTCAGATCATAAAATGTATCTTTCGGTCCAGAAATGAATGGGAGCTTTGAATAATATAGCCTGATTTTTGTTTGCTTGGTTTTTTTTCCTGATTCATTACAATTTAGAAAAATAAGGAATTAAGCTATGGTTATTTAAGTCATTAAAAATGGCTTAAATTCTGAGTTTCTGTGTATTAAAACTGCTAAGATCTGAGCTGGTTAATCCTGCCAGTAGGTTGGAAAGTAGACTTCTTTAAAAAATTCTTGCCTTGGACAGAATTCTTTTTTTTTTTTCCTAATCTAGCTTATTTCTGGTTGTTTTATTATAGGAAAATGAACATTTGAAGAAATTTCAGGTGACATGGGAATTGCACAACAAGCATCTGTTTGAAAATCTGGTATTTTCTGAGCCACTCTTGCAGAATAGCTTGCCAACGTTGGTGTCACAGCTAAGGTAGAGTGTAACTTTTGTTTTGTAATATAAAGGAGAAATGAAAACCCATGTTTGCAACCACAGTGTTAAAAAAAAATTCTGTTGCTACAATTGATTAGGTAAAAAATCCTTGTGGATCTGTCTTGAAAACCAGTGTTGTTGATTGAGCAGGCTGCTGTCACAACTTGCTTGTCAGAAGAATTACAACCCTAATCTGCTTAGTTGTAGGTTACCCTGTAAAATGGCAGCATCCCGTGAAAATGCTGATGGTATGACTGAATAGTACTGTTTTCATTTATCGTCAGGTATGGCTGCTGTCTTTACAGCTCTACAGGAAAACTAAAGCCTCATTGTCTTCTGCTTCCCATAGTGCACTTAATTTGTATTTTTAAGCAGTCTTTTCATTGGAGAAAGCAGTATGTTTGTAGATCTCAGGACATCACAGCTTCCGAGTCTTCAGATTGTGTATTTTCCTAGTAGGGTTTCTCTGCTTGTAATTTGTGTACTGGCAAAGTGTTTGGGTCTCCTGAGAAAGAGGTATTAATTAACAGAAATTTTATTTTTTATTGTAAGCCCAAACATTTTTACAGTGCAGTCACGGATAGTTCATGCTGACCTCTCAGTCTTGTTTCTGATGAAGACACATTTATGCTCTATGTACATGTGTTTTAAAGGTATCTTGGTGTCTTGGGTAATTTTACATGGTACAAGAGCAGTTTAAGTCTGTCACAAGAGATGTTGCTCACAGTGAACAGAGAAATTTCTGATGAGTTCTGCTTTTGCTGGTAGGTAATAGAAAGGAGAACAGGAAGAGGCAAGAAAGCTTAATTGTTGCTGAGCTCAGCTAGTCTGAGGTCCCTCATAAGTTATTCAGTTCATTTACATGAGACTGGGTTGGCACTAAAAGCTTTCCCTCTGCAGACAGCTAATTTTGTTGCTGTGTTCAACATCATGTTATTCAGTTGCAGTTTTTTTCACTGATCTGTGTCTTCTTTGGCCACCCTACAGTCGCGTCCATGCTTTATGACAAGTATTCCGTCCATCTCTTTACTCCAGCAATCCTGGCTACATCCAGACTCTTTATATCGCCTTCATGTGAAGAGCTGAGAATGATCTCAGTGAAGTTTATGGTCTTAACAAAAGCATTGGACTGTTTTCATTTACCTGTTGTGCTACTGCAGTTATACTCTGAGCAACAGAAGTTGTTGCTCTGTTGTCACTGTAGTGACAGCTCCGTTCAGAGCTTACATATGATGAAGTCAGAATCTCTTCCTGTAGGAATTTTTTTCCAGTGCATTTGTGTTCACAAAGTAGTTTATGTGAAACACCCTTAAACTTATGATTTTGCCCACATTGGTTCACACAAGCGTTTTTGAAAGGAGAGGTTCAGCACAAGCTTCCTATTCCGTGGTTTCTAGGTTTATACAGTGTATGTCTTGTTTTTCTTTGATAAACAGATTGCGTCTGTTTTCACAGACTCCCAGGATTTGTCTTGAAGTGAGAGAATTGGGTATCCTTCCCTGAGAAATCTTTCTGGAGGGTAAATGTGCCTTCCATTGGAAATTGGTGGAGAAATGTTCCATCAGGGAGGCCTCACATGGAGAAGCAGGGATCAGACTACTCCTCTGATCATTTGGTCAGTAGAGAATCATCTATGTGCAGTAGGGAAGGTATTGCCAGTTTCTTTACAAAAGGACATTGGCCTCATTGCTTTCTCTTCCTGAAGAACAGAAGTGTGAAATGGCATTTTGGCATCTCAGCTTTGCTTAGATTTTGGGTGTTAAGCCCTTTCTTTCATCCCTTACTTAAATCACTGAATTTTTTGTGTATCTCTGGCTTTTTCAAAATACACAGTTGGTGTGCTGTGGTTAGTTCCAAGGATGTTTATCAGATGTCAGACTAGAAAAGGTGTCCCCATTGGGAAATTTAGACGTCAGTCTTGTGGGGATGGAGGTTACTAGTTGATATGAGATCAGCTGTGTCAGTTTTTCACATCTGAAACTGGCCATCTGCTCAGGGTAAACTCCCAGGGTCTTAATGTGTTAGATCTTGTTTGGCTACCCAGTCAACATCTGTGTCTGGTTTGGGAGGCACACTCAGCTGTGCACAGTGTGCAGACCAGCTGCAAGAGCTGTCCATAGCTTAGCAAGAGTTGATTAATCAGCAGGGCTTCTAGGTCAGGCACGGCATTTCATAAGGCTGTATTTTCATAACCGGTACTTAAGGAAATCCAGTCCTTTCAAAGATAAGTGTCCGGTACTTCTGATGGTGGTGTCGATATGAAGAGTTTCTTAGAGATTAAGTATCTTGCTTGGGTTAAGATGCTTTTGATTCCATGCAACCACTGACATGCCTCCTACATCCAACAGACTGCTTTATTGGGGTTTGGTAATGAAGTAACTGATACCTGGGGCTTCTCTGTCTCCTTTGCTTTCCCAGTGTGGGATGGAACAGTGTTCAGGATATTTGCACAGCTTCAGTTATATGCTGTTGTCCAAAAAATCATCTGTTCCTGACCAAAATATGTAGGTATACAGTAGGACCTGTGTCAACAGGTACAACTTGTAAGATTCAGTTACTTTAAACTGAGCAATTCCTGTTAAGTTTTATGTATGTGTTATACTTTTTATGTATGTGTTATACCTTTTTTTACTGCAGTCCAGGAATATATTCCACCTCTGTTTACAGAGTGGAAATATTACCTAGATTGTTGCTTTATACTTGCCTTGGGAGGGGAGACTGTACTTACTAGCAGCCTGTTAACCTTTACCCAGAATCACAATAAAAAATGAAAGTGTAAATGCTTTTCTTTTGTGTTGCTAATCTAAATTTTTTAAAATTAAATTCTTTTGCTTCTAGCTTAGGGACATATTTTAAAAAATAATTTGTGCTGAAGTGTTTGGAAGAATAGTGCTGCACAGCAGCAGTTATGAGAACAACTTGTTAATTTCTGTACTGTAGGGATCCTGTTTTCTCATAGTTGCATAATATCAACAAAGCTTCAGAAAAGCTGTAAATTGTGGTCTAGTAACATGAATTGACAGTGTCTGCACTGACACTAAGGGAGAGTCACTGTATCCCTTGAAATTCCTTTTCTACTTTTCCAACCACGGACTTCTGAAGTTTTATTGTGCAGAATTGCACCTTTCTTAAGTGGTTGTGTTGTGGGTTCTGGGAAAAACAACAAAATGAAACAAATCTGAATTTATTGGTGAAGTCACACTGACAGCTGTAACTTGATGCTTACTGAGTTGTCTGTGTGATCAGCTCTTCATTATACTGAACTGTCAAGTTAAAAATAAGGGCTTAGTTCTTTACCAGGTGACAAACGAGACTGTGTGGTTCTTAGGTTGGGTTAGCATCGTGTTGCAATGAAAATCTGTAACAAACCTCCCTCAAATTCTGGAACTGGGCTTAAATACCACATTTTGAGATGCTTAAATTTTGGTTTTTTGGCACTGGCTTTGACTTGCCACGCAACCTCTGTTCCTAATTAACTGCCGCTCAGTTTGAGTAGTAGAAAGGTTGTAAAGTTTCAGTTTGTTTTTGTCAATTGACAGGTCATTACAATTCAGTGTGCTTTAAACACATGAAGAATTTTGTCTTTTATTATTTCTGAAGTCAACATATTGGTAGTTTCTGTATTTACTCAAGAAGCATTTTGATGATGCTTTGCAAAGATGTAGAAAAGGATGTAAGTCTTTCTCCTATTTCTGATGCTCCTCACAGAGACAGTCATCAGTGAATGGCATAACCACATTTTGAATTCAGTGCTGCTCAAGTGATAATGAATAACTGCTTGTATCTCACTTCCCTCATTCTGCAGCACATTTCCCACCTGGAACTCTAACTTGTCTAGTAATCTTTCTAGCATTGGTCGTGAGAGTTCTGCTTAACAAGCTTCTGGCTTTATTTTTGTTATGTAGCTCTGCAGTAAATAATCAACATGTATATTTAGCCCATAGAATTTGGAAGGATAAATGTATCAAGCAACAAAATGTTCATAAATACGGCTCAGTATTTGTCATCTGGTTGCTCATGGAAAAGAGGCTCTAGCAATGTGGCACTTCCCACATTCTTGCTATTGTTGGTTACAGAAGATTGGAATCAGCAGTTTTGAGATATTTTTTGAAAAACTACTAAAAATAGTGCTCAACTCTGGGATACTAGCAGCTATGTGGGCCTAGGTGTGTCAGTAACTGCACTGTAACAACGCTTTTTTGGCTGGCAGAACTTTAAAGCGTGATTCTTCAGTGAAATGTCTCTTCTATAACAAGTGCTGTTTGGACTTTTAGGCTTGGAACAACACACGATTCCTGTAGTGAAGATATGTATAGTACCTTGCTACAAAGGTATCATCAGCTGGAACAGGAAATGGGCCAAGTTGCTGAAGCATGGCTTGAATGCCAGAAAAGAATAGATGATTATGTTGATGAGCAGGTAAGAATCACACAAACAGTCTCAAGACTGATTATGTAGGGAGCAGCCTGTTCAGGGCTGTGCCTTTAGTGAGGAATAATTTCCTTTGATATTTTTATCCAGAGCTTTGAAGCAACCAAATGTAACTTTTTTCATTTGTGTCATTCATTCACAATAGAAAGGAACGCTAATATACCAATACTTAATGCTAATTGTGCAATAACTTCCTTAAATTGTTAAAGAGGATTGTATTGTCGTTGTTTAGAGATGGTCTTTGAACATTTTTTAATTACTTTAGCCAGTTAATTAGCCATAGGAAGAAAAAAACCAATTCATCCCACAGAACCCCCTAAGCTTCCAAAATAATAACTACACTAAATTAAATCCAGAGGAAGATGTTGCTTTTAAAAACTATTGCATGTCGCATAGTGTGATGGTGATCTTTGTACTGTTGTCAAAAAGGGAACTCCAGTTTGTCTCAATACATAAATATTTGAGACCTCTGAAGTTGTCCTTTTATAAAATATATAATCTGATAGCTGATTCTTCTGAATTTGTGCTACATTTCAGAAAATAATCATATTATTGTGCTGACTCCTATATTTTTTCAAAAATGCCAGTGGTTTTTCATATTCTTCAAAGAAAATTTCTCGTGCTTTCTGTTTCATGCTCAAAGAACCTAATTTTCCTAAAACACCTTGGGATAAGGCTTTGAATACAGTTTAGTTCAATCTTAAGTGTTCTGGAAGAAAGAATGTCTTGGAAATATCTGAAGATACAGAATTTTATAGAACTTTTGTAGTATTTTATGAGCACTAGGAATATGGAGATCCAATTTGAGATTCAGTAATGCTATGTTACTTCCACAGATAACAAACATATTTTAGTCTTGTTGCACCTTGTAAGTGTCCTTCAGAAGCTGGTCCCTTGTTCTGAAGATTTAAGTGAACTTTTACCATCAATTCTAGTACCTTCAAGATGGAGACAAGACATAACTGATTTTATTTTTAGAGATTGTTCTATATTTGGGGACTGCATCTGTGAGCTATCAGTTACAAAGTTTTCTCTTGGTCTGGCAGATTTTGTGCACCTAAATATTTGATTGCAGCTCAGTAAAATTTGATCATCTCACATTTTTTGCTACTCGAAGTAATTTTCCCCATGGTCTCAGGGTGTCACGGCTGTCTGATGCCTCTCTAGTAAGAAAAGAAACCTAGTTCATTTTGCACTGTTTACTTTTTTTTTTTTAAAAAAATAGCATTTCTGTAGAGTCACATTCATATCAGGCTTCTGACTGGTGGTTCTGCATCATGCCAAAATAAAGTTCTTAACTGATTTTTTTTCTGTATTTCTTCATATCAAGTGATCATGCAATTGCCACAAGTACTGTCTTATATAATTTTATAGTTTGCTCAGTGAAACCTATATCCTGGTGCAAACAAACACCCTTCTTTCTCCCAACAGAGAAAACTTAATGTAATGACTTGTTTCCTACTGACCAACAATACCTGCAAGTACGGGTAGGTAGAGGAAACAATTCAAAAGATCAAACCATCAAATTTTAAAGAAGATACTGATATTGATATTGGTATTTATTTGTAAGAAAATCATTTTCACAATCATGCCTTAAACCCCATGTTGGTGATAACTTGTGGTTGTACTCTCTTGATCAAAAATACATCGTTCAGTATGACCATCATACCTGAATTGGCAGTGATATTTTTGTCAACAGGGTAGAAATCAAAAAGCCCCGCTGCTATAGAAACTGGATCTTAATAATGAACGTGCATTCACTGTTTGCTTGCCTCTTGACTTAAAAAATTTCTGAGGTTTTATTGCCAGCGTTCAAAAGGTTAGAAGGGAAAGAAAATATAAGAACGGTTCTCATTTATCTATTGTGGAACTGCACCCGAAACTATAGACAGGGCATCAGCAGAGATAATGAATGGACTCTTCTACTGTATGTTATCTTACTTGTTCATGGGAAACAAAGTTAATAGTTTCTGCAAGTGATTAAAATACTAGTTTAAGGCAGTGTATGGCAGCTGTGTCATGCATGGACATGTAACTTCATACACTGCTGTACCACGTGTGTACACTGTAATACAATTTAGAATAAGGATTCTTTTGTATCAGCACCTGTATTCATCACTTGTTACATCTGAGGAAGATCTTTGGAGGATCTGGCATTCGAATTTATCTCCCACTCCCTGGAAGAGTTCTTGGTTGTGGTTTGTATTGCAGCTGCCTTGCTCCGCTGAAATAAATACTTGTTAGGGAAAAGAAAGAGGGGAGAGAAGTGATTTTCTATTACTTATGGAATCAATAACTTAAGATACTTGCATCCATGGAATATTGGAAAGGCTGCAAAGTCAGAAGTAGGAAATCTTGCTTGTCAGCCCCTGTTCCCGTTAATAGCAGAGTACCAACACTTGTACCATGCTTTTTGCTTTGACAGTTTCTTGGCAGGCTTGAGTAGGCAGCTCCCAGTTAATGCACTGGCTGTTTTAAACATCGTTCTCTGGCACTAAAAGTGCTCTCTTATAATGTATAGTGAATGTAGGTAGCTGTCTTTGATGGGGAGGATTCAGCTGGGTGGCAGGGCGACTAAACCAGTGAGTGCTGCTGGGTTTAAATATAGCTCAGGGGTTCTCGGAAGCTGCTATTGCACCCAGGATGAAATTTCTGATGTTGCAGGCCACAGGCTCTGCAGTACCTCTTTTTTTTAAACACACATGGACATGGTAAACTCGTTTTTTTGGTGTTAAAGTAACCTCGCTGGAGTAAGGGAAATCAAAATCCATAGTTAGAATATGATGCTGATCATTTCAGAAATTAATTAGGCAAAATTTTACTACTTAATACTGTTCCAGATCCCCAGGTTAAAATTTCGTTTTCCTAAGTTAAATAATGATAATAGCAATAATATACTTAGCTTAGTTGTAAGACTTTAAACTTTTGATCAAGTATGAATTCCTAGAGGCATGTTTTTGAAGAAAAAGATTTCTAATGGTATAACCTAATGGCTCACTAACCTATTTTTATGAAGCAATTTCTTATATTCTATAAGGTAGTAGTTTTTTTTTATTATTATTTATTAGCTAAATGAAAAAAAGAACTGTAAAAGATAACCTTAGATAGTTGTTTCCTCACTGATGAGGTAGTGCCATTAAAATATTGCAAGGCAGAACAGGAGGAGCTTTGTTCCTGCATTTTACTGTGTTAAAATTCATGAAAGCTTTTGCGTTGTCAGAGACTATTTATTTACTAAATCAGAAAAAATATCATTTGTGTACAAAAAGTTATAGGCTGTATGTGCATTTATGGTGATATGATTTAAGAGACAAGTAATTATAAAGTACTTTTCCAGCCTTAGCTAAATCAAGTGAAAAACTTTGAGGAATAAATGTGCCAAATAGTGTTAGCCCTAGTCACTACTTTTAATTCTTTTGATTCTTGGGGTGATTAGTTCCACATGTGGTACATCAGGGTTTGCACTTGAGCCTGTGTTAAGGCCTTGCCGTAAGTCCTTTATCTCTAGATTTTAATGGATTTTAGTGGATCTGAGATGTTGAGTATTTAATGCCAGTCACGTTTTATTGAAAATGTTATGCACATATTTAATGAAAAGAAATATTAACATAAGGAGTAACACTGGGAAAATCTAACTGAAAAATAGTGTAAATGAATATGAACTCTTATGTTTTAGTAAATCAAATCAAATTATTAGCAAATAAAATACTCTTCATATTGAGTAAGTAAGTACTTGCAAAATAGTATAGATAGGCTAGGTTTAATGAAACTTAGACCAATTGACAATAATGTAGGTTTTCTATTGTTAAGTCAATGAGTTTTCCTTAAATTCTGTTTTAGATGGCAATGAAAACAAAGCAACGCATGCTAAAGGAAGACTGGGAATTTTTTAAGCAGAGGCGTTTTATTGAAGAGCAGGTAGGATTTTTTTTTTTTTGTTATACCACTCTAAGTTATACTAATGCTACACATACATTTGTAAGATGCAAATAATGAGTGTAGTATATTCTACCAGTTCTGTGCAATCTAATTCTGCAACTATACCAGGCATGACATTTGATCAGCTAAAATACAGAAAAGTAAGATCCAAGAAGAGTAAGTGAAAGTATGTAATCTCACTTACTACAAGATAAAAAGATAAACACCATAGTCTTAGGATTAAATACCTTTAAAGTCTTTAAAATCTTTATATAAAAAAGGGGGAATTTTTGTTGCCTTAGAGTGGGATCCAAAACAGCCAATACATTGAGTGTGGAGCTGTCTTGATAGGGAATATTGTGTTCAGGAGTTTGAGAAATTCCTATGTGTGTGCAGGACTGTGAGCCACAGTAGCAGGGCAGGTGATTCCATCTCTCGGGACTTTGGAGATGGCTCCTGAATCTCTTTTGTGGGGGAACAGGATGAACAGAACTATATTTCTTTTTTTTTCTTTTTTGGGCTGTAACCAGGCAGGGGCCAACAGAAGTTCCTAACTTACTGTAAAACTGCTGTTTAGGACTCAATACTTTCTTCTCCAGCCTAGAAGTGCTCAAGTGTGCATTGTGCTTTCCATAAGAGTGCAGTGGGCTTCTGGTAGAGTGGATTCTGCATGGAGAACCTCTCAATTCCTATACCAGTATGCAGAAAGAAACACTAGTCCTGAGCCAGAGAGTGTGGCAGTACATTTTAATAAACTTAGACTTAAATTGGCCATGTCTCAAAGCAGTCATCAGTAAATACTTTTTTCTGAAAGGAACATAAGCCTGTGTTAACAATGTTTTTAGAACATCTGGTATACAGGTCTTCTCAGAGGACTTGAGGAAGAATCCTCTTTTTCCTTGATCCTAATTGGCCTTAAGTGAGCTCTAAGACCATGGCTGCTTAGGTAAGGATCAGGTCTGAGCCTCTATAGAGGTGGGAGCTTAGGCACATCCTCGTTTAACCTAAGGTTTGTAGGTATCTGATGAAATTAGGTGCTTTCAGGATTAGGTCTCTGCCAGGTGGTTATTTGGATTATATTTTTTCAGTCATGCAGTCAGGTCCTGTCTTGGGCAGCTACTTTGTTTCTTGACTCTGTCCGATTGTGACTACAAAATTAGTGCTAATTCTTCTTTGCCAGCTAAGGGTGAGTTTGCTTTCTCCATTTGTCAGCAGTGTCCTTTTGTGCATACCATGAAACAAGACAAGAACTGCTCAAGTTCAGAATGCTTCAGCAGAAATACCATGCAAGATGTACGTACGATTGAGTCAAGGAGATGGACTTGTCCACTTTACTATTTCACAGTAGAAACATACTTTATTTGAAGAGTCTCAGTGCCAAATGTTTGTTGTTTGTAACTTTGAACTTTTTCCTTTTTCACTCATGATCAAAACGCCACCTTCATGAAATTATTCTGAATTATTCTTGCTTTTAAATTATTTTACCCGAAGAACCCCCTTTGATTATGTAACTTGTCATTATGTGCCATTGAAATTTTTTAATGGAAAGACTTGCACTACTAAAACACTGCCTTTACCATTTACTTCAGCTTAATAACAAGAAAGCACTAGCTGGGGAGAACAACTTCACAGACACAATGAGACACATGCTGTCATCACGTTTGAGCATGCCTGACTGTCCCAACTGTAATTATAGAAGAAGGTGAGCTGATGTTTTTAGTTTGGAATCATAATAAAGCATTACTTTCTTGTTCAAGGAAAAAAGAAATGCATTATTGGAACAAAGAATATGGTTACTTTAAATCATGGCTACTTAAACAAGGTCATAAAAACCTGTAATCTTAATTCTTGAACAGATGTACTTGTGATGACTGCAGCCTTTCACACATTTTAACGTGTGGCATCATGGATTCTCCTATAACGGATGATATCCACATTAACCAGTTACCACTACAGATTGATTCTGCTCCGGATTATCTATCTGAGATCCGCCCACCCAGTATGTCTTCAGCAAGTTCAGGATCAGGTTCCAGCTCGCCAATCACAATTCAGCAACATCCCAGACTGATCCTCGCAGATAATGGTTCTGCACCAACTTTGTAAGTGTTTTTTTCTGTTCTCAATTGTTATAGTGAACTGAACTTGAGCAGGCAAGTGGCATTGGCAGGCTGTTGTTATGTAATGTTAAGTTTTGCCTCCAAAAAGTATTGAATAACGGTACTGTGTTCAGCCAACTGCAACTCCAGTGCTATATGTGCGCAAACATATATATATATATATTTTTAAAAAATCCTATGAAGTTCTTAAAAATTTATGAAGATACTGACTTAGCAATATTGCTAGAAGTGTGTGTATTGTGTACTTTCCTGCTTGGCGATTACAAAGACATCAGATACAGATCTACTTTAGAGGATCATTTTAAGTTGTCACATTTTCCTGGACTGAGCAAGGGAACTGGTGTTCTTTTCTTTGAGGGAGTTTCATTTCATATGAATCAGTTTACTTCCAAAAAAGCCTTTTTTAGAAGGCTTTAGAGTCTTGCATTAAAAATGATTGTCTCTATCAGAAGTATCTACCACACCCTTTCTTATACTCTGATCACAATGACCATCACATTTGAGGATTAGTCTAATTTGAACTCCCAGCCCTTCATGATTCTGAGGGGTTAGAGCTGCTTGGTGGGCTGGCTTTTGTATTGGGTATGTGTAGAGCTAACCAGGAGTCTCCTCTGTCATGTGATATTCTAAAGGAATACTTCAGAAAAACAACCCCAGCTTTGGTCCTGGTGGGAACACTGATGAAATACTTGCTGTAGGTACAGTCAAGGAAATTTGCATTAGTGTTCCGTGTTAATATGATGTGATGAACGAGGACAGTGCCGATGTGTGAGGTGTTTCTGATGACTGTCACTCACTGAGTTCCTTTTCCTCTAAACACTTATCTACTGCCATCAATGATTTTATCTTCCTGTTATGGAAGTTTCTGATCCCATTCGGGGAACACTTGAAAACAGATTTTGTGGTTGGTATGTTTAGCTGCATATTCTCTTTGCCATTTCTATAAGCTCTCACCAGTTTTGGTGCTGAAATGTCAAAAATTGTTCAATTTGTCTCTTCAGAATCTAGTTCAGTTGAATCCAAGTATTATTTACTGTCAGAAGCCTATTTTTAGGGAAGTACCCGTGCTCCCTGGGGAAGTGCCATCTTGTGTCTCATACTATCTACTGTGTTTTATTTCTTCATTGCACATTTGAAATATGCCTGATGGTGCCGTCATGTAATTAAATTTTGGCACAGTATTTTATGGAATGCAGCAAGATAAAGTGTGCAGTTTAAGAGCTCTTCTAAGAGCTCTGGATTGTTGTAGCAACACGAACTAACCAGTCTTTGCAACACTTCCCCAGAGTGAGTAATTAAACGTGCATGTTCTTTTACCAGCTATCTGTACGGCAAAAAAATTCCATTTAAGTATTTTAGAGCAGATTCTGAAAAGCAGATGTGGGGTAGTCTACGAACTAGTTGCTGTTGAGAAATTTAAGAGTTACTGTGCTGTGTGCAGTGTTCCCTACTTACTGGTTTGACATTTAATGCATGGAAAAACTTGAATTTTGTATTGTATTTTTTTCCACATCACAGTTTCTGTAAATGAAATCATTGACATAAGCCTTTTTTCATCAAATTAAAGGTCATCCGTGTCCTGTAATTATTAATTCCATAGGTTCTTGGTCAGAAGGCAGTGGTGGAAAAACATTTTACTAAAAGCCAGCAGAGAATCACATTTTTGATGGAGTCTGTCGTTTGGACATGCGACTGTTACATTCAGTAGGATTTATATGGCAGATTGCTTGATTTTACTTGCTTGACAATATAGGTGCAGTTGAACAAGTTGAGAGACCGTCCTTTGACTCCTAATAGGAACATTCATACAATGGATACCTTCAGCTTTATTTCATTTTGGTGTTCTAACTGCTTTCACTATAACTGAGGTTACTGAGCACTGTGATTTATCGAAGCCTCTTTTCCCCTCAGTGGTAGTGATGATGAAGATGTTGCACCATTATCAGCAAAATTTGCTGATATCTACCCGCTGAATAACTACGACGATGCAGAGGTTGTAGCCAACATGAATGGAATTCACAGTGAGCTAAATGGCGGAGGTGAAAACATGGCGTTGAAAGATGAGGTACAGCATTTCCAGTGTCCTGTCTTTTTCTGGCAGTTGGATGTGCTCGCTGAGGAAAGGCCTGTCCTTCACTCCTGTGTTAATGAGTTGATGTTGTCCAGTCTCCTCAGGTGAGCAGTACGAGCAGCAGTTCCTCAGAAGCAGATGATGAAGAAGCAGATGGGGAGAGCAGTGGTGAGCCACCAGGGACTCAAAAGGAGGAAATATCTCTAGGAAAAAGGGCTTTAAGGAAAGATGAAACAAAAATGGATAGTCCACCACCTTCTTACCCCAGTCAGCAGGTATGGTCATCTAAAAGCAACCCTGGTAGTAATTTAATTTCAGAAATGTGGCTGCTTGAATGGAAAGACGTGCACATCGTCAATTATTTACTTAACTTTTAAAATATCAAGTTATCAGTGGGTAAGTATGACATGTAAAATATTTTTCAGCTAATTGTTATATTGTCATGGCAAATATCTTCCTTTAGTCAAAACCTGAAAAATGTTAAGTTGTATTGAAGGCGGTTTCAGTAAAAGGGTAAAAATCTTATTTCTGCCTGTATGAATGAGAAACATGACCTAAGGAGCATTTCTGTTTGGAAGTTTGACCTTTGTCTTTGCTAAATATTAATGTTATGTTTTTGCAATTAGTTGTGGGGGGGGGAGAATGTTACTAATACTTAGTTAACATGTATTTGAGGATTAACTTTACCAATTGAAAAACCCTGGGTATTTAAATCCATTGCACGACTTATGTCATGAGTCTCGGTGTATGTGATTTTGTTTGTTTTTAATGGTTTAAGATTATTGAGCTCTTGACTGTAAGGTCACCAGACCACCCAGAGAACCACGCCTAGATTATCTGCTCAGCCAGGAGTGGTGTTTGGTTTAACAGCTGAGCACCAAGGCAAAGTATCTGATGGATTTGCTTTTGTAATTGTGTACCTTTTAATCTGAGTTACCCCACAGCTATGACACAGGCTCACCACTTTGAGGCAGAACGTTATTTTTATTTCTTACTCTACAAAAGAATCCGCATTGGTGCACCTTTGAGAGCTTAGACAACAGTCATCTCCCAGTAGGTGTTCTCCTGTGGTTAGGATGTTTGTAAGACCTTCCCCTGAAAGTATTTTCTCATGTGTTAAGAGTAAACTGATTTTCTTTCAGCAAGTGTGTCAAGGTTTTTTTCTGTGTATGGTTGACCAATGCCATACTTACATGGGGTGAGACCTCTGTCAAACTAGTCTGAAACGAGTGAAGAGATTCTGCATTTGTTGTGGGAAATCAAATGAGATTATATAAGTCTACTTGCCTTAGGGAAGCAAACTAAAATGCAAGATGAAAAGGTGGATTTAGCCTTTTGCTTTTTTGTTTTCTTTACGGAAAAGGGATTTTCTCAGAATTATTCTGGGGAACTCTTAGTGATTTTCTTTTTTTAGTCTGATCTTCTAATCAGAGCTGAGTAAGTATAGTGTTTAAGATTTCACTGGTACATGTCATGTGCATTTGAGATTTTTTGGCATTGTTTCTTGGGATTGCTCATTTACTCAGTATCTTTGTCTCTCTTTGGATTCCTTTTCAGTACCCAAAGGTTTGTTAGAATTGGGTTTTGAGTCTCATCATTCTGTTTGACTTCTTTTTTCCATTTTCATTTTTTAATAGATTAGTGTCGGTTTCTCAATAATACTACTTTTTGAGGGAGTTGGGTGTTTTCTTCTTTATACACCAAATTAATTTAGTCATTGTATTTGGTTTATAAAATCTTTGGTTCTTAAAATATACCTCATATTAATGTAATGCTGTAATGCTTTTAGGTGGTAATGAACTTGCTTCTGAGAGGAAGGCATATCTAAGAAAAGTATCACCTGTCAATTCTTTTTTAGAAAGATAATTAGCTAATGTTACATTTTTGGAAAAATGTGTACTTCCGTATTGCTGGGAAGAAGAGCAGTTGGGAAGTGGTCCTGGTGTTGCTTCTGATAAAATTATCTTTCAGTGAAATATCAGGTGACAGTGGCAGCAAAAAGTACTGAGCTGAGAGAGGGAAATGGAGCTGCTCTTTCCTGAGCTGCTTTTTTATTAAAGGCTTGAGTCCTTTTGAGACAACAGAGACTGGTAATACCTTGAGATGAGTAAAAGTTTCTAAGAAAGTGTGGTTGGTGGGATTGCGAAATTTCTCATGAGAAATGTCAGCTTCACACAATCACAGAACGGTTCAGTTTCAAAGGGACTTCTGGAGATAATCTAGAGCAGCCTTCCTGCTTGAAGCAAGGTCATCTGGAGGAGGTTGGTCAGCACTGTGTCCAGTTGTGTTTTGAGTATTGTCAAGGATGGAGGCTCCAGAACTGCTGTGAGTAAATATGTTCTAGTGTTCAACCACTCTCACAAATCAGTGGTTTGGGTGGAATTTCCTGTATTTCACTCTGTGCCCATTTCCTCTTGTCCTTTCATGGGATACCACTGAGGAGTCAGGCTCCATTCTTTCTACTTGTCTTTTCCCCACCCAGTCAGGGAACACACACAGGTAAGGTCCCAGATTCTTCTTTCTTGGGGCTGAACAATCCTAGTGATCTCATTCTCTCCTTGTTTGACAGATGCTTCAAGGCCTAAATCATCTCTGTGGTCCATCACTGGACTCACTGCAGTGTGTCCATATCTCTCTCGTAGTAGGGAGCCCAGAACTGGGCCTGGCACTAGTCTCACCAGTGCTAAGCAGAGTGGAAGGATTGCTTCCCTTGGCAGATGCTGATCGTGCTCAGCCTAATGCAGCTTAGGACTACTTCCAAGTTTATCAACTAATCAACCTTTATCACTACTTCCTACATGTGCTTTTTTCCATATGCTTGGAAAATTGTGGAAAATATTAATCCAATTCGACTTTTTCTTTGTATACTGGGGTAATTAATTTCCTAGTAACGATCAAACACTGTCAAGGCTTGTATCAGTATTTTGTGTGACTGTTTTGCTTGTTGTCACTGATCCTGGATGTTAAATGTCTGTGTAGTATGAAATGCTGTCAATTTTTAGGGTGTTCTTAAGTAAGATAAAGATCCTTCATTAGTGCTTTTATTTCACAACAAGGCTTTTCCATTAGTATTAGACAAAATAATTCTGTGGGTGCTCTGAAAATATTAATTGATGTGTGCAAAATGAAATAGTGATTACTAAGTTTTTACTCTGTCTTGAGTAGATTGAATTTTTTGATTGGTTCTTTTTTTGGTTATGGGTTTTTGTTGTTTTGTTTTGTTTTTCGACAGGCTGATCAAGGTCCAAATGCTTGTGAATGTCACGTTTGCAAACAAGAAGCCTCAGGACTAACAGCCCCCGCACTTGCAACTGGAAGGCTGCCTGCTGGCCACCAGTTTATGAATCCTGAAAAACCTGCACATCCTGCACTTCATCTTTATCCTCACATCCATGGACATATACCATTACATACAATTCCTCATCTGCCTCGTCCGCTTATTCATCCCACCTTGTATACTGCTTCTCCCTTCACACACAACAAGGTAAGCCTGACCAAGGACAGGGGTGCATCCCCATCCCAGGAAAAATACTGTACATCCGAACGAACCAGCATGACTGAGTACCAGTCAACAGTGAAAGTTGCTTTATGTTGTGGGGTTTTTTTATGGTATTCCTTTTGTGAGGGGTAGTGAGGGGTGGGGAATAAGACAGATTCAGAACTGGTGGAAGGTTCATTCAGAAGGGCTAGGAGTAGTTTTTGTCAGGAAGATTGATAATATCTTTTCTGTGATTAGAAAGTGTGTTGAGGTAAATGAGTCTTGAATTGTAGAAACAGTGATGGGACTTTAGTCAATGTAATAGGACTAATTAAATATTCATTTATATCAGAGGTCAAAATTTAGTATTCCATTTAGGCAATAATATTCTGAGATTTGTAGTTCAAAATGTTAGTGATATTTTCTTTTTTTTTTTTTGAGAAAGTGGAGGCATAAGAGTCTTATTTGTAAGGGTTTTTTTGTGCTTTGAGAGAACTTGCTTTTTTGCAGATTCTGCAAAATTCTTTTGACCTTAAACTTGTAAGTAATAAACAAGAGAAAGATGCGGAGCAAGAACTGGGACCAGGTGACAGCTTTTCAGAAGTAGGAGTCAAAAACCAGAGTTGCTATTAACAGGATGTTTTTTCACACACTATTTAAATGAGTTGAACTGCGGGTGCTGCTGAAAGGGGCAAAGCCCTTGTCATTAGGTGGATATTCCTGTTGTCTCCATTTGGTCTGATCCAGTGATCCTGTGGTTGCAAAGAGAGTGGATGAGCTCACCACTCTTACTGTCCTCCTTAACATCCATTTGTTTTTTTCCTGTCTTATCACTGTCCCTTCCTTTGTTGCAGTGTGCCAGCAATAACCACTACTGTTCTTCTGAAACCCTGTTAAGTGTGTTTTTGCACCCACGTGTGTGAATTTTCTTTAATGCAGGTTATTCCAGCCCCTCCCACCTTCACCATTAGTCAGATAATGAAAATCCTTCGGTATAAAAAAATGAGACTGGGTATATAAGTAATTTGTTTGGCCATGAGTGTTTAGGCTTTCACGTCTGAAATGTCATTGGTCTCAACTGGTATTTTTAGTATCTCTATCTACTTCTGCGTAGCTTTTCATTGCATCAAATCTAGTGCAAAAATAGAATAAACTCGCTTTTCCTTGACTTTTTTTAAAGGAGGCAGTAATTGAATATAATGTTTGTTCTGTAGGAGAAAATTACATTTTAGAATGTGAATAAACAATATCAGCCAGAGGAAATAGGGTGAGCCAGAACAACTTGCCTCTAAAGGAGAAGAAAGTGTGGGCCCCCCACTTTTTTTTTCCTAGTTGCTTCTTAAAATGAAATGGTTTATTCTTTGCCTGTTAATTTTAAGTCAGGAACCTGTTAATACTTGGAGACAAAAAAAGCGGAAGAAAATAATTAACTTTTTTTATGTTTTATGAGTTTTATTTCTTTTTCTCTTGCCATTATTTTCAGTGCTGAAGTGTTTGTAATCCCTTTTTTGCAATTGTCTAATATGGTAATGATTGTCGTGTCAGAGAGGATTGGTTTAGGCAGCTTGGGCTTTGAAAGGTAGTAATTACTGACAAGTTCTACATTCATACAAATACTGTTTTTAATTACATATTAACACAAGTATTTTTGGAGATTTGGATGTTTTGTATTCATCAGTTAGCTGTATCTAAAAGCAGTGCTTTTGAGTATAAAACATACACATTTCGTACAATCTGTAATATATTATCTACATTAATAATCAACAAATCAGGTTTTTTATCATTCTTGGAAATATTGTTTATTATGCTTTTTATATTGCTTTTCACAGTTGAAACACTGTGATTTGAATATTGCTGTTGGAGTGACTGTGTAAGCAAACAGAATATTAATGAGGAAAATACTCTTTATTTTTGTAGGCATTACCACCAGCTCCAGTTCAGAATCATACAAACAAGCATCAAGTATTCAATGCATCTCTCCAAGATCATATTTATCCAAGCTGTTTTGGGAGCACTCCAGATTGGAATAGCTCTAAATTTATAAGTCTTTGGGGTTCAGAGATGATGAATGACAAGAACTGGAATCCTGCTACATTTTTGCCTGACACAATTCCTGGTGAGGGTTTGTTACTACTTCACACTGACTAGTTAAAAGCCTTGTGCTTTATGGAGTTTTTTTTCAGGAATGGTTGGTTTCGTTGTCTTGGTTTTGAAAGATGAGATTCTGGCAGATTTGCTGCCACTTCTACTACAGTGGGGCTGAAAATTGAAAAATAAATTCTTATGTACTGGGGAGGAGATGGTAAAGGCGAAAGAATAGCATGCTATTTCTCATCTATAGTCATGTTTGTCTTCAGAAATTTAGGACTGTAGAGAAATGGGAAGTGAGGGGAAAGTTAAATAACTTCTAGACTTCTGCCACAAAGGCCTGCCCTATTTCTACAGGCTAGTGAGAGCACTAGTGACACGGTACTACATCCCACTTCTTGTCATGCATGGAGATAACCGCATTGTCACTCAAAAAGACAGAGACATAAATCAAGAAAAAGATTAGTTTAAGCCAGGGAGCCTTTGAAAACACTAATAGTTAAAGTGAAAGAGAAGGGGAATTACGGAGGGAGAGAAAACTTACCATTCACATCACAGCAAATTTTAAAATGCCTTTTTTATTTTATTTGACTTGTATGAAAAAGGAAGTTTGGGTTTGTGTTTTGGCTTTTTTTTTTCAGACTGATCTGCTGCTAACTTGTGTCAGATTACTACAGTAATATTTAGAAGGAAAGGCATTAAAAACATCCAGAAAACTTCCTCAGTAGGGTAGTTCATCCGTTTACAAATGTAGTCATGGGTAGCTGTTCTAGCAGATGGGTGGTGGCACATTTAGGTGGAAGGTCTATCACAAAGGTGGTGTTGTAGTTAACTGGAATGTCAAATAAATAAAGATTTATAGTGTTGTATTGATAAAAGGATATGTTGTTTGTGGTTGTAATTGTTGCATGGCTAACCTGGACTTCAGATATTAAGATTTTATATACTTGGCATGTAAAATGGTGTCCGATTTTAATTTTTAAATTATAAATGAATGAAGAGATCTGTAGCATCTTTGCTACTTGTTAACTCATATTTAGCAGTCTTCTTACAATTGTAACTTTAAGGTTTGTGATTTTTGCTCCGTGACTTCAGAGCACTTTTTTATTACATCTCCGTTATTTGGAGAGGAGGAAGGGGGAAAGGAGAATTCCCTTCACTAATTGTACTAAACCAACACTAACAAAATATATCCTTGCTTTCCTGTTTCTGAATTATTGAATGCTTAATTCTAAATCCCATAAAGACAATTCTGAAATTCTGTGATTCTGAATTACTATATGTGTTTCAATTGAAGGGAGTGATATATTAGCACCAGCACTCTCAGAAATAAGACCCGAAGCACTTCCTACTACATCTAGCAATGAAACAACAGCAGTTACTGACAGCAAAGAGAAAAAAAATGCTGCAAAGAAGAAATGTCTGTACAATTTCCAGGATGCCTTTATGGAAGCTAATAAAGTTGTCATGGCAACCTCTTCTGCCACTTCTTCTGTCTCCTGTACAGCAACTACGGTGCAGTCAAGCAGCAACCAATTCAAAGTATCATCCAAGAGACCTTCATCAATAGGTGAGGATGTGTAATTCACATACAGCTTTAGTAACTGGCTCAAGTACCTTTAGCTAACCATAAAGATTTATGTATGTGTTTATTTTAGTAATAAAATATCTTGATTTTTGTTAATTGCTGTTGTTATTACTCCTGAGTTAATCTCTGTAGTCCTGAATTAAAGAACTTTCTGAAACTGGTAATAGAAAGTGTTGAAATACTTCTGATTTTTATAGAAGCTGAGAACATCCAGCACTTTGTATGATTGATTGGGTAGTTAATGGAGACTTATTAATTATTTTTAATTGTAAGCATTTTCTTTTTTCCCCCCTTATATAGGTGAAGTGTTCCACAATATTAATAAAGAGGACCATAGACATTCTGCACCAGTTGCACCACGAAATAGTCCTACCAGTTTAGCATCCCTTCCTTCACTGTCTCCTGCTGCACTGTCTCCAGCCTCTACACCACATCTTCCAAACCTTGCTGCTCCTTCTTTCCCCAAAACTGCTGCAACAGCCCCAGGATTTGTGGATCCTCATTCAGGTCTTTGTCCTACTACAGTTGCACCTCCTACTTCAACCACAGACAGCTCTGCGAGTGCCCCACCAAGTGTCTGCAGGTAAGTTTGGTGTGTTTATTCTTGTTGTTTTTTACAATAGAACGGAAAAGAAAATACAGATGCCTCTTCTCATTTGCCTCTAGTTTGAGTGTGAAAGAAGAGCTGTCTGTGTGTTCAGCAAGTGAAACCGAGCACAGATACTTAGTATGCAGCTTGATGTGAGACTTCACAAATACGATTTCCATTGCGGAGTCTAGTTACTGAATTTAGAGTCCTAAAAACAAATGTTTGCTCACTTGTAGAAATTTTACCTGGGGATATACAAGTCAAACTATTTCTTTTTTTTTTTTTTTTTTTATTCTGTCATTGCCAGTAGTGATTGCTGCTGCTGAGACACAAACCTGTTGTATAATGTACCAGTTTTCTGTCATTTTGGCACTATGTGGCAAGCGGGACTGAAAAGCTATGAAAACTTATGGAGTCTGTAATTTAGCTCAAAATATAAAAAGGTCATGTGTGGTCTTGAAACCTGCCACATTGGTAGCACATTTTCCTGACTATACTCAAGACTTCTTAGGTATCAGTGCCACCATTTATACAGTGGTTATAGTGGGGAAGGATGTGGTTTATAAAGGTTGTCACAGGTCTTGGAGGTTGGGAGGAGTTTGGTGGAGCTGTCTTCTGGTAGTGTTCTGTATTGAGGCAGACTGGCAGTGGTGCCAGCTATTTGATATGTCTGGAAGGTGGAGGCAGAAAAGCAGCTGAGTCATTGCTCTGAGGGCTCTGTGACCTGTAGGGCTGTGATCATGGATGCTGTGAATGTAGTCTCCTGGCCACTATAGGTTTTCAGAGGAAGACGCAAGGTTTAGGTAGAGTTTGGTAACTGCATGCCTGAAGTGCTTCTAAAAAGCACTTATTTCCGTTATCAACTGGTTTCACTGATGGTGTCACAAAATAAGTAACTGTTGTTTCGTGCTTCAGGAATTATTGCAATTTTGTAAGGAAATTTTCTTACCTGGTGCAGGGAGATACCTGAATATGGGCTATTGAACACAATAGCCCACTGTTATCATCATCTCCAGGTGCTAATGTGATATTTTTAGGTTGTAAAAGAATGAACTGGGAGACAACCCAGAAGCAGTGTTTGAATCCTGGGGAGGGGGAGTGAGGTCAGAAAGAAGATTTATATATGTTTCGTAGGTAAGACACATTATGGCCTGTTTTCACCTTTCTAACGTAAACAAGGAAATGCTAGCCCTAGAAAAGTGAGGGGTTTTTTTAATACTGCTTTCTTTTGAAGAAAAACCGCATCAGTTTTAGAAGAACTGGACAGTAGATATGTTGGGTGCACAGTTATACAGAGCTCTGGAGGAAATCAACTGCTATGTACATATTTATTGAAGAGACATGCTGGTATTTCCCCTTCAAAATAAAGTTGCAAACAGGATAATGGGAACATTCTGGTTCTGCCTGACCTTGGGTTTTTTATTTAAGTCAAGAACTTGCAAATCAATCTAAAACCAGGCAATTTGCAACACCACAACTTTCTTCAGACCATAACTGATGAGATGGGCAGCAGCTTCGATACCATTTCATTTAAAATATCTAGAATCACTACTTCTGAAATACTTTACCTGTTGAAAGCCAGGAAGAAAAACTTATCCTCGAGTCTGCTTGTTCAGTAAGTCACTAGATTAATTTATTTTATAAATCCCTTTCCCAAGTATCAGTTTTCCTTCTGCTTGGTTTGGAATGTCTCCATTTGCAAGCTAGTGGATGAAGGCTTTAGGGTTGGTTACGTCACTGGTGGCTGATATCCGAGTTTGAGAATCATTGTTCCTGGTAGATGTACATATAAATGTTTATGGTTCGTGTTTGTTGGTTTGGTTTTTTTCCAAATACCTTATCTATTATCATTAGAGTTTTTATAAGCTTTTTCTTAATTTAATACAGTGATCCTGATTGTGAAGGCCATCGCTGTGAGAACAGTAACACCTATGATCATCAACAGTATGATGGAGAGGAGAGCCAAGATGAAGATAGTTGTTCAGAGCATAGCTCCAGTACCTCAACGTCCACGAATCAGAAGGAAGGAAAATACTGTGACTGCTGTTACTGTGAGTTCTTCGGCCATGGAGGAGTAAGTTGTTGTATTTTAAATTGCTTTTGTTTGCTCTTTTGTCACTTATTCATCATTGATTGCTTGTGATTTATCAGACTGCAACTAAGGGGGTGGCATTGGAACTCACTCAAGAGAAGTTGTAAAAGGAGTTAGAAAGTAATTTTCCTCTGAAATGAAGAATTGAAACAAACCTTTCCAGTTGAAAGCATTCAAGAGCAGTAAAAATGACTAAAAGATTTAGAAAGCAACTGACTTGGATAATAGATACCATGTTTGACTGAAACTGCAAACAGGGTTATTGAGCCATTTCAATAACTTTACAAAATTCATGCACTTACCTGTCCTGCTGTAATTATAATAAATTGATGAGCTTGGGTAAAAGTACACTTTATATAGGATATTAGTTTAAATCTTTGTGGCAATTTATGAGCCATTCTACTATCTGTAAAAATAACAATCCTTGAATTATTCACTTAAACTTGATAGAAAAAACCCTGTTCTTATCTAGAACATAGGCTATGGAAGTTTAAATTATATTTTTATCCAAGGAAAATCCAAACTGCATGTTCACTGTTTTCAGAATTACAAAACATTTTCTTTACTGGTTTAAATAGGTGTTGATAGGCACTGATTTGTATTTAAAAGATGTTTTGAAGAAATTATGAAGTTCTAATGCATGCAGGTTATACAGAATCCTTTATGATCTTTATTTTAATACTTTACACTGTATTTGAAGGATCCTTAAGTTAACTTCATACCAGTAACACGTCTAGTGAGGTCTTGTAAACATGTATTTTCATTTGCACAAATGAAATGCTAAAAGCTGCTAAGTTGCCACATTTAGGTTTTTCTTAACATGTAAATCTGTGTATAATCTGTTTTAATAATCAGCTCAGTAGTAGAATTTGAGTTGCTGGCATTTTTCCCATTTGAAATAAAAGCTTGGTTTATAGGCCATGGATTGCATCAAATGCAATTTCATCTTAGTGCTTGAATTGAATTAAAAGCCCCTGTGGCTGAAAGGGGCAGGGAGGGGATACCATTTCTCCTTACATGTTCCCACCATGTCCATGGTTTATCTATGTTTGATAGTTACCTGATGGCTCAGTAAGTTATTCATTTTGCTGAAGTGGCAGAGTGCTACAGGATTTTTAAGTTAATAGGCTTTGTTTTGCGGGTTTAATGAGTTGAACTGGTGTCGCTGCAAACAGATGGGCAGCAGGTCCAGTGCAGGAGTGGAGAGGGTAAGGCATCAGGAGGGGAGGAGGAATGAGGGAGTTGAGAGGCAGGAGCAGTGGGTGGGAATACAGATATAAAACGTGATGCAAGGATTCCACTTGCAACAGTGTTGAGATATTGATGTGACTCTGCTGGAGGGGATACTGGCACAGAGCAGGATAATCAGCCCTTCACAGTTATAGCCCAGGGTGCCGTGTAGCCCAAACTCTGAAACAGACCTCATAGAAAATAAAAACTAGCAAATGTCTGCTCCTTTCAAATTCTCAGATATGGTATACCAATCACGGAAGAATATGGAAATCTCTTTTCTTGCTTTTAAGAATTTCTTTATCTTCTCACTCATGTGATCCTCCTCAAGATCAGTCATTCTTTCAGTTGGAAAACGTAATTCACAAGCCAGCACCAAGTCTGACAGGTCTGTTGCCGGTCAAATTCACTTTTAGATGTGTCTACAAACAATGAGGAGTTTGATAGTCAGGTTTAGACCTTCCACATTACTCGAAGGTCTCAAAAATTCCAAAATCTCAGAAGTATTAGGTCAGTGAAATTTTTCCATTTGGTCACTACGTTTTTGTCTTGTGTCCTTCAGCCTCCGGCTGCACCAACCAGTAGAAATTATGCAGAGATGCGAGAAAAACTTCGTTTACGTTTGACAAAAAGGAAAGAAGAACAACCGAAGAAGCCAGATCAGATCTCTGAAAGGGAAAGTGTCGTTGACCATCGAAAGGTGGAAGACTTGCTACAATTTATAAACAGCTCTGAAACTAAACCAGTAAGCAGTTCTCGTGCAGCCAAGCGAGCCAGACATAAGCAAAGAAAGGTAAGACATAAAAGAAGGTTTATCCTAGACCCCATGTTTTTGTGTCTGTGCGCTCTCTGTAATTATGCCACTGTACACTGACTTTATAATTATGCTGTGTTTTCTGTGTAGTTTATGTACACCACCTGTTTGTTTCCACACAGCCAGCTTGCCTGTTCTGATGCTACCTAAGGAGTTATGGAGTAGATGGGGAATATTCCTCACAATGTCACTGCCATGTGTTTTGGTGCAAGTCAGCTTTATACTGGATTTTCCCCACGCTTAAAGTTATTTCTGAGTGTCAGAAATGTTAAGAATTCTATTGTTTTGTAGCATTGACATTTAAAAGTGAGGGAAGTTAGAAAGACAGTGTTTCTGTATTGGGATGATGATTATGGTAAAGTATCTCTGTAGGAAGCCAGGAAACATAGGTCAGTGCTTTTATGAGAGAGAAGGAGTTGAGGTTTGATATTTTTAGAATGATGGCACTGAGCACCTTGCTGTCCTGTCTGACAGAGGTTAAGTGCTGTGCCATGTGACGACACAAAGGGTTAGCCCAAGCTGGAGTGAAGTGGCAAGCTGCAAAGAGGGGGGGCAAAGAAGAAAAAATTACAGATTGCTTTCAAATGAAAACTAGCACAAAAGATTTCTAAACAACTCCAATGTGTAACAGCAAACACAGTTTTCAAAAAATAATTTCGCTGAGTTAATAGAGTAAATATTTTTATTTTTTTTAATTGGAACAAGCAGGACATCTGCTTTTCTTACTGCAATTCAGGTATCAGCCTTAGGTTTAAGTTCAAGGCACAAGAAGATTGGTTGCTGAATGTTTTTTGAAGTTTGGTAAGCATGTTATGTGACCATACTGTAAATATTTTCTTGTTTGTGGATTTCTTTCTGGCACTACTTCTGCATTCTTTAAATGATTCCATGGGTTTGAAAGACCTAATGTTCACTAGTTAAATTCTTTATGTTCATGTTGTAGCACTACTCAACATCTTGAAGGCTTAGTTGATTATTTATAAATAAAATTAATTTTGTGAAACTCAAACTCAAAGTTCACTTTACTCTTGCAATGCACTTTGAGAATAAAAAGTGGAAGATTCTCACAGGGTTTTTTGCATGACTTCCATAACTGAAAAAGTAATACCATACAGGAACCTCTAAATGTACAAGAAAATAAATGGTCATGATTGTTCTCGATGTATGACTTTCTTTCATTTTGCTAATGGTGCAAGTTCAGTGCTGCACAGCAAAGTTTTGGGCATTGACAGTAATGTCTGGAAAAAATTCCTTGTGCCTTTGCTTTGGTTAATGGACTTATGGCTGACAATAGAAAACTTTGCCATCCTTAGTATTTTTGATAACTTTTAATGTAACTATTATGTGCTTAGTGGTTTGGTGCATTTTTAATGATTACTCTTCCTAAAGTTCCTGAACACTGAAACAGAGCAACTCTGCTGCCATAGGAAGAGAAAAGGTAAAAGATACAACCTGATACAAACCTGAGTTACCTTAGTAATAAACACAGTCGTTGAGAAAGAAGCTGAATGTTTTGTTTTCAGGTTTTGGTGGATATAGAAAGCTTTGATAGGAAGCTGGGCTTAGCAGTAGCAAAGAGAAGATCAACAGTTGATGTTAACAACAGTCAAATGAGTCACAGAAACACAAAATGGAAATATAGAAAGGATTGTAATGTGCTTAAAAGGGCAGGATTTTGTGTAGTTATTTGCTTGCTCTGCAGACTTGTGGATAAAGTATGTTCTTATGTTCGCATCCTGGGATTTATAACATTCATAGAGAAAAGTTGTAATAATCCCTAAAACTCTAAATTTCTAAAATATTTGTCACTTCCAATAAACCTGTTGTTAATTTGCAGCTTGAAGAAAAAGCTCGACTCGAAGCTGAAGCCAGGGAGAGGGAGCATCACCAGTTGCTTGAGGAACAGAGGCGGCGTGAGGAAGAGGAAGAAGAGAGGCTGAAACAGGAATTACAGCGGCTTCAAGAACTTCAGCAGCTGCGGGCTGTAAAGAAAAAGAAGAAAGAGCGAACCAGTAAGGACTGCCAGAAGGTGGACATGCTCACTCGAAACTGCCAGGCAGTGAAGGAACCTGTCCCAAACGCCCCTGAAGACATTCAGAATGGTACACTTGAACAATCAGAAAAGATTGAAACCTCCTCCGGTTCACTGTCAAGACACGTGAATCACACAGAGCAGAGGCCAGTTCTAGAGACGGGCTGTGAACTATCCAGTGTAAGCACTAGAGACTCAAAGCTGCTCTATCAGAAAGAGGGCAGTGTAAAGCAGCATGAGCCCCTCTCTTTTCTGCTTGATATTATGCATCAACATAAAGAAGGAAACAGCAAACAGAAGCTAAAGCAGATAAACAAATCATGTGTTGAGCAAGTGAAAAAGCCTGTTGAATCCCCCAAAGCAGCTGAGATTCAGACTAAAACCAGAAACCAAATAGAATCCAAAGCAAAAGCAGCAGAGCTCCCAACACTTGCAGAACCTAAAAAGGATGAGAAGAAATTGAACAATAACAACAAAAAACAGTTGAACCATGTAAAGGAAGAGAAAGCACCCATAACAAGTGAATCCCCTTCACCAAGTGAACAGCAGCAAAATAATAAGCTAATACTCGCAGATTCTCCTCAACCAAAAGGCAAGAACAAGAAAAACAAGAAGAAAAAAGGGGACAAAGTCAACAATTCCATTGGTAAGCGTGTAAGAAATTTGAGGAGCTTAGGTTGTTTTTTATTGTTACCATTTAAATCCAGAAGTCTGACATCTTTATCTTCAGGCCTTCCTGACAATGTAAATTTGAGAAACTGGTGTCAGGAAAATTCAAGTCATCAGAATTGTAACAATTAAGAGATGGATAGTGTTCTAGTAAAGAGGTGTAGGATGCTTTCAAAAATAAAATAACTAGCACACGCTGCAGGTTTTGTGGGGGGGGTTGTCAGTTAGGCTTTCCAGAAGACTGGCTTTCTTATCTTCCTTAAAATAAATATATAATTTAATTCAATAGTATGCTGAAATCCATTTTGAATTTCTTTAAAAGTGAGGTTTTTCATACAGCATAGTATAGTATGAAGTTGATCTTAGTCTTTAAGCAAGAGAAAAAAGGGGATTCTACAGTCAAAGAATGGTCATTCATGCATAAATATGCATTTTTTAGTGGAAATAATTCCTTTCTTATATTCATTACATTAACAGGTAAGTAAATAAAAAAACCTAATTTACTATTTTTTCCTGAGTGAAAAGTTGCAGTGGGATGTTAATTAGTCGATAATACTGTGTTCTCTGTTTTAGTTTGTCCTAATTAACAGAATTTTTTTTTTATCTGATAGAATAAAACCATAGGAGATTGAGTTGACTCAAGCAAGTTACACTTGAAAAATTTTATTTCCAGCTTACTTTTTGTTTGCCTGAACACATCCAACAGCTAAGACCAGAGCTGAGAAGCACATGCAGTGCTGGCTGCTTGGCTTTGTCAGCTCACCAGTTAAACTACCATTCTCAGGCTCCAGTTTATTCCTGCACGTGCTTGGTCCCTACTGGGACTGCCAGTTGGGGTGCCAGGTCTGTGATGTGGACACGGGTCTGCTCGGAACACCCGGTCATTCCCCTGGGATCAGCTGGTAGCCGAGCGGTAACGGTGCAGAAATGAAATGTGTGGCAGTTCTTGCTGCCGTTCTGACTGATAAGCCCATCAGCATAGGAGACCTTAATCCTTCGGCAGTCTCTGCCGGTGCTTCGAAATATTTATTTGTTAAGCTTTGTTACAAAAATGTAAACCTAATTCATGGTTGTTGGAAGTGCTGGGTGTAGAGCCCAGCTTTGTTTTTTGTGGTTTCATGGTTGGGTTGGGTCAGCCCACCAGTCTTTCTTTTTAGATCTTATGTTTCCATTCCGTGTCAGTGGAGCAGCAATACAGCATGAAACCATAGCGTGGAACCGTTTTCTCTGATACCTTTGGCTCTTGTGTTGTGGCGTGTTTGGGGTTTGGCTTTTTTAATTTACTGAGAAGAATGTACTCCAGTGATGGGAGTAAGATAAAACTCCAGAACTGGGAGCAGAAAGAGGAGACTGGAGACATTTAAAGGAGAAAATATTGAAGAGGGTGGTGGTGATGGAGGGTATTTACTGTAGGAGAATGCATCTTGTCCTCCTCCCTGCCCGCACCGTTGTTTTCTGCTGCTTAAATCAAGTATACTCATAATTTCCCAAAGTTAGTGCTTAAGTGTGAAAAAACATAGGGAGATGTTTCTGAGAGAATTGTGCTGCTCTCTAGAGAGTTGGGATTGGATTTCTACTTTGAGTAGTTCTGACTTTGGAGCTACAAGAAAGATACTGTAATGCACATTTTTTCATGTAGTTGTAATTCTTTTAAGACATAGGGTTGATGTACAAAATTAGCAAAGACACAAAAAATGAAATGAGAAAAAAATATGAGAACTTGGGTAATAGAGAGAACATGGAAAGGGGGTAATAAAGCTAGCGGGTTTTAACTGAGTTTTAAAATGAACTGTTAAAGCAGTGACCGTTATGCTTTCTGATTTCTTCTTAAAGTACAAAAGAGAACCATACACTGAGATAGTACAATATACCAAGAGACTTTTGTGGTGACTTTTTTGCTATAGCTGAGGCCTAAATTCAGGTCATATATTAATGTGTTAAATGTGGGGGTTTTAAAAAAAAAAACCCTAGTGGTAGCTAGCATGACTTAAACTCTTGCAGACACAGCCTGATGATCAGCATGTCCCAGAGGGAGTACAGCAGCTGTAGAAACTCAGAATTCTTAAAGTATTTTTCTTTACAAATACAATTTTAAAAATATGTCTGAATCTACCTTTTTAGTAGTAAGATCAATGAATTTCAGACATTCAACAGCTATCTAATTCATTGAGCCCTTTGGATAATTTCACTATTCTTATGTGTATTCCAGGTTGATGGTATCTTTTTGCATCCCATGAAATCAGTAAATTTACTGTTGATTCATCTCTTCCTTATTCCCAGTGTAACTCCTTAAAGACTGGGCAGAGATACTAGTACAGGAGTTTTAAGAAGTGTCTTTTTAGTTATAAAAGTGTATTAATTCAGCCTAAATATGAATAATCAATAGTCTACGAAGTTTCAGTCAGATTTCCAAAAACATCTTTAATGCAGCTTCTTCAAGCTTCTTTCTCTGTCATTCCCCCCTCCCCATGGAATCTAACATAGTGTCATCCTTTTTTCTTTGTAGATGATGTGTTTCTACCCAAAGACATTGATCTAGACAGCGTGGAAATGGATGAAACAGAGAGAGAAGTGGAGTATTTTAAAAGGTAAAGTGCTGTAATCCCTACACATAAAACTGTTGTTGCTTCTTTCCATATGTCGTGGTTGTGAAACAAACGAAAACAACTCCACCATACCAACCCACGATTTAATAACGAGCTCCTGGCAGAAAAGCCTATGTTGCACTGTAGTGTAACATAGCAAATCCTGTTACAGCTGACATTTTGAATACTGTAACAATCGTCAGAGCTGTGATCTGTGGGCACAGCTCATAGCTGAATAGCAGAAATACAGAAATGAGTGCCAAAATTATCTGTGTGTCCCCCAGGTTCTCATCGAGGCTTTCAGAATAGTCTCCATTACCTTTTTTGTTTTTAAGTAAAGTTTGCTTGAATATTTCCTTTATTTTCCACATAGGCCAAATACTGAGTAGTGTTAAAAGAAAAGAAAAACCTAACATCATTTCAAGTGCTGAGCAAATAAAACTTTACTGTTTAAATTTCCAAACAGATACTTCAGAAAGGTTTTCTTCCTTGTTTACAGGAGCTGTTAGTTGGGAATCCTATACACAAAGTAGAGATGGTATAACTGTGGGATATTAATTTATGCCAATCATTAAGAAGGGATGCTTATCATAGATGGGCCTGGGTTGAAAGAGACCTTAAAGACCATCTAGTTACAACCCCCTGCCTTGGGCAGGGACACCTTTCACTGGATCAGGTTGCTCAGAGCTGCTTCCAACCTGGCCTATTACAGTGACAGTAAAAGAATAGCTTGTGAAAACTTGTGAAAGTTTTTTCTTCTGTGTATTTTGGTTGATTTGGGGATTTATGCATCATATTGAGAGTTGGACTCGATCCTTGTGAGTCCCTTCCAACTCAGAATATTCTGTGATAGTAGTTAGTTTTAAATTCCTCAAATATGAGGAGACAGCTCATGTTTAAATTGTGTAACACATGTTCTCCTGTAGTACTGAAATCCACTCAATCCACACATTCACTCAATTTAAGTTCTTTAATGTTAGCTGGGTTTGCTAATTTCCCATGAATACATTTAGTGAGCCTTTTAGCCAAATGTGAAAAGTTACAAATAACTCAGTTTCCGGAATTGAATAATTCAGGACTCAATAGTAGTATTTCACAAAGCAACAAAAGCTATTTTTGTTTAAAGGATGAGTTTTTTAAGCAAGGACTTCTAGTGTTAATTTCTCTTCTAAATTTATATAGTTTTCATAGCCTTTGTGCCTGGGATGTAGTGTGTGTCTGGGTCTTGCAGAGAACAGAGTACAGCTGCTTCTTTAGTATTACTGCAAAATGCATGTATCTGATTACTTATTGGAGCTCCAATATACAAGGCGATCACATTTTCACTAGTGCATGGGCTCTAGTCTCAAAACTTATTTTTCTGAGTGGTGCCAATTAAAAGATTTTTTTTTTTTGTAAATGGGAATGTAGGTTTTACAGGTGAAATACACCATGTATTAGATACTGCTAGTGTTGGTATAGCATAAGCCTTTGTTATGGAATATTCTTAGCTTCATTCAAGTTTGCAGTATCTGTAGCAAATAGAAAAGTTCTTTTCATCAGTTATTTACTCACAGTAGGCTGAATGAAGCAGTGTCTTGTATTTGGAGAAGTGCAATTGAATTTTGGAGATAAACTTGTCAAATGTGATTACAAATGAAGAGTTAGCACTTTACACCAAAATAGTCCAATTTAATCTGCTCCTTTACTGTCATCTGTTAGGAATCATCTGTAACTGTCCAGTTTTTTTATGTATATCTGCTTAGAAAAGGTTTCTGAAAAGCCCTGATTGATGTTGTTTTAGGGGAAAAAACCATGTCCTTAATGCCATGAAGGTACCTTTAATGCATAGGTGTCTCTGTAATTCAATAATTCCCAGCATAATACTTGGAAGGCTAGTAACATGGCTTGTTTTAGTAACCCTCCATGGCAATGACCTGCACAGGCCTGCTGAATTCATACTTTTTACTGATAGTTTGTTCATTCATCATTTTTTCTTCTTGACTTGTAGTGGTGTAATAGATGGATACTTTAATTACACTCTGACATCAGGATTAATATTGCAAGCTACTTCTAACTTTAGCGTAGAAAGAACAAAATAAGTCTAGTTTTAACCTTCCACTGTGCCTGTTCTATTGTGCTCCTTCTGTCTGCTCACCTTTTTTTTGACTTTCAGTTATTACAGAAGCAGTAAAGCTTTCAAGACGCGTTTGCTCTACATGGATGCAGTCATGCAGCCTTTAGCCTACATAAGCTACACCTTGCCTCGATAAAGTTCTTCAGCGTGAATTTACAGTCACTGAAAGGCTGGCATGTGGCAACCTTTTCCAGAGTTCTTCCATAAATTGTGTTCAGTGGAAGTGAATAAGTGGATTTTTGTTCTAAAGGTGTTTTTCCAGGCATGTTGGGCTACTTATCTACTGTATTATAGACAGATCTCCTTTCCCTAGGTCTTTTTCTCACATGTAACTTCTCTGTATTAAGGAGAGAAGCAGCAATGTCCCATGCCATTGGTGATGCTGCTTTACACACTACCTACCACTCATTCTTAGCCTTTCAAGGTTTTTGGTGAATACAGTAATGCTGTTTCTGTTTCTAGTTAACTCACTTCTGTGCCACTAAATACGCAGCATTCCTTGCTACCTTCTTCGCTTACTCCTGAAAATACAGTGGTGTTTAAAGTAACTGGTTTATGATGTATTTGAGTGATGGGCAAGTGATTTTTTTTTTTTTTAGGTATGATTTTTTTAAAAGGTTATGTCTTTCTGAATGAGAGCTACTCTTCAAAAGAGGGATAACACAGGAGCTTTGATTTTATGTATATTGATTTTACTTCATCACTTTTTTCTTTTCAGATTCTGCTTGGATTCTGCCAGACAGACAAGGCAGAGACTTTCCATCAACTGGTCCAATTTTAGCTTGAAAAAAACCACCTTTGCTGCACATTGAAATGACACAAGATGGGGAGGGAACCCTGCAGGAATCAATGAACGACAACTCCACTTATCTGTCCTGCTGTGCTGAGAGCTTACCTGGTCTTGAGCCAGTGCTGCCTTGCCTTGTCCCCAGTGCTGTGTGGATCTGCACTGAACCCTTTGGCCTGATAATTCTTGCGGACTGAAAAATTGCCACTTTCTACCTGAATTTGTTAGCTTGTGTGCTTGTAGTCTGTGAGTGAGACTTACTTGATTGTAGCTGTATGCCGTCGGAGTTGGAACAATAGCTCTTTTCCATCTCCTTCTGAATGCCTTGGCCTCAGAGACTTTAAATTGCTTAGGCTTGGGTGGAGGCCAGAATACTAGGTTGCATCATCTGCAGTGGCTCCTGTCACTTCTGCATCTAGCTATGTTTTGTCATTCTGACTCCTGACAAAGGAATGGACCTAGTCAGTTGTGCTTTCATCTGCTCCAGAATTCTCCTGACATGACTTCATGAAAAAGAGGCTCTTATGGGACAAGTATTCCCTCAATTCTTTCACAATCTACTGTTTAAGAGTGTACAAGTTACGCTATTTGTGTTTTGATTTTTTTTTTCCTGACTTGTAGCCAGCTTGTGTAAGAATACTTGCAGAATGAGAAAATTTAAAAAAGAACAGTACTCACACTATCAAATCTGTTATAGAGTGTATAATTGTATTAACACTGAAGCCTAACTGGCTACTTTTTTAACATATTGTTAAGTAATATTAAAATCATGTCTTTCTTTTTGAAAGATGGAATACATTAGTATGGCAGACGACTTGTGTCTTGCTTTTTTCCTGCTTGGGTGGGGAAGGGGAAGAAAGAAACATACAAAACAAAAAGTTTTCTAAACTGAATTTCATTGTGTGTCAGAATTGGTCAGTGAATGCTAATTAACTTTTGCATATTCTTTGTTTGCCAACTCACATGATAGGAAAGTGCTATCTGCTAGAGAGAAAGGCTCCTGCTGAATGCTGGAACTAAGTTTCTGTGAATTACTTTAGTGTTTCTGTTTCAGTGGATAATTGGTGAGAAACAAGGTGGTCATCTTTTTTTTTTTTCTTTTTTTTTCTTTTTTTTCTTTTTTTTTTCTTTTTTAAGAAAAAGGAACTTCCACTCAGCACATATTTAAAAATACAATACAGCTTCAAAGCCCGTTAATGTCATTTTCGAGAACCATTCCACAATTTTCTTTCTCCTACTTGTTAATGCATATTTTTCTGTGATCCACCCACTGAGTTTGGGGCTGCGTTGCAAGATACAATGTAGTTACACTCGGCTTTGGACTTGGGAAGGTTTAACAGATGATTGCTTTCATGTCTGCTGTGAGGCACAGATGTAGCAGGATTGGGTTGGCTACAGACCACTGAAATATCTACAACTTCACATCCCTCTTTTTCATTCTGGACCTCCTATCCCAGTGTGTGCTGCTGGTACAGAATATACTTGCTCAGCTTATACCCAGCCATTGTAGGTCAATGAACCCTTTAGTCTGTTCTTGTGGAGATTTTGAGAACAATATCTCCTCTAAAAAAATATAGTCCCGGGACATAAAAGGGACAATTTCTATTATTATTTTTCAGATTGAAGTTGAGGAAGGGATTAATAGCTTAGCCTCACTCTTTTAGCGGTGCAGTATTGTAGCCTGTGGACTTACTTGTTTGTGCTGGAGGAAGAGAAGCTCAAACCCAAAAGGTAAATATCTATGCCACTTAGCACCAGCTGTCCATGCAAAACTGTGTGCTGTTGAAAATACCTGCACCAGTTAGTGGAGAAGAATGAAGTTTGTCCACTTTGTTCCATGGGATTGTGGAGGCTTGCATCTGTTGCAGCCTCAGGTTTTTGCATCTTAGTTTTTTTTAATATATGTGTGTGTGTATATATATATTTATGTATGTATGTATTTATATAAAAGGCTGGAGAGGCTTCTCATGTAGCACAGTGACTAGGGGGAAAAATTGTTGTTAAAACAGTGGAAGCTGGATGTTTGTGTGAAACCCAACTTTTCAGACCTTTTCAGTTCTGAGCCATAACACAAGATGGCAGTGCATGTCATCACTAAGTCAAGGTTCTCAACAAATCGAGAGGTGGGAGGGGAAAACTGATGTCACATGGGTGAATATTGGTGCAGATCCCGTCTTCTCTAGAGTTGGAATGCTTTGAAAGTACAGAGATTTTTAATGGTGCTAGAAAACTCATTTAGCATTTGTTTTCTCTAGGTATTGGGTAAGAAAGTCAGCTTTATTCTCTACTAACAAAGCTGTTCAAAGAGTGATAGTAGGATTGCTTCTCTTTATTTTGAAATCCTGCATTAAGACAAGAGAAGTAGTACTTTTGCATCTGAGGAATATATGTGTGTATTTGTAATATCCTTCAGAGATATTTGCCTTGTGCTCTGTCATGGAGTATTAGTACAAGTGATGTGCTTCCACACACTACACAGAAAGCACCAAGAATGAGTCTCCATGGATCTGCTGTTGTCGCACCCTGATGAGAAGTTAAAGGCAAATCATGTATTTTTTAATTTTGTAAGTGAAAATAAGCACTGTTTAGTCTTGGGAGCTGAGAGATTTGAAAGGAGGTTGTAGTGAGGTGGGGGTCAGTCTCTTCTCCCAGGTAACAAGTGACAGGATGAGAGGAAATGGCCTCAGGTTGAGCCAGGGGAGCTTTAGGTTCAGTACTAGGAAAAATTTCTTTACTGAAAGGGTTGTGAAGCATTGGAACAGGCTGGCCAAGAAAATGGCGGAATTGCCATCCCTGGAAGTGTTCAGAAAACGTGTAGGTGTGGTATTTGTGAACATACTTTAGTGGTAACATGGCAGTGGTAGGATTGAGGTTGGACTCGATGATCCTAGAGGTCTTTTCCAACCTAAAGGATTCTATGAATCTATGAATATGCTGGCTTCAATTCTGCCACTTTAGTGGCCTTGGGCAAATGAGTTAGTTACTGTGATATCATTCATTAAATGGTTTTATTGAGGATTTGCTGAATTATGACCATGTTTCTTAATGCCTAAATTAAATAAGCAGCGATGTGAAGCCTGAGGTACAACCTATTGGAAGCTTTAATTTTCTGCACTGATACTTGTGTTGTTCATGTCCTTTCAGTCCAGAAAAAATACATTCAAAGCTAACTCCAAGCAGAGGAGACAGCTATAAGTAATACATCATGATTGAGAAGACTGGAGTTCTTCATGGGAATTGGAAGGGGGAGTAATTCCAAGGTTGAGAGTGGCCTACTTTGATAGCTGTAGTGTGGCTTATCCCTCTATTCCTTACTCATCGTAACCTGTATGAAAGATGGATATCTAAGTTCTGGAGGTGACTGGTGGCATATCTATTTTATGCCTGTCTGCTGATTCCAGTGCTGCTGAATCTGAGGGTGTGGTACTGTCAGGCATTTCCTTAATGAAAGAGGGCATAATTGCACAAAATGTGTCTTGAGCAGTGTTGATTTTGGGTGATCTAAGATGACTCTTAAACTGGGCTGTCTTATCTCTGCTTGGCATTCACTATTGTTGCTTCCTGAAGTAATGTAACTGAAAGTTCAAAAGCTTTCGCATGTTTTGGGTTTTTTTGCGTGGCATCATTGCTACTTAAAACTGTGAAGTTGAGGTTCAGCATGCTGGCAACACAGATCTCACCATAGCCTGAGAAGATTGTTGTGTTAAAAATTAATTCACATAGTGACTGTTGAGTGCGTGGGCGTTTGGTGTGCTCACTGCTGTTCAAAAACGCTTTGCAAGTTGCCTTCTGTTTCAGAGAAAGATTAGTTTACCTTTGCATTAGTGTAGATTCTGTTGTATCGTAATAGGGAAGTTGATGGTTCCTGGAATAAATGTTTACACTTAATAGTCAAAATTTCACACCTTTCCCAGTACAAATGAAGGCGTGCAACTTGGAAGTGCAGAAGCTGTTTAAAAAAAAAAAAATTTCTGCTTGCTTTATTGTAGCATACATCTGAGCAGGATTAGGTGTGTAGTATCTTTGTTGTCTTTGGCTCTTTCTCTCTAAACCTCCAGGAAATCTGAAGACTGAGACGTTTAATGGGGGAGTTCTGTGAAATGAAGTCACAGAAGTGCGGATTTGGGATGGCTCTTTTCCTGTCCATCAGAAAGGACTTTTAAAAAAATTCCAGGTTTTCAAATTGTAAGTTCCTTCCTAATGGCCAACAACTTGTCTGTCTGCTGTTACCCTATTCATCATTAACTGAAAATGTTAAATAATCATAAAAATGTTGTATTTTATACTGCTGCTATAAGCGAGTGATGCAAGTGAACTGATGCTGAAAGGAAGATGTTTCTCTCTTCTATTTTCCCCGCCGAATGAAGAAGTAACAATGCAACCCTTTGGGCCTCATTTCTATTCTTCACAGGTCTGTGTGTTCAGTTTCAGCTTTGCTGCTGCTTTTAGCTGTGCAGTTGGGCCTCTCCCAGCTCAGTGCTTAAGGGATGTGAAAAACCTATTGCTGCACTCTGGATCTACTGCTGAAAAACATGCCAGGTAAACCTGTGTTTTTCTCTGACTACTTCTGGGTTTTTACTGGTTTGCTCATAGACATGATAGGTATGGGATTTAAAATGGAATTTTAAAGTGGATGGTGTCCGATTTCTATCTCTATGAAAGACCAAAAAGGAAGAAGGTATGTATTGATTGTGTCTTGTCTGATAAGTTTTTATCTAAAAATCTTTTTATAAGATTTTTTTAAAATTTTTTAAAACTCTCTACTAGTTTGAATGTCTCATTTTAGAATGGCTTGAAGTGTGTTTTTACACTTCAGTCAAAGGTCCATAGCCTTTAACATTCTCTTTCACCAGACATACATAGTTTTATTGTGTCATTAGTGGCTCCTCAGGCAGAGTTGCAAGGAGACTAGAGGATGTGTAGTCTGGATATGTGTTTAACCTAAATTTTCCTTCCAGGATGTCTGTGTTTCAGAAGTACAGCAGTCCACAGATCTGCATAGATGCGAAGTGTCAAGAGATCTACTGGACAGTTCTTTTCTAGAAATTGCCTGAAGAAAAACCTACTCCAGTAATGAGCATTCAGGAATTTTGTGTCAACTCTTAACCTCCATTTTCTTCGCCATTTTTTCATGGAAGCTGTACAAGAAAGTAAAATGAACATCTCTTTGACAATGCTGTAATACCCATAAGCTGACAATTTCAGATTCATCAACTGGCAAGGAACATGTGACAAGGTAATGTTTTTGCTGTAAATAATACTTGATGTCCAGCTTGCCATCAATGAAGAGAGGAGGCAGCAGGCGGGTGCCGTGAAGAGAGACACGTAGTGTTAAATGGAAGAATAAATACAAATCTGTCTGCTCATGCACTCAAATGATTGTCACTTACATTGCATGAACTAGTGCGCATTCCGCACCAAGTAAGTCATTCAGCCAGCTTACACGAGTTTGATTTTTCTGAGGGAAAGATATCTGGACTTGTTTTCCAATTCTGATTTCCCTTAAACGGCCAGTTGACGCAAATCAAGTTAGTCCAGTGGTTTGCTCTAGTTTAGGGGGAGCGGGGGACTCGCATGCAAGAAACATGTGGTTGTGTGAGGTTGTTTTGCTTGTGATTGAAATACAAGATTTGAATCCAGGGGTTTGGAGTAGAAAAGCTGCAATGCAGGATTCATCAGGTCAGATCAAAGTGTTGCTTAAACAGACTTCATGCTTCAATCCCGTCATCTCTGTCAGCTCATGGGAGAGTGGTTCCACATCAAATGGAAATGTTTAATCAGCAAAGCCTTCTTTTTCCAAAAGGGAAAAAACACAGGAATCAAGTCACTTGAAGTCAGATAGTTGACCATACATACCTTGTCTAATACAGTCTGTCTTCAAGACCTTGTATAAGTTTTTGTCCAACTGTTGCTTTACTACTAAGTGAATTCTACAGTATTGCTAAGGGCAGTTAAATTGAGGATTTCAATTTTTTTTTTTTGTCTGGTTTGTTTCCTATTAATTTAGGTCAAATTGGATGTAACCAGTTTGCAAGAGAAGTCCTCTTGGGACAATCTTAACAGGTGACAGGGAAAGACAAGTTTTAAGTAACATTACATCAGACTCTTCACTTACAAATGCTGTTTATATCAGGCTGTGAGCTCTTTGCTGTAGTGAGTGAAATCTGGAGGCTGGGAGGAGAAGCATAGTTGTGTAGCCTTGCTGACTGTGAAAGGTTTGATTGCTAGAACTGTAAAAAAGTGGGATGGGGAGAGTGCCCTGGTACACCAGTACCTAACATGACAACAGTACTGTTGCCTTTATCCTTTCGTGCAAGCTCACTTCTGAGATTTCTTAATTGGTGTACTCTTACTGTCTGTAACAGTCTTCAGGTAAAGTCTTTGTCTGCTAGTCAGCAAGTAAAAAAACTTTTCCATTTGAAGAGAGTAATGAAAGTGCAGTTTGCTACCATTTATCCTATGGGGGCTTCTACTTATTCCTCTCTGTGCCATCAATCTGTCTTGATAGCTTTGAAAGGTGTTTCCTTTGTTTCCTGCTTATACTCAGACTGCGTGTTTGAAAAGTCCATTTGAAGAATTAATGAACCTTTTCAGTAATGTAACTGTGGTGCATGTCACTTGCCCAAGCAATTTTGTGGTCTAAAGTGAAATTGGTTCATTGATTCATTCTCCCCAGCTGCCTCTGCGCCTTTTTTGTCACTTACATTGGTCATACTTAGTATTTCACCAGGTGGGGAAGCTTTCAAAGGCGGTCTTGCAGAAAATCCTGTCCTTTCTGTATCGTGAGTTATGCTCCTTGAGTCAAGAGGCATGAAATTGTGTATTGACTCTTTGGGGTTTCTTTTATTAAAATAATATAATAGTTAAAAATTCTGGGACTGCCTGCAGTATTCAAGTGTAGCTCTGGGAGGAGGTGGTTTAATATCGGTGAGGATGTAAGAAGAGAATGGTAAGGTAAAAGGCTTAAGTCTGTTGTGTGATGCTCCTTATTCCTGCTGAGAGCTTTTGTTTAATGCGGAGCAAAGCAGTTCACTGAACAGCCAGTCGGAGAAAGCTGTAAGTACATCACTCAGCTTCTCCGTACCATGGTGTGCTTCTTTTATAAGTGGTACGAAAGCATAATTGTTGGTTGAGCACTGGTGAAGGAGTTATGTAAATGCATGTGTAAAGTCGTAAGGGGTTTCAGATGTTTGTTAAATTTGCTGCTGAGCTACAGCTGGGGACATAATGCTAGATAGTGAGGTAAGTGGAAATGCAGGAATTAAGCAGGTCAGTGTACTGATTATGCAGTGTGAGAAAGAGTCATCTTGCCACATCAGGACTGATACTCTCTTGCAAGATACTTCTTCATTTAAGTTCATTCAGAGACCACCAATTGTGATTACTATTGTAACTGCTCTTCTGAAATCCATTTTTAGCCTGTCTTAACAGCTGGTCAATCCAGACTGGCCACAGCTGAGTTACTGGAGAGAGTTGGCACGTTGTCATGTGGTCTGAACTTTGTCTTGTTTGTGTCAGTGCTAACCAGTATAGCCTGACTAGTTTTCTCCTTCTTCATGCAGACGCCTTTTTGGACGCTAATCTACACTTGTGCAACAGGAGTGTCATCTCTACATGCCCTGGAACATCTTAGGCGTAGGAGTCAGGGCCTTGAATGGATTAGGCACTGGCAGAGACGTAGATTTTGGCAGTGCCTTGAACTAGGACATGATAATCTGCATGATACGTGCAAGTAGAATAAACATGGAAGAAAAGTCTTAAAATGTTGAAGTCACTTCCATAGAAAGGTATGTTTGTCCTTAAGTTGGAGTCCTTTAAATGATGTGGTGTAGGGACAGATAATGTCTGGCATGACCTGCTGCCAGTTCCCTTTTCTCTCCCAGCAGTGTATCGGCACGACGTGGTCTCATATTGTGAGCCAAGCATTTATTAAAAACAGCTGGAACCCAAACACAGTTGCAGATCGAAGTCTTCAGGCTGGCTGGCTGGCTGACTTTGTTTATTGCACGGTTTGTTTAAATAAAAAAATAAAACCAATGCCTCTTTTGTATTTAGACTGGGAGATTATCATCTATACTTTAGATTTGGTTTTGATGTCAATTGACATTTCATGTTTAGCTATTGGCGACTTAAGCAATCTTGAATATTCTTGCTGTAATGCAAAATCACCCAAACAAAAGTCGCCCAATGAGGAAACAGCACAGCTGGTTGAGAAATTGTGGAAGTGATAGTGTTTTGAAATGACTGGGAGGAAAAAAAAAGCAACACCACAAACCTATTTCTTTTTGGGTATAGCCTGGAATGCATTCTGTGTATTAGATTGCAGGAGATAATGCAGCATAAGTATGAAAAACAAGCATGCTACTTTATTTACATGTGTAAATATGGATGCTCTGGTTTAATGTATAATGATCTAAAATGATATTGGTCTTAAAGGTAATGTTTGAACTATGTAAGGCTTAAACGTTGCAAGGAGATGACGTACTTCCTCTTTAATATTTTTGTGGTAACATTTCATAGGCTTAAACGTTATAAGATATGCAATTTCACGGCCATGCTGAGCAAGTGTTGTACTCTGCACAACTTCAGGTGTTGTATCTTGTATGATGACTGAAATTAAGTAGTTGAGGGTAAATGAAGAAGGGAAAAAATAGCTATTTTGAAGTAGTTAAAAAAAAATTTCTTTTTCTTCATCCTAGCATCTTCAGCAATTCCTTTTTCCATTTTAACTTGACTTGTAAAGCATGTAAAAAAGATTGTTATAAATTTTAATACAAGGTTTTGTTTCTTTAACTCTTTGGAAATGTGTTACTTTCTTTTGGTGAAGGACTCTGATTTAATTACTTTCTTAAATGATTTTTGCCTTAACCAGCTGACAGTATTCTTGGTTTATTGTTCATGCAGTTCAGTAGCTCATCACTGCACTGCGAATTGGTCTTTCCTAGGAGGATTACTGATGAGTATCTGAACAGTGGTAAAGATGTTTCCAAGATGACACTGGTGTCCCACATGGGCGTACAACTGGAATAGATGAGGCAGGAAAGACGTGAGGCATCTACAGCTTGTCTCCATTTTACAGAAGAAGCATCAGCACAGAGATAAAGCAGCTTTGCCCGAGAGCTACAGTGCAAGTCTGAAATGGAGCTGGAAACTGAACCCTGATATTCAGAGACCTACGTCTGTGGCTGAGTTTACAAGCCTGTCTTATGTCATGAGGATTTAGACAAGAACTGTCACTGGATAAAGAAGAGAAGCGCTGTGAAGCATTACACTCTTGCTTTGTGGTGATTTTTGCACAATATGTTCTCTTCCTTTCCTGTTTACCCACACCACCTCCCAGACCATCACATCGATCCTTCTTGCTCCTACAGACCTTGTGGCTGAGGTTCCCAAGGAAATACTGAGGAGCAGTTGGATTGTGTAAGTGGTGACGTTCTCCTGAGGCTTTTTGACAGCAGAACTTCTGAATTAATATTTTGAGGCTTAATTCATTCAGTTAAACTGTTTCATGCATGCCTGAAATGCCAGCCTCATGCTGTAGCATTTGTTACCATGTGTGGACAGTTCTATCACTGAGAACAGATGGAGTGCCCTGTGCTGTAGTCAGACCGTGTTGTGAGTAAGCTCAGTGGGGTCAGAACAAAGTAAAACTCCTGCTTGTTCTCTAAACAGCATTGGATGAGAGAAAGAGGAAGGATCTGGTCTTTCTTTCTTAGTTCATTCATTCCTGCCACAGTAACAGCATGTCCTCTGCTGGAGGAGGCAGTCACTGGAATGAATAGGAGCTGTGAGTTTCCTGGTGGTACCTCTTTTGGTAAATTCTCATAAATCAGGAAGCATGTACCTCATAGTTGTGGCCAAACTGCAATCCAGACCCTCAGTGCTCAGTTTTCTGTGGATTGATCTCACTTCTTGCTCCTGGCTTTGGTAAATCAGTCTTTTGTCTTACCATATCAGGGTATCAGCTTAATCTGGTTGCTGTTTTCCATCACACATGACCACATTTCCTGGTGGAAATAGGAATTATAAAGGGATGCTAAAACCAAGTATCACTTTTGTACTTCTAAAAGATGACGGTATTAAATACTTCTTTTTATACCCCTGAAGGGTGCTTGGTCTTTAGAGCATGGAACAGGCGTATGGGGAGAATTTTCATCTGAAAGGTGTCGTGCAGAGGTTTAGCAGAAACTAGTAAGGGAGGTGATGGGATCATTAAATGGTGTAGGTTGCATTTTGAGATCAGTATTGCATGGACCGGCTACTGGTGCAATACCACCATCCCATGTATGAGGATGAATCATCTGGCTTACATGTTTAATGCTTAAGAAACTCTAAAGGTAGTTCATGTAGTTCAGCTCTGGTGTGAAGTGATCTCCAGCAGTGATGGCTGACTGTGTAGAATGGCAATGGTTTCTGCCCACCAGAAATGAATTTCCAGGAAAGCACATGACTTACTTTGTTCACCTTACTTTTGCTAATAGAAAGAAACTGAGAGCTTTCATCAGCGGTAACAGGTTTTGCATTGAGTGAGGATCCTTGTTTCGTAGCAGATGTACTTATTTGCATAGGAGTGAGATAGTTTCCAATGGGTTCAGCTAATTCAGCTACTACATGCCATTTCCTGATGAGGAGTGTAGAGGGAGCTGAAATGATCTGCTGTGCAAACACAGAGGAGGGAGACCAGGTATATGCAAAGAGCTTGGCCAAATATGTTTGAGCATCTTGATCTAGTGGGATAACTTCCTTCTGATAGAATGAAAAGTTGCCTCTTAAAGCTGTCTAATGAGAATTCACTATAAAATTTGACGCTTTGTCTTAAAAAAAAATGTTTTCCGGTGTCTTGGTCTTCAGGTGAGAAAATAAATCTTCCCTTTAGGCAACAGGACAGGACAGTGGATGCAAGATTTTAGTAAGGAATGTGTGATGCTTTTAGATCTCTTAAGAGTTGCCTTTATCTGTGCAGAAGATATGTCAGTCATGTCGGTTGCTGTGTTTCAGCCGAAGTGGACTTTGCCAGGATTCCAAAAGGTGCAACTTTTTTAGTGGCGATGAGACCCAAAGTTGAACCTAAGGGGTTGAAGTGCCTTTTCAGGGTAATGTTCACCCAGCTGCCTTGGTTTGTCTTTTGTCTGTGTAACCAAGGCAGAAGCTTGGTTACATTGGAAACCCGGCTTTTAAAACTTAGTAGATCTGAATTTCACTGGTTAGAAACAGAAAAATAATATCTGTGGATCTTGTCCTATCAGATTGTGGAAGTTATGGCCTGCTTTTCCTCTGGGATGAGTCGCTGAAACAGTCCTGCTCCCTTTTATAGTGGCGTTCTGGCCATCCCTTGTTAGAGAAGCCACCCAGGGAAGGAAAAGCTCTGCTTAAAAGTGAGGGTGGTATGGCAAATACAGAAGTTTGTGCTTTGTGGCCAAGTGAGCTTCCTTTTTATGTTCACTGTCATCTTCCCCTGCTGTTTTCTGTTGCCAACACTAGATTTTTTTTTTTTCACGTTTAGGGATCAGGAGTGTCTCAAACCTCATCCAAATTTGAAATAATTTCCAATTCTTTGTCCCCAGTATCCCATGGGAGGTGTCTGTTTGGGCATACCTCAAAGGACAGATGAGATTTTTTCAGCAGAACTTGACAGCTGCACTCTGCAGGTGGAAAAAATAAAGTGGTGGATTTTCATGTAATAATAAATGTGCAAATGTAATTTGATACTATTCTTGTCAAAATAAATGGTACAACCAGTGGGGCAACAAGGTGAGTTTCATCTGATTCATTAAGGCAATTAGCCAGAGGTGCTGCTAGCCAGGAACTGACAAGAAAAACAGATGACAAACAGGGATTTTGTTCTAAGAGTTTGGCTGAAATTTTAATTGCAATTCTCCTTGGGTTAGTCAAGAAAATGAACGTTTAGCAGTGAAGACTGGCAACTCTAGAAAGGAGTCCTGGTGCAGCATCCTGCCCCCACTGGCGGTGCTTTAGGAAGACACAAGGTGGCAGTCAGGGAAAGTCTGCAGCCAGCAAAGGGCTGGCCACCAGTGATCAGGAAACAGGCATTTTGCAGGGGTTTTGGCTTCCCTTTCAAATTTTGAACTTGATTCTGTATGACTCAGTCTAGTTAGACACTTCAGAGAGACAGGCTGAGGCCGTGCCTGTTGCAAGATGCCACCTCCCTGCCTGCTGTGCTGATACGTCAGCCCAGTAACAGTGTGGGCTGTGAATTTCACAGTGATTGTGGTTTCTAGTGAGCCCTGAAATCTGGCAGAGTAATGAAGTCTGGCACACATGTTACAACCTGGGCATTCTTCTAGATGCTCTCTAGCCACACTCCCTGTGCTGCTTCAAGGGCTGTTGCCCAGCTCTCTGGTGTGCTCTCAAAGCTGCTGCACCACCTGGCAATAGATGATCACGGAGCTGATGGTTCCATTTTATTGGGCTGGAGGGTTAATGAGTTTCTCACTTGAATGCTGTAAGGATGGAAGGCCTGCAAGGGGAGTTTTAGTTCTGAAGCCTGCATGTGAACATATCTGTGCTTCCAGGCTTCAAGTGATTCATAGTCTCTTTACTCACAGGCTGAACCCAGGAAGGCTGCATAGCAGGAATCTAAAACAGAATAATTCAGGTCAGAAGGGACTTCAGAAATTCTCCAGTTCAACCTCCTGCTCTAAGCAGGGTCAGCTTTGAGATGAGATTGGGTTACTCCAGTCTTACCTGGTTTGGCCCTGAAAACCTTCTAGGACAGAGAGTGAAACATCTCTGGGCAATCTGTTCATTGATTTATTGGTTGTAATAAATTGGCTTCTATTTGTTGTTATTGTTCATTTACTTTCTAGCATTTAGGCTCATCTTTTGTGTCTGTTTTTACCAGTGGGAGACAGAAAACTTATGCTCATGGCTTCTAAGCAAGTCCTGGGGAAGGAGTGGGTATAAACCCCGTGCATTTTAAGAATTCTAAAGTGAAACAGCACTGCCATTGTGAAGCACCTGGTTTACATCAGCCTGGTAGAGATCATGTGACAATAATGGTGTCAGCATTGCAATAGTAGTGTTTGTGATGGAATAGTGTGTAAACCTGGCATGCAATGGGATATGTTTGTTAATGCTTTCTCAGGCTGGTTTTGTTGATGAGAGCCTTGTTTCATTTTGGCTGCATCATGGTTGTCTCAGGCCTTTCCCTTTGTAACCTACTCACTCTGTGTAAGTTACATTAAGGAAATAATAAACAAATGCCAGTGGACTTTCCCTATCTGAAATTAGCTATCGACCTTAGACTACCATAAACTACATCTGAAAAAGCTGACGCTTCTTTTCCTGGTGGGCTTGAGGAAGCCTCTGAGTGACTTTTTGTGAGTTAATGTTCGGAGGAGGAGTGGTGGGGACAATGTGAATGTTATGTATTTTGCTGCAGGAGCTGATGATTGCTTGAATGAGTGGACTTCCTGATTCAGAGGTGAAGAATGAATGGTCTCTCCTCATAGTTTCAGATTTATTCTAAAAGGTACTTTAGAAGCTCAGTGGTGTCTGCAGCCCCACGCAAGTGCTGCCTAGACAATTGTTTCCACTGCTTGAGAAAAAGTCCATCTGACGCACCAATGGGAAGTTGACACTTTCAGTTCATTAAAGCGAAGCATTTATGAGTGCATATACTCAGCTGAGAATGTTTCAGCTTCTAAGAAGGGTCTGAAAAGGCTTGAACTTCAAAAGCTTCTGTTGTCTGAAGGCACAGGCTGTTACAGCTGGGCTCCCTCCTGCTGTAGCACAGGAACTAAGAGTGTAGTTGCTGTTTGATTCTTGCAGCAGCCTTGCCTTCATGCTTGACTTTGCATTTAAAAATAATAATTAAAACTGTGGTTTTCGTGTTTGAAAGATAACAATGAATTTGGAACACGTAAAAAAAGTTACCTGGCTAATGGTTCACTGAAGAGACCTTTAGAGAGAACTGAAGATATACTCATGTTTTACTTATTTTCCTAGTATTTGTCTGGTTTGTTTTCTTCACAGAGCTAATATACCTGTCTGTATTTTTCTTTCAAATTGGTTATTACTGTGTTCTACTGGAAGGTGGCCCTGAAGGGTTTTTTTCCCCCTCCTATTTTGCTCTAATGCTTGCTTTGACATTACATCAAAATACCACCACTTGACAATGCAGCAGCATACTGATGACCTCTGAGAAAGATTTCTAAATTTGTTGGCAGTTGCATCCTACAGACCAGACTTAAAGGAAGCTCAGATACTCTTGGAGAAGTCAGCAAACACACAGAGCAGGATAACATGGTTTCCACATAGAAGTTGCTATAGCCTTTTCCATCTTAAATGGTTTTACAGCTGTAACAATGGACATGGTCTAAGGGCTTGGGGACTTTTTAATACCAGAGTATTATAGGATTAAACCTCAGCCACCAGATCTCTGATGACAACGGTAATAGGGGGAAGCAGTGATGTTAACAGTTTGTCTGATATGGTTCAGAGGGCAGCAGTGTGTTTGGCCCCATCGTGTTCTCACCTGAGATACGGTGTCTGAAAACATAACTAGATATGTCAGCATCTGACAGTGTATATGGATAAGAACCGTTAATCAAATTAAAATCACCATTTCATGTGTGTGTTGTTATGTCTTCTGTCTTCAAACAGCAGCTTTTTTTTAGCTTTGGCACAGCTGTGGTTAAAATGATAGACTGACAGGACACTTCAACTTGTTTTTTCTTTAGACAGCAAAAGAGTTGATGGTGATCTCTGGAAATTTTAATCAAGAGTAATTCAGGTTCAGACGGACCTTTGGAGGTCATCTAGTCCAGCCTCCTGCTGCCTTTCATGATGCCTAGTTTGCTAAGTGGTCCCTAATCCACTTTTTCTGTACTCTGGGTCATGTTTCATTTGCACAGACTCTGCTGATACTTTCAGGGACATCTGTAGGCAGACTTTCCCAGCCAAGACCTTGGCAGTTTTTTGTTCCCTTTGTCCCATTTTCCTTGCTGCTTGAAATACTTTTTGTTGTCTTCTGCACCCCTTCCATGTTTCAACACCAGCCAAACTTTTACTTTCCTGCCCTCATCTGTCCTCAGGCATTGTCTCCATATTCCTCCTAAGTAGCCTGTCCCCACTTCCTTTTAGTGTTTGAGCTCAGTCAGGAATTCCCCCTTGGGTGGAGCTGGCCGCCTGCCACGTTTGCTTGACTTCCTGCACATCAGAACAGGCTGTTCTGCTTTGAGTGGTGGCTCTTGGAGATCAACCAGCCTCCTAGGTCCTTTAGCCTCTGATGGGACCCTGCCTGCCAGTTCCCTGACCAAGTGTAGAACTGCCCTTCTGAAGTGCAAGATCTCTATTCCACTCCCTGCCTACCTCACATCTTTCAGGATCTTTATATCACCCTCTTGTGATTGCTGCAGCCAAGGCTGTGATCAACCTTCACAGCTGTAACTGGTTCGTCTTTGTTAATGAACAGCAGATTGAGCAGGGGGCCTCTCCTAATTGACTTACCTATCACTTTTATCAAAAAGTTGTCTCTTTTAGATTATTTACACCCTTCCTTGTTGCCCTCCCAAGCAGATACTGGCATGGTGAAAACCCCCAGAGGGCATCGTAGAATCATTAAGGTTAGAAAAGACCTCCAAGATCGAGTCCAGCCTTTGACCAAACACCACCATGTCAACTAAACCATAGTACTAAGTGCCATATCTGATTGCTTCCTGAACAATTCCAGGGATGGTGATTCTGCCCCTTTCCTGGGCAACCTATTTCAATGCTTAACCACCCTTTCAGTGAAGAAATTCTTCCTGATGTCCAGCCTGAGCCTGCGCTGGCACAGCGTGAGGTTCTGTCCACGCTTGTCCTGTCACTGAGAGAAACAGGGCCTGTAATCAAAAGGCTCCTCCCAGCTGAGGACGACTGATTTCATCAACTTTCTCTTGGTTTTGGCGGCCTGTAGCAGACTCCTGTCACACTGTAGCGCTTATTGATGTCCTCTCTCATCCTGACCCTTAAGCTTTTGATCAAACTGTCACCTATTGCTTTGCAGAGCTCTGCACACTCAGGTTACCTCTTTGCCCTAAGCTCTCCTTCCTTCTCTCTTTTCCTTCCCTTCCTGGAGACCCATCATCCATCCATCCCAGCACTGCAGTCATGTAAACTATCCCACCACATCTCTACTCCTAAAGATATCGCAGCTTTGTGCCTGCACATGGACTTTTCTTCTGCTTTGCAGCATGTTTTTTTAGGTACAGGCCCTTCAGAGATGCCCTGTGTGATACACCTTGAGGATGGGGAGAGGGAGAGTCTTGGGAAAAGATTTGGGGCACTAGTTTCAAGATGTTCCCTAATTTTCTTTTTCTACAGAACAGGTTCTGGTGTCACAACGTTAAATCTTTTTGTGAAGCAAAGAAGTTGCTTCACTTTTGTAGGAAATGTCAGAAATGTCACTCCTGAGTACTGTTAATCCTGTGAAAAAGCCTTTCATAACCCCTTCTGTGGGACCAAGTGAGTGATGACACAGTAGGAGATACAAGTGTTTCTAATCTGCCTCTTTGATAGGCAACTTCTATTACATGAGGCAGGTTTGTGTACCTGTAGAGTGATGTTGGTCTGCCTCTTAGGGATTGGTCACTCTTTATGACAGTTTCCAAATATGCTAAATTCCAGATGGTTTACTTTAATACACTTAATGCACTTGCACAAACACACACATCTGTTCCGTCTCTGTGATAACTTCTCTTCAGCCTTCTTCAAACACATTTTGCTTTTCTTCAGTGTTTTTTTTATATGGGGGATTCTGACTGTCCCACAGTGAAATTGAGATTTAGTCCCCAATGAGGAAGAATGGAGAGAACACATTTTCTTCCTCTGTCCAGTGTAAGGGAGCAGAATTAACTGGCATTGGTCCTGTACTTTCTCCTCCTCTTCTCAGAAGCTGGAAGATTGCGGTTCCCCGCTCCCACATCCTCATCTCTACTCAGATGTGTGCAGCCATTGATGATTAGAAGTAACTTTTTTTCATATCCAGGTTTCTTCAGGTGAATTCCACCCAGGCTGTAATAGCTCCTAAACTGACTATGTGAAGAGGAACTATCCTAGAACAATTGCTAGGAGCTCAGTGCACACTTCCCCTGAGCACTTCTCCATAGTTGTGGAAGTTGCAATGTGCTCAATGGCTGAGGTATCTTAGTTACTTCTCTTTGAGGAGGTTTTACTGTATGTAGTTTGAGAGACTCTTTCTTGTAGCAGTGCTGTGTCTCTGGGCTGTACAGCTGCTGTGAACAGATTGCTCAGTTTTATTCTCTCCTTTATTATACCTGGCAGCAGAGCGTGTCTTGCAAGACTTGGTTGCGATGAAAACATTGCAATAAAGCAGATTGGAGACTGGTGGCAGCTGTAAAAGCTTGGGGTGGAGTGCCTTGCTGTGTCATTTTATTGCATGTAGCCTGTCACTAAGCAGATGTGAAGACGGAAACAGCCTGTTATTAGTGGAATCCTTTTCAAGAAGGAGTAAAACTTTTCACAGGCTTTGACAGTACAGGAATATGTTACTGTAACTTCCTCAGAATACCATTTATCTGAGCGTATGTATGTTTTGATGAAACCATAGTTACATTTTTTCTTGTTTCTGTTGTGAAAGATTACCGGAGTAGTGCTTTGGGTAAATTCATTTTCTGGTCTGTGGTGTAATGAGTGTTCTGTCCTTATCTGTTTGTCCCATGTTCTATATGGGCACTGAGGGTTTACATCCTCTTCTTTGAGTAATGATTTTTCATCTATTTTATTAAACTTCTGTCTTCTTCCCACTTGTAGGCTGCTTAAAACATAATCTGACAAGTCATACTGTACTTTAATGGGGACTGAATTGCAGTAACAGGGTATGTGGTCCAAATTAATTTAAATACTGAGGTCTGTCAAAGCAAACTCTCTGGCTCTGTTCACTTGGGGGAACATTTACCCTTCCACACCCACTGCTAAGTTAAGCTTTATCCCTCTCCACTGCCAAGCCGGCTTCACCCCCCAAGCTGCCCCGCACACTCTGAGCCCCCAGTGCATCGCCTGTACATCTCACAGCTCGTACCTCCATCCCAGCTGGCCCGTCGGCCTCTGCAGAGGAGCACAGAGGAAGGGCCTTGCTTCTCAGTGCGCCGCTGCTTTGTCCTGTCTTATGACACTCCTTCAGGGGCCAAGGGAGCACAGCTGCCAGAGAGCATATCTGTGCCATGGAGAGTAGGCCTGAGCCACAGTGGGAGGCTAAAGGAATAAAGAGGCAGCCCAAACCCAGATAGCCTCTCTGCTGCAGGCACAATATACCTGTGCTCTTGTATTTCTCATATACAGAGCGATTGTATTCCGGGAGATGAAAGGCAGGGAATCACAGCAAAGGAGGAAGGATTTTTCTTAGGATTTCTTGCGTCTTGCAGCATGCCACCATATAAAGAATGCCTACTGTACCAGTGTCTCCTTCACTGCTGCAGTCTTGACCCCAGCTAGTTCTACTTACACCTCCAGTGAAGCAGGTGTCTCCTGGTGAGGATATAATTATAAATATGCAGCCATAGCATGTGAAAGAGTTGAACTGATGCTTTGCTGGAGAGAGTAATTTCTTAACTTGGAGTGTGCTTATACTTGCACCCCTAATAACCTTTCAGTGTAGCTCATGCTAGTAAACAAGTACCAAAAAAGAAGTGGTTGGATAAGACTATTTTGTCCTTAGATTACACTTTTCATAGACACATTGATGCTGAGGGCATGCATGACATTCATGAGGTTAGCAGGAGGGTAAACTGTGGAGTTAAATGACTTGCTGAAAGCAGTACAGTAAAGTCACTGTCAGAGCATGGAGCATCCCTCGCTTATCAATGGGTTCCTCTTTGTGTCAAACCAGAGACCTATTTAAATACAGACTAAATAATTTTGTACCAGTAGTGAAATACAGAAGTTTCTCATGCATCAAGTTAGCAGTGTTTGTGTTAGTATGGGCTAATATTAGTCTTAAGAATGGTTTTCCTGTTATGAGAAGAATAGGTACTTTTCCTTCTTTTCCCCGTAACTTTATTGTTTCACTTGGAACAAAAGTTTTTTTGAAAAGCAAACTTCGCTTTGCTACCATTAGTACAGTTGCAAATACAAGTTCTAAAAAAACTTCATGCAATTCAAAATGTGAATCTATTTGGAACTGCAGTCACTTGACTGAAAGACTATAATGTTCAAAACATTAATAATAATAATAAACAGTAATATTTTAATTATGCTGAAGAGAGCTTTGTACTTCATTTCTTACAGCACAGATCTGTCACATGCTACAGAGGACTTCTGCACTTAATATTTTGATTTTAATATTTAAGTGAGCTTTTCTCACTTAATATTTTGAAAAATATGGGGAAAAGCTTTCTCATAATTTTCTGCAAAGCACTGTTTTGCCTTGGTCAGATGAAGGTCTTTCAACCAAATGATATCTCTTAATTTTTAGGGTTGGATTCTGTTCTAATTGTTAGCAGAACAGTCATCATTTGAAGCTTGTTTAGGTGCCTGTGGTTTCCAGCAGTGAAGTGTAATGTAAAACTGGAGGTCAGCCTAATGAATGCAGCATTCTGTGTTTTTTCACTGTTAGAAAATTAATTTGAATCATGAGGCACAGGCAGAGGTGAAGGTCAGTTCATGGTCGTTTAAGAGCCATTAGTCATATAAATGCTTTCCCTCTTCTAGCTGATCTTTTTTTGAAATGTTGCCCAGTTTTAAGTGTGGAAACCAAATGAGGCAGATACGTCTCCAAGGTACGTGTTTCTCAATGACAGCTTTTGAGCCAGAGCAGATACAAAGCACCACTGCTACAGGCAGGGCTGAGGCTAACCTCTGCTCTTGACCATGAGGATTCCAAACCCTTGTGGTGACGGCTAGTACAGCTAATGATGCACAAACGGTAACCCACTAGCAATTTCCACATCTCATTTGCCTTCCCTCCTGTGCAGAAGACTTGCTAAAAATAACAGCATCCCTCAACCACAGTCTGGTTGTGGTGGCCCTACCCTGCAGTCACTCAAGCCAGTCTGGTAATTCCAGCACACCATTCATGGGTTGCTTGCTCATCTCAACAGGGGCATTCCCATGCATGGCTCCCATGCTGACAGTTGGTGTCTGTCTTTGTTCATGTCTCTCTTGTTCATGTCTCTGCACGGCCCCAGCTCCATGAAGCTGCTGATGAAGTTCCTGTTGACTTCAGGAGGGTTTGACATTCCCCAGTCGTTCTTTCCTTCGTGCCTATGTTCGTTCAGCGTGTGTTCAGCTCTGGTTTCATGCTCAGCTCTCTTCTCTAGCCCTTCCTCTTCCATTCTTGTCTCCTTAAAATATGATTGAGGCACAGAAACAGCACTTTATGTACTCTTCGGAGGGGTTATTATGTGGTTTCCTGGAGAGTCCAAGCTTACGTCTAACTTGCTTGTCAGTTTTTTGGTTTTCTTTTTTTATTTCTCCTCTCTTTTGAAACTTAAATGCTGAAGGCTCAGCCTCACAGGAAACCATCTTTAACCAAACCACAGCAACAGAATTATCACCTACCCCGCTCCCCAAAGCCATCTCAAAGATCACATAGGTGGCACAGTTTCACAGCCCTAAGAATGTGAGTGTTCTGCAGTGGGAATGCACAATCTGGGTAGGAAATCCCAAGATGTTCCACTGTCTCTCCCTCAAAAGGCAAGTGCTCATTAGGCTCATATCAATTCCTCTTACGGTTTTGAGGTAGGTGTTTTTTCTGGGGTGAGGAGAGAAGAGGTGCTGCTTCTGCCTTCATCACAGTGAAGCTCAAAAGAGCAGTTCTTTTTCAGGGCATGCATGTGCTGACGACGTCACATGTCAACCGTGCCAGGGTTTGACTCGAGTGGACAAAAATCCAGACACCAGCTGGTACTTTTTTGAAGTTGCCATTTGTTGGCTACTGTCATCATCCCTTTCTTTGCCGTGCCTGATGGCTTTTTATTTTAGCTAAAGATGTAAGCTCACCTAACATCAGTACAGAGTCAGGGATTCCTTCACTTACTCTAGTGATGCACTGGTTTGGGAGTGTGCCAGGTATCCACGGTTATGTTCTCTATTCATCTTTGTCCTCCACAAGCCTTTATGGTTGGATGGGGTTTTTTCTGCTGAAAGGCAATGCTACGTGTTGGGCTTTCTTTTAACATGTTGCTTCTGACTTTAGGTAATGCTGTTATATTGGCTAGTAATGCACTGAACACAAACAAAAGATCACTGAAAATATCCTTTTCACTAGTGATGGGTTTCATATTTGATTGAACTATTTCGTTTTAAATACTACTTTTTAACAAAAAGGCATTTGTCACTGCTGTTAAATGGTAACTCTGCATGGGAGCAAGAGAAATCAAATTCTATCTTTTCCCTGTCCCTTAACAAACACAAGTTGTGTTGTATTCAATTTTCAGGCTGTTAAAGGATGATAGTCACTAACTAGCTCCCTTTTATGCTGCAAGGACTCATTTGAACAAAACCCCAAAGAGGTACCATAGTAAGTTAGCACCAAGGCAGAACTGGAACTTGGAATTTATGTTGAAAATCTCGACCCTGACTTCTCCAGAACTTAACAAGCATCTGAAGCTGTTCCTTTTTTTCTCTCTCACATTCAGGAATATTTGCACAGAAATTACAACATCCTCATGGAACACTAACATAGCCTTTTCTGATAATGAGATTTTAAGAAACTGGTTTTGTGATGCGAGACACTTCTGATTCATTTGGTCTTCTCAGAATTCTCAACTCTATCTGAATTTTCCAACTTCCCTCTGATTTATCCAGCTTTCACAGTTGATTTTCTGAAGCAATGATACCTTCTCCTTTATTCTCAAAATCTGTAACAAGTTAGTGGAAGGCCAAATTCTGCTTCTTGCGTTAACCACATAAGAAATTACTTTTTCTACCCTTTTTAAATTAGTCTTTATTTCCTATAATAAATAATACCTTTCCTATAATCTCTTTAGGTCTGGTCACTATACTGCATTTTTTCTAGCATACTTATTAAATTACATTTCCATGAAGGGATTTGTTTCCTCTCCTCTGTTGTCTATTCTGTTGTGTCTCCATACCTTCCTTGAAGCACAACTTCTTTCCTCTAACTCCAGGAGATGGGAAAGGAGCTGCATGGGTGTTGCGTGGCTGCCTTTCCTACAGATGCCCTGCTGGTGCTTGTCACAGGTGGAATCTCGAATGGAGCAGTGGCTTAGTTTGCCTCCCAAGGGCAGTGATGAGCAGTAATAAGCCATGATCCATGGACAGACCTTGCTGACCTGTAGGACGCTTCCCAGCCTCACTCTTTGAGGGCTGGAGCACGTTTGGAGATGGATGTTCTCTTACACACAGTGACTTCAACCTCTTCTCTCCCTTGTGTCACCGTGGCAGCAGGTGGGAGCTCGTGTGTGTCACACCTGCTCTCTGGTCTCCACCAAAGTTATCAGTCACTGCCTTCCACAAGCTCCAGAGTCTCATTCTCTCTTCTGCTGGTAAGGAAAAGGACCAAAACAACTGGATGCAACACTTGTGGAGCAAAGAAGCCTAAGTGCAGTGATGCATGTAAGGAGAGAGAACACATTCCTTTCCTATTTTTCTTTCTCTCATCCTTCCACTTGGGTTTTTGCAGAATTGATGATTGTTGCTGTGTACATCTGTCTGCACTGGTGGCTCATGCCAGAGCGAAAAAGGAAACAGTTTGAAAGTATGAGGCAGGAGAAAGAAGAGATTTGTGTGAGAGGAGATTGATTTGATGTAGTGGATGTAGCAGCTGTGGTCTGTCTTTTGTTCATGCGATGCTTCAACACTGTCCTGCGTCTCTAGAGCCTTCACACCTCTGTCTCTGGGGCTCAGAAGGATGGTCTGAACGTGATCTCAGATGATCTGGATCCCGTTCATGGTTCATACCTCTTCTGTATGCGGTCCCGTGTTTTTCAACAAGCAATCCCTGGTCCCAGAGGGTGGATAGGCAGCACCAGGAACCTGTTCAGGAGAGCTGACACAACCCACGTGGCCACGTGATGGGGCGACTGGCCACATGACTGCAAGACAGCATCTGGCACGTGGCAGCTCTGACCGCAGGTACATGATTCGGTCGCTTGATGGGGAGACTGGGGGGAAAACCCAGAAGAATTTTAAAATCTGCTTTAAAGTGAAAAAAAAAAAGAAACAAAACCTCCTGGCCCTCTGCATGCTGAACCAGAAGAAACCTGTACTTGTAACAGTTCAAGTAACAAGCCATAAAAGAGGCCACGCTGTGAGATGAAAGTTTTTTTTTTTCTTTTTTGACATGAGGTACCAATGATGAAAACTGCCAGAGGATGTCGCAGTTGATGACTTAAGGATGGAATTTCCACATTGCTTGTGGGTCCTCTTGGTTGTACAGAGTGACGCCAGCCCTTTGGGGTTACTTGGATGTTGATGGTTTTGTAACAGCTTTTAACATGCAGGGATTTTATTTTGGACATCAGCACTCCTATCTTGGGAGCGGATTTGAGTGACGTTCCATGTTCCTGTCCAGGAAATGTGGGAAATCCTCTCCTTCTCCTGTATAATCAGAGGGGGCTGGGTTTAGCTCTCTGAATAAATGAAACATTGTTGCCTGGTGTGTTTAGAGATGCTCTTTGGAGTACTTCCAGAGGTGGACTTTATCTTCCAGGAATGTAGAGCTGTATATGGCCATCTGTGTTTACAGTTCCCAGTAATGCTGCTGTGATTTTGCTTCCGATCTCTCTGAGCAGACGTGAGCAGAGCTGCTCAGCAGTAGGTAGCAGGGTAATAACACGAGCAGTTGACATTTCTGCATGAGCTTCCTGTGGCTGGTAGTTTGCTTTTTAAAGGTGAGCATCTCAAGACTCCCTCCTGCTCTGCTGATGTGCTATGCAGATGGGTTTAAAGTTGTTTAAATGAAAAAATAAAATAAACAACCCTTAGGTTTTCCTTGGCCCAAATATCAGTATTTCAGTTCCTGAAGTTATTGGTAGTTTCTCAAAGTCATCACTGAGATACATCACTTGAAGCAATTCTTCTAATTTCTAGAAGGATTTTTTAACCTGTTTAATAAAGGCATAATGTATGTCCTGCTTCAAGTAACACAGAGTTATTATGGTATTGAAATGACTAACGGGATTCTAGTGCTGCAGTTTCATTCCTGGGATGGTTTGAAAACCCCTGGTCAAATAAAAGTTAAGCTGTGGTGAGAGCTCCCTATTTCAGCAAGTTTTTGTGACATGGAGAGTTTAAAATCACAGTGTTGTAGGAAGTTTGTAGCTGTGGCAATAAGCACTTTTTCTAGCTGTCACCCCAGGTTTTGCGATAAATCTGTGTGTTCTACGTGCATGCATGTGCACGGCTGCTTGCAAAACTTGTCTGAATAAATTAAAGTGTTTGTTGTGATTTCCCAGGCAGCTGCGTTGTCCTCTGGCTGTCGTGAGCAAGCTGAGCTTCTCTGCTTCCTGTGCCAGGTCCCCGGCTGCCGCAGTGCGCTGTGCCTGACGAAATCAGGGAATTTCAGTGAGCCCAACGAGGAAGTGAACGTTCTGTCCTCCGGCGTGTCACAGGCAAAAGCACTCGGGTAGAATTGGTGGGGTGAAACGAGGGCACATTCAGAGAGCTGCAGGAAGCGGCTTCTTTTCTCGAGCAAATAGATGCAAAGTCGCTGGGTTTTCAAAAGCGAAAATCTCCAGTGATGGAGTTTTGTGAACCTGACACAGGCGGTGGCTTCTCTGTGCCTTTTGGTGAGGGTTCACCGTGAAGCAAATGCCATGTTATACAGCTAGCAGGTGGTTAACCAAAGGGAATTTCACTTTGCTGCAGAGATGGGAAACCACAATATGTCTGTCTTCCTCCAGGTTATTCAGTGGGCATTCAGAGAAAAAAATCCTGGGGGTGGAGCATGTGGGGAACGTACTAAAAATTTTAAGTTTAGGTTCCCCTAGTCCATTCAGAGACTTTCTAGCAGCTCTGTGGGTGGATGGAGAGGGATGTGTTGTGCCACAGGTATCTTTAAGAGCTCTTCTGTCTTTTGTTAGAGATACCATGGTCATAATTGCCCAGAGAAGTGGTGGATGTCTCATCCCTGGCAGTGTTCAAGGCCAGGTTGGATGGGGCTTTGAGCAGCCTGGTCTAGTGGAAGGTCCATGACAGGGGGGTTGGAACTAGATGGCCTTTAAGGTCCCTTCCAACCAAATTAATCTGTGATAATCAGACTGTAGTCAAGGTATTCTTCTTATAAAGGGCACTACTTCCAAGTACCCTCACCAGATGATGTGTTTATAGTAAGGCTATCAAAATTAATTCTTCAAAGAGGTCCCTTTTAGAAGCAGCAACAGGAAACTAGAGTTTTTGGACTCCTTACTTTATGCTGATATTGCCAGAGACCTCTCTTATGGAATGGCAAACACTAAAATGATTTCTTCTGCTGAGACTAGCTGAAGGTGGCCTGCAAATAAAGAAAATCTAACTGGTGATTTTTCAGGGTTTGGGTTATGATGGAATTCTTCGAGGTATTTTAAAGAAAGGAGGCAAGGTAAATGAATGGCCAGAAACCAACTATTTCTGCTTGGTTCGTGCCATAGGTATGTCTGTCCTTTCAGTTGGATTGGCTCCTTTTGGTGTGTTTTACAGAAATAAGTTGGGTAAAGAGACTTCTGGATCCAGAAGAGCATTACACCACATAATTTCAGTATGTTCTTCAGGCATTTATGCTGTAGTGGTGGTACATCTGCACTGGCAGATAATTTACAGTCATCAAAATGAATTCCCATTATCTACTAATCTGATTTCTTATCTCTCATGTGTCAGTTTCCCAGATACAGCTAGAATGAACAGGACCAAAAGCAATTATACAAACCCCCAGGCCAAGACGGACTTTCTGTAGGAATCTCTCAGAACCAAGAAGAGGTACAGAGCTTTGTTCCCTATATGTGTGTGCCAGTACAAGAATATGAAAATTGCAGTCCCTGATAAAGAGTCCAGGGGCAGCCTCTGACAGAGGCCAGTGATGATTAATACAGTGATGACTGTACATTGGTTCTTTTTCTAATCTTGTTTCCCTGAGGATTCCCTGTTGGCTTTTGTCAGCTAGTGGTTTAGGGACTTCCTGAGCCGGATGCTGTCATCCACGCTTGTGCTTAAAAGGCAATAGACATTTCTTCCTTCAGTTCATCTGATCCTTTTTGAACCCATTTATCCTTTTGCCATCTAAAACATCCCGTGGCAGTGAATTCCCAAATCTGATTATGCTTTTTTTTAGTGAAATAACTTTGTGGTTTGGGCTTGTTTGGGGCTTTTTCATCACTTTATACTGAATCCCTGCATTATGAAAACCAGCAAGTACTAATCCTCCATTCACCATGTTGCTCACTCCTGATTTGATAAATCCCACCCATCAGTCATCTTTCTTCCTACATAAGAAGTTTGAGCTCAGTTAATCTTTTCTTGTGTGAAAGCCTTTCTGTATCTCTGTTTAGTTCCTTTTTTATGTATTCTGTGTGTTGTCTGTATATGATTTATTAGGAGCTTGACCCAAGCTGTACAGTGGTGATGAGAAATGGATTTGTAAGTTAGCACAACGTCTTTGGTTACTCTCTCTAACTTCCAGCTTCTTTTTGTCTTTGTTGTGGCACCTGATCCCTGCCCTGGTGTGTTCAGGGAGCTTTAAACTAACCTTGGTACCGCCATGGACGTAATGTTTCTTGAATGACTCACAAAAGATACTCTGCCTGTAAGCACCAGGTCAGACTTCGTGTGGAGTGATGTGCCAGTACATGTCAGTTAAGACATGGATTTGTGGTTTTTACAAGAGCTGACTTTGCTGGAGAGGGAGAGGATGGCTTTATATTGTTATAAGTTATAGTTGCTGGTCCTCTCCAAGTTCCATGCCTGTTTCCTGCTATTCCTCTCTCCCCTCTCAAATGACACAACTCTAAGAAACAGAAAGGAAAATCTTCCCTAAAATTGTTTGTTTCTTTTCTGATCCCAGAGGAAAACACCCGAGCTGTGCTTCAGAATATCAATAATTCCCAGGATTGCAAAAGCAAAATTCTTTTAAGAAGAGGAGCTGAGAAGAGAACAGGAAGATGATCCTGACAGTCTAATCTGTGCTGCATGCAAGGAATTTGATTTCAAAATCCTTCCCAAAATTAGCACTTTCCATCCCTTAGGTCTGTTTTTTATAGTGGAAGAGTTTTGTCGTTGGCTTTACTGGTTTGAACTACTTTTGGGTTTTTTGGGAATGTAGAAGCATAAAAAAGCTTTAAAGGTCAATGCTCTATGCTGATACATCGAAACTTTAGGCATCAGGTCTCTTTTCAAGTGTACTGGATTGTCCAAATATATGCTAAGAAAGGTAGTTGTTCAAGAAAGCTCCATAAGATGATATTATAACAAAATTATTAGAAAATTTCAAATAATTGTTGAAGTTTTTAATGAATTTTTAAAAGAAGCTTAATGAGTTCTGAAGCACTAGTCTTATTCTGAAACAGCTGATCTTTTTCTTTTTGGAAAAATTGGAAGGAAAATTTAACTTATTTTTCAGCCTTACCACAAGCCAATTCTGGCTGTCCCAGAGAGATGGTACAGGCAGCATTTACTATGTTGGGAAAGGATGGAGTAGTATTGCAGAATAAACTGAGGTGGAGGGATAGCTGCTTTGTCCAAGATATTAATTGGTCTAGTGAAACTCTTGTCCTGAAATAACATCAAAGATGACATCACACCTTAGTCTGGTGTTGAACTTCCATTTCTGGAGGATCTCTTACCTTCCATCCCCTCTGCTGTGTCTCTGCATGACATCATTTTGTATTTGGTCTGCCATGCAAAGCCAGCGTTAAATGTTCATCGTGTTTTCTTCTGTTTCGGTTGATTTTTATTCTTTTCTTGGAAGATTTTACCTGCATTCCTCTCATTGTTATAAGACAAAATGCCCAGGGTTTTTCTGCCTTTTATTTTGATCCCCAGCCCCTTGCATTTACTTTTCGCAGCCCTCACAAGTGTTCTCTTTTCTAGCAGAAGAGACAGCCCTGTGGCAGATGTCTCCTGGTTTTGGGTATCTGGTAACTCTACTTACGAAGCCAGAGCACCTGGCTGCAGCCAGAGGTACTCCCCTTAGCTGGGAAGCAGCTGTAGGAGTGTGTCCACAGCACCCTGTCTGTTCCCTGCACCCACAGCCACCTTCTACCTGTGCAGGAGAATGTTGCAGGGAAGTGGGAGGTGTGAAGCCAGCTGTACAGTTCTCACCAAAGACAGGATTGCTTTCTCGGCCTTTCTTCCATATCAGCCCTTCTACTCATCATCTTCTTGTCCATAAATTTAGTGCCTTTCTATGCTGTCATTTTTGCAGCAGTGCTGGGCACTCTTATAGCAACACCAAACCTGATGAGCCAGGGTTGCTGGGAAGCTCCAAACCTGGCCTATGCTCTGCTGCTGCAAATCTTCCTACATCCCGCTGCGTGCTGACCCATTTCACCCACACTGTGGGTGGTTGAACCCCATCACTGCTCTGCTGGAGCTGCTGAGCAGTCCCTGGCAGTGGAGGCTTCTTGGAATCACACTTGGGTGTTGTCACTCCAGTCTCAGCTGTGTTTTAAGGCAGCAGTAGGAGCTTTAACCACTACCAGTCTTTGCTGTTGAGAGCAGGACTGCCCCACTGCTGTGAGGCTGGGGTCTGTGGGAAGGGGAGCCTGAGGAATTGGATCCAGGCATTAAAAATCCCTGAACTTTGTTCAGTGGTATAAGGGGGATTTTTTTGTTAGAGATAGGGGGGTGGCATAGGGAGTGTACTTTTTTTTTTTCTTTTTCCCTTCCTAGTTCTGATTGTTTTACATTAGTCACTGGTGCTGATTAAAGCCCAACCCAGATTAAATATACTGAGGTGACTCCTTTACCACTGTGTCAAGGATCGAATGACACAATCCCTACCTATACAACGGGAGCCCATATGTCAGACCTCCCTGAAGTGGAGGTGGTTAGTGGAAAGGCTCTGCAGGAGCCAAGAGAAAAAGAGCAGAAGTTTAAGCCTGGAAGGGCGGAGAAGGGAGGAGGTGGGCGCAAAAAGGAACAGAAGAGCGGGGCAAAGAGGTTTCAGCTTCTTGTAAACGTGCATGAAAGCAAAACTTGGATCTGTGTATCTGAAGGCTTTTGGAAGCTGGAAGAACAAAATCTCATGGCTTTTATAGTTTCTCTAGTCCTGACTAGTGTAATGGGGATGCAAAATTTTTTTCTGTCTCTTTTGTCCTTGGATTGGAGGATGCGTGCAAGTGGTGCAGCTCCCAGACACACACTTTGCAGAACATGGAACCATGTGATTTCCAAATTGCGATATTTGAGGAATGAATGAGAACGGGATGCGATGCTTGAAAGAATTGAAAATATGAGGCCTAGAGATACTTGTCAGGTTTTGAAAGGCTGTTTTTGGTTTTGGAGAAAGCAAACTTAGCAGAACCAAAATGTTAATGAAACTTAACCTCAGTTGAACTGTTGACTGTTCCAGGGGAAATGCAGAAAGAAAGAGCTTGTGTGAACCAGAAGGCCAGGGTGGGCCCATCTGCAGGTCAGGTGAGTCAGGTTCAGGTCTCCTTTCAGACAGTCTGTCTGAGCCCCTGTCAGGATTTGCATGTGTAGTGGAAAAACATTATCAGGACAGAATGGAAGAGGCATCCCTGAACAACCTGTCTCTTAGAGCACTGCCCTGCAGCAGGAGAGGTTCCTGCCCTACCACCAGATGCAGACACACACATGCACATGATTTAATCAAATATACACTCTTCTGCTATATGCATACATGTGTTTTGGAGATTCTTTGCAGCCAATGTAGTGAGTGGCCATGGCAGGTGGTGCACTGTGTTGTTTCTCTTTGGTTTGTTGCAGAAGTACTTGCATGATGCACATCATGTCTGAGGATGGCAGCATGGCAGGAGGCAACTGCTCGTTCATATGGTTTCCAGTTCCTCATGTGGCTCTCCCTGTGGAGGGAGGGGTTGCTCCATCCCTGTAAATGCCTGGAGATGCTCCTGCAGAGCAGGGCAGGGCTACCAGCTGGCAGAGAGCTGCAGAAGGCTCCACAGGCTGCAAAGGCTGTGTGTAGAAGGGAAGTGCACAGTGCAGTGGAAGGAAAACAGGGTAGGAACCAAGTGAACACTGCTTGGAATTTTCCAATAGGGGAAACTAGTGAAATTTGCTATACTGGAAAGACTAGGGGCAGGCTGCTTGGTTTCCTTGCCTTTTACAAGGATGTAGCTGGACTTCCTCAGTCTTCTGTTGTCATATTTTATAATATTTTGTTGCAGTCCTGTGGCTTGCTGTCCAATTTTTTTATTATTGTTATTTTTTTCCCCATGTTTTTCTTGATACATAATTTCCAAAGCACAGTGCAGTACTTCAGCTGTGCTTCATTAACCCCACGTGGAGCAGAGAGATTTCTTCACATCCAGCTGACACCTCTTCTCTTTATCCTCTGCGCCTTTGTGTCTGGCTTATTTGCAGCAGCCTGTGACTCAATCCAGCCCAACTCTTGTTGAGGAGTTGGCCCTTATGTGATTCCTTGACACATATTTGTGCAGTTCGTTGTCCTCAAACTTCACATTTGTACGTGCTGCACTGCCAACGTTTCCCAAAACATCTGTTTGCCAAAGCCATTCTGATTCCTTTCATCTGTGCACTGGCACCTTATTTTCATTTGGCATCTGCATGTGTATTTAATACATTTTACATCCCCCAAGCAGTAATGAAAATATCGCATTGTTAGGTTCAGGATCGATCTTTGAGGAGCCTTGCTTGGACGTTCTCACAGACCACTTTTTCACCCTCGAAGATAATGTTTTTTAGAGTTTATTTACTAAAATGTCATGAGAAAAAGGCTTTGACACTCTCTTTCACAATATCTATTGATTCTCTTCTGTCCACAAGAGCTGTTGTTACTCTGAAAAAGGAGGAAACAGTCGGCAATTTGACCATGAGTGGCAGCCAGCATGAATTTTTCAAGCATAAATCACCTTCTTGCTGTCAGGTGCCTAAAAATCTTCTGCTTGTTCTTTTGAAGGGAGATTAGTTTGGTTTCATTTTTAAGACGTTTGTCCTTTCTGGACTTCTGGAGTTTTATTCGTGACTTTCAAAACAAGATTGAATCTCTTTGGGAATTCAAAAAATTCAACTAATTTTTTTTATTATAAACTTTTTGATGATTAGCAGCAACCCAGTTACTTTGAAAAACATAATGTATCTCACAAATCCCTAGTTTAAGTTCATGGTCCCTTGTTATCACTTGTGTTTGTTGTATTTTCTGCTCTGTTACAGCTGACGTTGGTAAGGACAGCAGGAACTCTGCTCCTTTATCAATTTCAGTCCTTTTCTCTTGGTCAGAGTCCAACTTTCATTTTCCTCTTGCAGTTTGGTATCAGGGTCCTAAATACTGTATGCACACAAGTGAGTTTCAGAAGGACACACTGAAGTTTGGCATAATTATATATAGCTTCACTGTTACATTAAGATCAGAAATTCAGTCATGTCAGCAGTGAGTAATGCCCTTTTCTTCACTTTAAGTACCAGCAATTCAGATCCTGGCTTAGAAAACAGTGGAAGTGTTTTGTGCTTAGCCTTGCTCTGGTTCTTCAGTAGATACAGACCAGCACCTCAGGGTGACCCTCATGCAGCCTCGGAAAGCACACAGGTTGCAGGTCACATTTGTGATGCACTAACAAACTCACTGGAGAGTTTCCAAAATGATTGTTTGGTTTTAGTCAGCGCTACTGTTGCCTCACCTTTGTGAGCAATGGAGCAGCATCAGTGTTGTAAGACAGAGGAGGGAATGCTACAGGCAGTGGCAATGAGGGATTTCTGAGGTATCACGTGCTGGTTTGCACATGGTCTGGTGTGATCCAGTCTTCACAAAATGAGAGAGCAGCTGCAAAGAAAGAGATGTAGAAATCTCATCTAACTGAGCCATTACGAAATCAGATGTAACAAAACAACAGTTGCTGTACCCCAGGCTTACCATGAAACCTGCTCAAGCTGCAAAAAAATACAGATGTCATGGGCTGTAAAGTCAGCAAAGAAGGGATAACTGACCAATATCCAGCCAGGCGATGGAGAAGGTCTAATGTATGTGTAGTGAAACCATACCAGTCAGATTTCAACTTGCTGTGATTTAGAGGACCTAGTTATAAAATGAGTTCCTGCATTAGACCCCCCCAGGTTTTCAAAGCTCTCTTGCTTTCTTTTTGTTAGCCACGTTTTCAAAACAAGCCTGTGCATTCGAATTGAGGAATTTCTAGATTCTGCCAAAATAAAGTGGAAAGTTTATTTCCTTCCTCTTCACCCTCCGTCCCTGCCAACAACGCACTGTGTTGTCTTTCTTATAAACACTTCAAGAAGTGCTTGTTTTAAAATCCATGCTAAATAAACTGTTGTTCTGAATATTCAGCACTGGTTCCTGAGATAAGTGTCTTTGTTTAGCGTTTTAGCTGAGGTTTTAGGTGTCTCCTCTGTGCCTCCACGGGGGTATTTATTTACTTGTAGGTCTTGAATACTTTGAATGTGATAGTTAATAAATGAATACATAATGTCCCTCTCAGGATTTGGGTCAGGGGGAGAGGCAGGAGAAAGGGAGAAATGAGTCTGTATTGTCTTGACTGGTGTCAAACAGTTCAAGCTCAGGTAAACCTGGGGGTCTTGGTAGGCACACTGAATGTGAGACATCAGTGTGTCCCTTGTGCTAAAGGTGGCAGCCCCTGGGCAGAGCATCACCAGCAGGTCGAGGGAGGTGATGGTTCCCCTCTGCTCAGCACAGGGGAGACACATCTGGGGCAGTCTGTCTCTGGACTCCCCAGTATGAGGCAGACATGGACATACTGAAGAGAGCCCAGCAAAGGACCACAAGGATGATTCAGGTCTTGGAGCATCTGTCAGACAAGGAGAGGTGAGAGCTGGGACTGCCCAACCTGTAAAAGAGAAGGCTCGGGGGATCTTCCCAATGCATATAAATACCTGATGTTGGGGCAGTACAGAAGATGAATCTCAGTGGTGCCTGGTGACAGGACAAGAAGCAATGGACCCAAGTTGAAATGTGAAATTCCATTTAAACATAAGCAAAAACTTTTCTACTGTGAGGGTGACTGAACCAGGAGCAGGTTGCATGGAGAGGTTGTGGACTCTTCGTCCTTGGAGATGGTCAAAACCTGACTGGCCACAGCCCCAGACAACCTGCTCTAGCTGACCCTGCTTTGAGTGGGGGAGGTTGGACTAGATGATCTTCAGACCTTCCTCTTCCCAAGCTCAACTATTCTATGATTTTTGCAAACTTTCCATTGATTGTGACAGTCATAAATTTGGCTTAGGCAAATAATTCATGCCTAGACCTGCTGTCTTCATTCAGAAGTTTCCAGTAAGTTTCTTTCTGTGTTTCCTTTAGGTACTGGCTCTATGCCCGTGTCCTTTTCTGTGAAGTACTCTGCACGCATACAGAATTTTCCATTATTGGTTTAATGCACGCTTAAAAGCTATTCTACTGATTATTTCCTAAAAGTCCCTTCCTTTATGGTCAGTCCTTCCAAATCCGTGAGCTTTTATAGCCTTTTGTTGTGTTTATGTTATCCTTCTCCCTGTTTGATCTCTCTCTTGCAAAGAGCTGGAGTGGAAATCTCAACCTCCAGACACACAAACATAAAATGACATTTTCTGAATCTGTAGTCCACAGATGTTACTTGAGGTTCTGACTTTCCAAATGTGAAGGATCCTGCACTGCTTGAGTTCATTACCTGCCTTGACTGTCAGCCCCTTGTGTAAATCAGATTCATCTTGACTCACGAGCCATTGCATCAGAAATTGGGGTAATTGCACTGGTATAAACAACTGCGTAGCTACAGGTTGTACTGGTTTGGTGCATTGAAGACCTCAACAGTTGTTGCAGGTTGTGTTGCTACTACAGGCATTTGTGGCTGAACTTTCACTGTTCAAACCATGCCTGCTGGAAAAGAAGTGTTAATGATATGCTGATATATTGAGTAAGGCAGGTTTTGAAACACAGCCACTTTGTGGACAACAAGTAGTGGCATGGGGTTGGATGTACTGGAGACTTGCTCTTTGTTCTTTGTTTGTAACTGGGATTTTTAGTCATAGCTGTCAAAGGTGGTGGGGTTTTGTGGTTTGTTGTTTTTATTTAGTGCACTTAAAATGTTGCATGATCATTGTAATTATTTAAGTACGTGACCTCCAACTGTGGGCACAGCCTTAAACTACAGCAGTACATCAGGCCCCAGAGCGGCCTATTCAGCCTGGGCACATCAAATCTGTGACTGCCAAAAAAAGAAGGTGGAGGCAACTCGCTGCTCCTGGCAAAAAACAGCTGAGACAGCTCAGGTGCAGAACCAGGCCTGCCTGCCTGCTCATTCTTTGTCAGCCATGAGGAGAATAAACAGTTAAATAATGTGGGAAACTATGGAAATGTGGAAAACTATGGAAATGCGGAAAACTGTGGAAAGAAGAGCCCCAATGGAGGCTGTAGTCTGTGACAATGCAAAGTGACTGTACAGGTGACCTGAGGCTGAGATTCTTGGCGTACCCAGCCCAGGGCTTCCCACATGAAATCACAGGGTTGTCTCATTGGAATGGTGTCAAAACAGTTGCATTATTTGCACAAAGCTTGATCTGGTCTGTGTTAGCACCATCTCCAGAAACACTCCAGGGTTGCCCCTGTGTTGTGCACAGTGCCAAGAAGCAGAGTGCTTAAATAAGCCACAGCCCTCTGCCTTCCTTCAGTGGAAAGCTGCATGGAGAAGACTGGAATTTGACTTCTAAAGTCCAGTCAAACATGAGCCATTTTAATATTAAGCCTTATGACAACACTAACCCCAGCTTGTAGACAAGCTGCTCAAATATTCAGAAAAACTGCTGAAGAGGTCCATAAGCCCAGGTTCTTATTATAGACATTGGAGTACGTTTCTGTGGATGATGGGGACATTCTGTGCCCTTCTGGTTACAGAAACAACCTAAGAGATGAGTTTTGTGAACATCTGTTGCAAGCTGTTGTCTGTTATCACTACTAGTTGTTGCATTATTGCAGCAAAACAGAAGAGCTTGCAAGTACATATAGTGCAGCCATCCCTCTGGGGCTTGGCTCAAAATAGTTCAGTTGTCCAGACTAAAAAAGAGATGCAGGTATAGATTTTGGTGACTGCCAGAACTAGGTTGTTTGCAGCTGCTGGGAGCAAAAAGGCACAAGCTGAGTGCAGGGAAGAATAAAAGGCAGCATTGGCCTCCCTTTCCAGGCTGTCAGAGTGGCTTTTACTGCTCAAGTATTTCCCAACCTGGTTACTGCCCAGCGTGTGTAACAAGTGATATGAATGCAGGCAAGGGAGTACAGCAGAGGCAGGCAGGAGAGTGTCCTCACACTGTATTGCAACAACTGCACATTTGAGGTTCCTCAGCTGTGCTAAGAGGAAGTGGTTATTCAGTCTTGCTGCCATTTCAGGAACACTAAAGCTCCAGTAAACTTTCCCTGAGAGGGTCACCTGGAAACCACAGAGGTAAAAATTCATATTTGCCTACTGTCTGTCAAAGGAGATGCCACGAGGAGGAAACCTAAAACAAGATGGGCACAAACCCTGAGTGGAGGGGAAAGGCCAGACCAGTGCTGTTCCCACTGCATAGGAGTTACCCTGGCCACCACACTCTATTTTTCCCCCTCAATGGTTGTTGTTAGAGTTGAAGACACTGACATTTTGAAGGAGGGGGTGTGGGGCCATGCAGCCGGTGTGTGTAGGTGCAACAAAACAAAGCCTTAAACAGTTCACAGAATAAGTTGTCACCTGTTCTTTGGGTGGCAGTGGCAAGGTGGTTGTGCTCATCAATTTTTTCCACTGTCCCTAGGAGCTGTCACCATGCAGAGAGTTTAGGGGATTCCATACCTCGTTATCAAAGGATGGATCTTGTGTAGGAGGGGAAAGCCTGCCCATACCCCACACTGGCTCCTAGTCTTGGCCACGGACTTTAGTCTCTGAAACACTCTGATCTAGTCTACATCTTTGCCTTGGTGTTTCTCTCAAACAAATTCCACCTTATTCCCCTTTCCAGACCTTCTCTGCTCAGTGGCAAGTGCTCCAGAGCCATCCCGTCTGTTCCTGACTTGCACATGGCAAAACTTTCTGGGCCGTCAGAGACAACCCCCCCTGCCCCAAGTTGGGCCAAGCAAACCACCAGGGCACCACCTGTGCCCTGTTTGTTTTGGAATATCTCTCTTGCAACAAGACTGGCCCTGAAAAGGCGTGAAGCCTTCCAGGTGCCACAGAGGAAAGTACTGGTGTGACTACTGGAGCTGAAATGCCTTTTGGTAACCATTCATCTCTATAATACAAAGGGTACTTGAAGAAGTAAGAAGGGCAATTGCTGCTGCTGCTTGTGGGGCCAAGCTTGGTGTATAGAGGCTGTCGTCTGGGCTGGCCAGTGTCAGGGGCTCTGGGTGACAGTGAACTGATGGTGAACACCCCAAGAACTGTTTCTGTGTTTAACTGTGACCGGAATAGGACAAAAGTGGGCTCTGATGATCACTAAGTGGACTTCTCAGGAAAGAGAGAGGGCCCGGCCTCCTCAGTCCTATTAAAAGAGATTAGTTGTGTTTTAAAGCTGTTTTATTGTCATGAAGATGCTGTCAAAATTCTGCTTTATTGAAAAACAAGAGGTGCAAACTCTGAGTCAGAGCTTATTTTGCATCTTTCACCCTGTAATAAAGGCTGAAATAGCTTCTTAGCACAAGAAGTGGGTGTACCTGCACATGCATGCCTATTGCCTGCTACACCCAAGTTTCAGATTCTCTGCAAACCCCCCCATTCCTTGTTCAGTCTCCGGTGATGCCATGTACCTTCATCTATATTGCTTCCACTTCTCATGAGAGGGTTACTTTTCATCACTGATTTTAGGTCTGACTTTACAATAACTGGAACCATGAGCTTCAGCTTCCTGTTTAAAAGCTGCTCCCAGGACATGGCTCTGTAGTGATGAGGTTAGTTTGGATTTCACCTGCTCTTCCTGCATGTTGTATGCACTGTTCTGGAGGATTGAAGGATCTTCACATGCTCTGGACTCTCTCATCTCTTCCCCTCTCAACATGCTCACCCATCAGAGAGCATCCCAGACAAATAAATACTGACTGGTAACTGGGAGACTTGTTTTAAGAGCAATTAAGAGTATTTGAGTAGGTCACTATGGACCTCAGTGAATTTTGTAACTGCAGTAAATAAAAAGGCTTTTATAGCTTCCCATTCCTGCCATTGATAAATGCAAGTTTTAACAACATTTAGATCTCACGCTCTCTCCAGGCATTTGCATTTGGTGTGATGCCCCTCATCTGTGTTGTGCAGCAGCGAAGCACAGACAGACTTCCTACACTTCTCTGCTCCAGAGTGACAGGGGACATGTCCCTCATTCTAAGAATCATCTTATGCACATTCACAGTTGGCATCTGTTCGATCCTAACTACAGGTACAATTTGTCCCTCCCAAGTGAAGGTTTGCTGGCCTCTTAGCTGGGGACATGTATCTCTGGAGAGCTGTCCCTGTGGAGGAGACCTTCCCCACGTCTGTGCCCAGATGGGCCTGCACTGAGATACTCAAATGGGGAAAGTTGCCTTCCTTAAAAACACATCCTCTCTTGTGCCCACCAGACCTGTGTGTTACAGGTGCTGTTTCAGTGCATCCCTAAACTGCCAGGGAAACACCGTGTGGTTTAGGGGTCCTCCCCTGTTGAGAGTAAGGAGAGCTCTGGAAGATGCAGGATGCTGGTGGACTTCTGCCCCACTCACACCTCTGTGCTGCTTTTGCTCTTCTGGCTCTTTCCTTTGTCCCACTGTGATATGTGAGGGGCAGGGGTGGGCTCCTGCCAAGTGCTTGAATGAGTCTTGGATACCACTAAGGATGGGAACTGCTCTAGCCTTTGTTTTCTCAGGATTCTGCAACAGGTCTGTTTTGGGCCTTGCTCAGTGGCTCTAGCCAGAGTCAGTGCTTAAGGAGCAGTTTCCTAAAATGTAGTATGTTTGTCTCGTGGGGGAGAGATGTATCTGCTGGTAAGAATCAACCTGGTTTAGGGCTCAGATTTGGACTGGTTTTGATGGAGGGCAGAGAGGCCCCTTATCACAACAGCCAGGATCAAAGGAAGATCCCTTTTCCTCTGGAGTTGTCTAGTTCCCATCTGCCAGGTGTCGTTGGGGATGGCACTTGGGAAAGCTCTGTCCTTCCTCCTGAGGAGGTAAGGACAGGCCTTGCAGGAGGGGGAGCAGGTGCTCAATGCTGAGCTCAGCAGAGGAGCTGAGAACCACTAAATTAGATCTGCATGGCTAAGGGCAAGTTCAGGTGGTGGGAAGGAGGAGTAGGATGCTCTATTAGACTGTGCTCACTTGTGGGTCACAAAGCACTTCACATCCCACTAGATCCCTCTTTCTCTTGGTAGGTGATGTTTTTTTCTCATATGTCTGTGGACCTTTGCATACCTCTCTGCAGGCCTGAATTTCCTCGAGATGATGGTGGTGATGGTCAGAATGAGGACTGATTCTTCTGTAGGGGAGCTCCTTTCTTTGCTCCTTTTCTCTCTTGTGTGAGCTGGGATTGCTTAGTCAAAGGAAATCTGAGTGTCTCTCACCTCCCCACCTCTGTGTCCCAAGAGAGATAGAGACCCTGCCCTGTTGTAGCATAGTCAGAGACCTGCTTCCTGCTTTGCACTGGGCAGGAAAAAAATGAGGGCTTTGTGTGTGGGACTAGTCACAGTGGGGCTGCTCCCAGAGCTGGTCCATGTGCCTGTGGCTCTCCTCCCAGCTCAGGGCACAGGTGGTGGCTGCCGGTGGTGGCTCATTGAAACTACAGCTGGCACAGCACAGAGAGAGGGATTGGAGGGAGAGGACAGGTTGTCACCTTGCCCTCCGTGCCATCAAGGCACTGTTCCCATGGTGTAGGCTTTCGTCTTGGCAGAGAAGGTAACCCCAGGTATCACCCAAGTCCAGACTGCTGTGGAGAAGGACATGGAGCTGAGAAACCCATTGTTCCATTCAACTGTGACATTTTGGGCTGTGCAGGGGAGGTTTGGGACATGGCTGGAGGAAGTCTGGCTGCATGAAACTGGGCAGCTCAGCAGGGCATGGAGTGTTCCAGTGCTGGCCAAAGAGCTGGTGGGGCACACACCAGGCTGCCTGGTAACATGTCCCTTGTGTATAAACAGCCTGTAATATTTGCGTGTAACCAAGGTGCCTACCTGTGATTTAAAAAAAAAAAACTTCAAATGCTTTTTGTATGAAGACAGATTTGACAAAGAGATTTGGTGAGTGCAGGATGGGGCAGGAAGGTCCCACTGTTCTTTCCTCCCTCCCACTCCTTGAGAAATTAGAGGGTGAAAGCCTCAGGCAAGGTGAGTTGCTGTGACACCAAGGAGGTGGGGGTCAGCACAAGCAGGCAGCTGCCCTGCTCACAGGTGCTCAGCCCAGCAATCAGCCAGATCTCCAGAAGATGTGCTGGAGAGCTGGCCCAGGGAAACGTGGTGAGGCAACAAGCGTGGTTAAGTACACACTTCTAGAAGGCACCAAAAAAATCCATTCGAAATAAGCTGTCTTGTAACCCACCAGCTGGTTCAGTGCTGTCCACACCGGAGCTCCATGTGCTCCATGGAAATACTTCGAGCTCCTGAGGGAGGCTATCGGCCACTGTCGACACCGTACATCCATCACATACTGTGTAAGTGTTCCTGCACCAGCAGCTTCTTGCCAGCCGGTGTAAAAAGAGGAGGAAAAAGTGGATGTACTAATGAGAAAGAGGAAGAACACACTGAGCAGTAGTGGGAGTGGAGACATAAGTGCTCTGCCACTGGGGATGGCTGGTGCCTTTCAGGAGCCCCTCAGTAAGCAGTTACTGCAGCACCTTGTAAATCCCCACCTGACCTTGCTGGAGCCCTGACCCCCAAGCTCGGAAAGCCTGCGACAGGGAACACTTCAGTGAAGGTGCTGGGCCGTGCTTTGTGCTTAGCAAGGGATTTGAGGCATCAGGTGAGAAGGCAGGAGTGCTTATCCTGATACCCCATTGCTCTGCTGAGGTCCTGCTGGGCTGACCTGGTGCTTCAGAAGGATTTCTTATGCTTGAGGTTTTTAGCTGAAATGCCCCCTCCCCCCAGCTGATAGCTACTGGAGCATGGTACTATGAAATATTACTACAGCATACTTTGAATTCACATAGATTTTGTAGAAAAAGCATTTGAGACTTCCCTTTTTTAGAATGAGAAGCACTGCTGTTCTGAGTATAATGGTGTGGCATCTTGTTTGGAATTTCCCTTGCTTTCTATATATACACATGCAGCAAAGCCACAGGAAATGGAAGTTTAAAAAAAAAATCATAGAGCATAGGTATCTGCTTCTTGAATAAATTTTATTCTTGTAGTCAGTTTTATTATTAGTGAGCACTTAATCTTGAGGCATCGTTTAAAGCTTGTTTTAAAAGATGTGATGTCCTAAACCATTGGAGGGAGAAGCAGACATTGCCTGAGAAATTGCAGGTTATTTGAGAAGCTTTTTAGCCTTGGTACTGCCCATGCTGCAGGAGACAACACCGTTGTTGATCTTTTCTCCCTTGGGCTTTTGGGGTAGTTCTGAGGCTTTTTGTAGCTGTATTTTCTAAGTTAAGTTTTCTAAGTGAGTCAGTGTTGCCTACAGCTGCTGTCATGATTGTGTGCTAAGGGCCTACTTCTGCATGGCAACCAGCATGGTTATTAGTAAACAGCCTTTACTTTAAAATCCCGAGCAAAATACATTCTAATTAGGTCTAGGAGAAATGAGGACCAGCAGCTGGAGGTTATACAGTCTGAAAACCTCATTGCTGGTGAGGTGAGACAGCTGCTCAGGAGCTCTGAGTTGCCCTGGGCCTGAATTTGTAGAGCAAAACTGAGAGAAGATCATTTACTGAAGAAGAAATTTTAGGGGAAGGGATGGACTAATTCTGAAGGTAATTGGACAAATCCATCTTGGCACCTCTCAAAATGCTATGACATATTCCTACAGGTCCTGGAAGAGACAGTTATCTTGCCTGCTCTCAGCCTCCCTGGACTTGCAGTCCTGAACCTCTATCAATCTTCCAGCATTGGCATGCCTCTGCAGTATAGGCATTGCTCACCTGAATGAGAGATTTACAGAAGCCTAAACGGGCATTAACTTTCCCTGAAAACAGGGTTCATTTCTCTTGGATGCATTCTGTTACCAATACAGCAAATAAGGAACCAAGTCCCATTCGGTCACACAGCTTTTCTGTATGATTTCAAGAGTCTCGTGTGAGGATGTGTCTCTGCAGTTTTACAGATGATGTGTGCTTCTGTGAACCAGTGTAGTAAAAATGGATAATGAAAGTTCACAAGGTTTATGCTGCTGAAGTTCCTTTCACTGTATGCAGTTACTTTCTTACTCATTGTGCCTTTATTGCTTTCTTTTAGGAAAGAAGTTGGGTTGTTCTTACCATTTAACCGAAAAAGACACACTACTTGGGTGACCATCCAACAGGCAGAGAACACCAGTTCAGAAGCTCAGAAGGAGCTTTCCTTAATTTAAAGGGTTCAAAAATGCTGGAAATTCATGGCTGCTTTCATTTCATTGTTGTGGCAGCAAAGCTGACAGGTTTTATGCATTCAGGTTTAAAAGTTGTGGAATGTGATTTGTGAATGTAGGTCATGGTGGCAGTTGCTGGGGATGCCTTGGTGTGTGTGCTTTGCCCAGTGAGGAGGGGGCAAGTAAAGACTTTGTAGTGTTTCCTCAAGAGATCTACCAGGGAATTTGGTGTCAAAGCACTGTGTAACAGACAGCTTTTCTTAGGAGCAATAGTTTATGCCCTATCATCTGAAGCAAACATTTGCATCCTAGACATGGGTAGTTCTTCACAGTGTAACTGTTTTCTTGGTTAAGCCAAAGCAAGAAAGAAATAGTGAAGGCTTTTTACCAGCCAAAAGAAAAAAAAAGCTCAGTAGAAAATGGTACAGTTAAACAGCTCTGAAGGGAGATAATTTTGTACTGAAAACCAGCAGATCTGCCCTAGATTTTTGCCACAGGTAGTCAAATTCCAGTCATCACTTACTGCAGCATTTATTGCTTTAGGTGGTAGCTGTAATCTGTGCTTGATCTATAACTTCACCTGTTTGTGTTTGTTGGTCCAGTGTTGTCCTCGCTGTTGGTATATCCAGTTTCCCAGCACAGAAGTGCCCTCCTTTGTCAGGATTAGTATGAAACTAACCTCTGCTTTGACTGGGGACTAATTCACAGAACTTAAATCCACAAGAATAGGTACTGTTACTTTCTGTGTACTGCAGATTTTTGTCTCTAATTCTTGCATCTATTTCTAACAGTTGTAGGTCAGTCTGTCCAACTCTACCCACAGGGATTAACACGAGTGGAAACCTATAGGAGACTTCAGCTTCTAATGTATATTAAAGCAGTCATCATCTCTGCAATTAAAAAAAGGCACTGACAAGATTAATTTGCTTTATTGTTGGTTTTGGTTTTTAACTGCCTTGTAGGCTGAATCAATAAAAAAAATCAAGTTCCTATTCTGCTGTATCAATCACTGGCAATATCATATTGATGTACACTGAAGCTGTAAACCAGGCTTGTTTAATGAGACCAGTCAGAAAAAGTAAGATTAGTGTATGCCACAGGAAGTTTAATCGTGTTTCTCAGTTTATATTCTGTGGGCTGCATCTGATCTCTTAGGACCTTAAAAGGCAATGTAAAAATGGTCACTAAAAAAAAAAAGGAAAAAATAAAAATCTTTACATGTTTGTGCATGTTGTGTTGGTTAAAACAAGCTAGTAATCAATCACAGGTTTGCAATCAGTTGTAGATTAGATTAATAATAACCATTGCATGCAGCATGCAAGTGCAATGGCCCAGCCATCTTTTTTGGTATTATCCCACCTAAGGCAATAGTGGCATAAACCATTGTCTTCCTTTAGGGCTGCAACAGGATCCTGAAAAGGGAAATATCCAGAAAAATATCCACAATCCTCCTGAAGTGTAGAACAGGGAACAAAGCAAAGCAGAAGACAGGGGTGTTTTCTTTAAATATGGAGTGTCATGGTTGCAGCAGGCCTTTACTTTGTATCCCGTCCTTAACCCCAGCTCTTGCACAGTGAGAAACACGTGGAAGCCAAGGCTGGAAAAAACTGTGGCCCTCTTATGTCTGTAACCTTCAACTTCAGATACTTCTTGAAACAGTCCCCTGCTATTTGTTGAAATTCTCTCCACTGCAGACAAGATAAGAAGAAATTTAGGGTAGCATTGGCATAGTCATAGATGTGTGGCAAGGTAGGGCATTAAACGTGTTCCTGTGCGTCTGAAAGGTCATTCTTCTGCTCAGAGATGAGTGATATTTTTTTTCAACATATTTGAAAATAGTCTGAGAAGCTGGTTATCACTGAAGTAATGAAATAAGTCATATTTGAAAGCAGTGACATTTAATTAGCCCTTACTATAGCCACTGGGACTATTTCACATTTAAATACTTACACTGAAGGAGAGATTTTTAACCCCTTTACTAATGCAGTAAAGCAACTGCACAATCACTTTTATTATAAAAATAATCCTTAGGTAAAATAAGAATATAATCAATAATTACACAAATACACATTTACAAATCTGTAAAATAGTTACTTATGGCACAGAAAATATAAATATCCCTGTACCTTGTCTCTGTGCAAAAAGACAGGCTAGTTTTAGTCAATAACCAGCCCTTTTATGCTTTTTTTTCACTTCTTCTGATTTCACAAGGATTTTCAGGTGATACGTCTGGAAGTTCAGCATCAGTAGACAAGAAAATACTTTTGCTTTTAATCCAGAAAAAGCACAGTAAGATTTTCCCTGTCTTTTGTCAAAATGTTGCTCCGTGTTCTTCAGCCTGCATTTTTGGAAGAGGAGGAAAATTTCAAGTTCAGTAATTTTTTTCACAAGCCATCAGACTGCAGTAGAGAATTAGACCCAAATACAAGTCAAGCTGCACTCTGAAGCTGAACTACCACCATAGGTTTCAGTTTAGTTTGTAGTAAAATTTGCATTATGCTTGCCTTCTTCCTTGTAGCTGTGAAAAATAATTCTTCAGAAAAACACTTTGCTTTCTCTTGAGGCCTTTCATACAGTCCAAGAGAAGGTGAAATTAAGCAAGAGGTAGATATTGTTCATTCTCCTAGTTCCCAGGAGCTTTCCATTTGAATTACTCTAGTTTGGGACCATAGGAGATATGTATAGAGCCAAGTTTTATGTCTGTAAAGTAGTGATTGACTTACACCCCCCTCACATCCCGCGGTCACTGACAACATTCAGCAACGTGCTTGAGGAATTCATCACTGAGTTCATCCCTGAAAAACCTCATGCAATGAGGGCATCTGAGTTCACCCTGTGCCCTGCCTTCGGGTCCCAAGTTTCCATTGTCCGCAGGCGGAGAAGCTTGTTCAGACTGTGAAGATGTTCTTCTCATGCCTGTTTGGCCTGGGCTGTTGCCTTGTAGATGTTCCACATTCGTCTGCAGGTACAAATGATTTTGTTTGCCAGTGTGAACTCTGAGATGACTACTTGTGTCTCTTGAGTCCTAGAGAGAAAAAGAAGAGCTCTTGAAAACGGTGCAGGAAAAGGATATTCTATAACAGGTGATCTTTTATCACCTTTATCTGAAACACTGCTCAAGTATTAATCAGATATTTGTAAATAAAATATTAATCAGGTTTTGCAGTGTTCTTAATATAGTTGTAAAGAAGGTTTGTAGGAAAATCAGAATTCAGACAGTGTGCTACTTTAAAAATGCCACTGTTACAAGAGTTACAGCTTTCCTCTTCATTCCAAGAATTCACCCTTGCTATGTGGATCCAAAAATAGAAGGAAAATATACTGGACGGAGATATTACATCTGTACGAGGAATCATCTACTAGAAGTGACTATGAAATAATGTACATTTTTGACAGCTGCACTGAGCTGAAATGGTTTTAGAAGTACTAGGATTTTTTTAAAATATATTTAAAAGTATATTTTAGTCCAGAATCCTATTGACATGCTTTAGTTGAAAAAGCAGCATGCTGCTTTCTTACCTGTCTTCTTGCTAGTTGGTGTTGCAAACATGCAACTTCTGCCTGAAGTTCCTGAATTTTGCTCTGTGCTCGTTCTCTGTCTGATCTCTCAGATGTGAAATCATCTTTATAAACCAAGACCTGAAAAAGAATTATTATGTTAATATTTGTTACGTTAGAGCATTCATAGATGAGACTGAAAAGCTGAGGCTGTGATTCCTTTGTTACTTATTCCCAGAATCTCAATATTATCTTCTCTATCATATCTGTACCTCATAGGTACTTGTGTTTCTTTTACAGGTCTTTCATATTTTGTATTAAGGCCAGCAGAACCATATGCAGTTGTTTTAAGTAGCAAGTTTCCTTTAAATTTGTGTTGTTAACTATCTGTATAGCCAAATGTGGAAAGACAAGTGGCAAGTGTCCAAAAAATAAATCCATTTTTCCCTCTTGAACTTCAGTGGTCTGGCAAGAAACTAAGAATTCCCACCTCTAGGAAAAAGAAATTTAGTGACCTGTTGCTCCAGCATTTGTATGCGCTCGTTATCTCCTTCGCTAGCCTTCTTCATGTCTTCTAGTTCTCTCTTTGTTTTTATGCATTCATTCATTTTTTCTTCCAGTAGCTTGTTTAGCCGGAATATCTCCTTGTGCATCAGGTCAGAATTTGTCTGTGCTGAAGTCAGGCCGTGCTGCTGCTCCAGTTGCGTCTTCATCTCCTTCAGCTGCAAGTGGAGTCTCTTCACATACTCGTCCCTACTCGCATCGTATTTCTGCCACTTTGCATTCAAATCTTCCACCTGAAAGTTTACCCAGGAGAGACATGAAGCACAGGAAGACACAAACTTCCAAGCTTTCACAGACTGTCTTTATGTGCGGGACTAAAATTCTCTGAAAGGTAATATAACATGCTGACCCGACCACTGAGCGTGGATAAGCCACTGTGCAGGAGAGCAGCAGTTACCACGCTGTAAGGCAGACTCTCCACAGGCAGCCTTTCCCCTCTCACGGTCCAAAGGGACAGTATTAAATAATGTGGAATGGAAGGGGCTGGTGGTCACCCTGGTCCTAGTGCTGTTCCCCTGGAGTGCAATACTGATGCATGGAAGGAACACGAAAATCTTCTGCACTGTATTTTTAACAACGAAAACCCAATACATTAAAAATAATGTAATAAGTTGTTCTTAGCTAGGGGGACAAAAACTATGTTGAAAGGACTAAGAAAAATTGCCTTACATTAAGCTGCCATTTAATTAGATTAACCAGGCCTTATCCCAAATTTACTGTAATTCAAAATAATCGATCAGCTCTTAAACAAAATGAAAGTACTCACGTGAGCTACTTTTTGTTTTAACATCCTGTTTTCATCTTGCAGGTTGCAGATAAGGGCTTGAAGTGAAGTTTCATTGTCTAAAAGCTGTAATTTGCAGATAAAGTAAGTGTTACTTGGACATAAAAAATCCCAGATGCTGTTTGGCTATGCTGTTAAACTGGAAGTAATCTTTTTCTTTAAATTCCTCTAAAACTGTTTGCTATCAATGAAATAATGAAATATATCTAGGTCTATTTATTTCTATATAGTGTGTTTCTAAATATTAATAGTATAGCCTACAGCTTTTATTATTACTAAGTAAAGGAAAACTGTACTCAGGTTTTTACCACCTTGGTACTGCTTTTAAATAGAGCTGATGACAACAGAGCTTAGCAGGTTACAAAAACTCCTTGGAAAACCACTTGTCTGGAGGGGGAGAACGCATGACAAAGGCAGAGATATGCCTTCATCTTGCTTTGTTATTACTGTCAATTTTGGCCAGTGCTAGGAAGAAATTACTGAGGGGAAAAAACCTTGCTTGCTAAATAATTGACTAAAATGATACCTCTTTTTTACAGTTGTGACATCTGCTTAAAAAAACCCCGGTGTACATGAGTAATATAGAACACTTTTGTGCAAAATTCCCTAGAATCAGCTAGTAATGGCATCTGAAATTTCTCCTCTTCAACAGGGAAGTCCCCGCTGTGCAAGGTTAGCTGCTTATTACATATATCAAAGTCAATCAAGTTTCCTGTCTATCAATTACACGTAAAATACGCATAAATTTTCCTCAAAAATACCAAATGCTTCGAGTTCCTTACAAATTCCTTTTTTCTTCTATCTACTCAACCTCTAACTATTTCTCATAGGTAACTTTAACGTGAGCAAGTTGTCTTTGGAAACGCTGCTGGGATGTTTTACAGAGACGACGTGAGCACGTCAGCACAGATGAGTGGTCATGTGAAAAAAAAGCAGTACCAACACAGAGCAGAAAGAGCATGAGACAGAATTATTCTTTTCTGTGAGAACTGGCTGTAGCACCCTGCTCAATACTCTGATCAGGTATTTTGAGGTAGCACTGCTAATGTTATTTCCTTATGGTGTTACAATGAATTACCTAAAGACTCTAAGCCATCAGGACTTCTGGAGCAACAGAACAACAGGATCTGTCTCTACCCTATGCTGAAAAGCTTCAGCTGAGGTGATGGTGTGGCAAAGCCAGAGAGCCATTAGAAAAGAACACCAAAATCCCAGTCTTGGTTCTCCACAGGAGTGTTTCTGCCACTGTCCTATTGTGAAGCATTTTTTCTAAACATCCCTCCTGGAGAGAAACATGGCCTTGCACTAGGATGCCAGGGGGAACCCCAGAGGCAAAAAAAAAAAAGGAAGACACCTTGACTCATTCTTCCCTATCCAACTTTCTGTAGGTCTGCACTACGTGTGCAAAGCCAAATCCTGATCTGAGAAGACCATGTGCTATAGAGTTCTTAATATAAATACTACTTTGAAATTTCTCTACTTTGTTTTGTGATTTTGATGCTCAAATAGGCAATCAGGAGAGATCACCTTCAAAAGCACAGCACCATCTAGTGCTGCACAGAAGCACAGGGTGGTATAAGAAAGGTACTGTCTCCTGTATACGGAGAGAAGAAATGTAGTTGTGGAATTGCTGAGGTTGAAGGAACCTCTTCAATTCTTCTCTTCCCCAAAAAAAAGCCTCCAGTGATGAGATGAAAGTGATAGACAGCCGCTTCCATCCTAAATTTTCGGTACTTGGAATTATTTAGAGCTTGCCGTGGTAGTCTTTACACCCTGCATGAAATTGTTCAAAGGAATGTACCTCACTGTTCCTCAGTTACAACTATCAGATTGTAATTAACACCTCAGAAGCTAATAAGACTTTAAAGACACATAGTTGTAGCTATAAAAATACCTGATTAGATCTTTCAGTAGGTATCTGGTCATCTGAATTCCCCTTCTCTTTTCTTTGCTTCTCTTCTAGACACTTTGCCAGATGTTGACACATTTCTGCTGTGGATGCTAATTTGCGTTGAAGTTGGTGAGTTTCGTCAGTGAGCGAACGGCACAAAACATCACTGGTGGCTTGAGCCTTCTCCTTCTCTGCCAAGGTCTTCTGCAGTCGTAAGATTTCTCTCTCCTTTTCATATGGAGGTTGATTTATCATCTGCTGTATCTCTCCATTTTTCTCCTCTAGCTGCTGATTCAACTTCTGTACTTCCTAAACAGAAGGGGGAGGGCAAGTTACTTAAAAGCAAAGTAAACTCAAAAGCCAAAATATGTCTAAGACTGAATTCCCTGTTTCAGTAATTCCATATTGCTCCTATACTCATTGCAAAGTACTTAAAAATGAAAAAAAAAAATTCCAATTCATCTCTATATAATTACAGACCCTTGGAACTCAGAGATCACACAATCAGAATCTTCTTGGGCAGCTATACAAGTACTTTCTAGTCCATAGAATGGAGGAAGAAGCAGCAAAATTCAGGAAATATTTATGAATTTAGCAACAAACTGAAGATGGAACTTACAAGAAGCAAAGTATTTTAAAAGGAATAACCGTGAAGACTGAGAAATGCTTACAGGTCCTGCACTCTAAATTACCAAATTATCAAAACCCAGTGCAGTGCATTCACTGCCTGGCACTGTCACAAGGATAAAGCAGAGGTAGCACATAGGGCAACTTTCCCCACCTGGGAAAGGTACAGTGGGTGGGAACAGTAAGGTAAGGACAAGCAAACAGAAAATCTGTGTGGCAGCAATGGCTCTAGTTTGGCCATAGCTGCCTCTCCAAGGTACAGGAGGGGGTCTGACACACCCTTAGGAAACAACCCTCTCTCTTGTTGCTGCATGTTGCTGTTGGTTTGGAAGCTCTGCATCCACACTGCATTAATGTAACACCTCTGCAGGTGTTTTGAGAAGGAAGAGGTTTGCTTCCTGACTGGGGCAAACCACCTGTAGTTCCATGCACCTGAAATACACCAGTCCTGACTTTGTCAAAAACTTGTGCTCTATACCCTCAAGAAGTAGCAGATGCTGGTAACAGAAACCTCAGCAGCACTGCTCCTCCAGAACCAAGGATGCCCTGGATGCCAGCACAGACCATGAGACAGCTACAAGCTTGACTCTGCCATTCCAGTCATTATTTTTACTGTCAGTTATTTCAGGGTTCTGATTGGACATGAAATTTTACTCTTTCAAGAAACAAATATTAACATCTAACATAGAGAAACAGCGCTTGTTCTTATTACTGACATTTAAATTCTTTAGCATCATGCTAAATGCTGAAGATATTCAGCATCAGCCTTCAAAATGTTCAGCTACCACAGGTTTGTCGTCTGTCTGCAAAGTGTCAATAAGATCATCTCTTATAACAAATTTCCAAACGTGAACTTTTTAAAATGTATTTTAGGTGAGTGTCATATATGGAAATGTTTTGTATAAGCATTAGGTCAGGAGAGTACTTATGACAAAAGCACTTGTTTCAATTTTAAGTACTGTTTCTCAGTTTGGAAATTACTTCACGCAGCTTCATCTGGAAACCAATGCTTCAAAATTCTTTGAGTATTTCAGACTGGACACCGGAAAGTCTTAATGACAGTAACCAAAACAGCACTTGTGGTGGATGAGAGGGATGCAGTTTTGAGACTTTTTTTCTGTCAAAAAAGATAGTGATTTCTCTATCTATCTCCTCACAATCCAAACTTGTTAGATACTTCTCCAAGTTTAAAAATGTCAATACAAAAATCCATTTTTAAGAGCCCTTAAAAAAACCCCAAAAACAAACAAAAAACCCCCAAACAAACAAACAAAAAAAAACCCCTACATTTTAACAGAAAAACTGGTGGCATCATCTTAGAAAACTGTTGCATCTGATCATGCTTTTCAGTAAGTAGTCTTCAATAAGTAATACGGAATTCCAAATTCAGGCAGGGGTTTTTTACTATTTTTCTTTTTTCCTTATGAAAACAGTTGCATGAAGATTTATAACGCCATGCTAAGTCTTTGTTTTAGGATCTTAAGGGTTTGAACTTAACGCTAAATGGAAGCTACTGTCGGATACAGAGGGCTGAGTTGCTTTGGGCACGGTCTAACTGCGAGCACACAGCGATGGAGCAAGTCCTGTAAAAGGCACCAAGCGTCGCTTGGCGAGGGTGCGAGCGCTCCCCGCGTGTCTGTGCTCCTGAGCCGCGCCGGGCGCGTCCCTTGCGCGCCCTCAGCTGTTCCCATCACCCGAGCGGGCGGGCGGGGAGCGGAATCCCCGCATCCTCCGCTCCGCACCGCCGCTGCTGCGCCTTAAACCCCTCACTTTCTAGGGAGAGCTCCCGCGGAGCCCCTCCCTGCGCTCCCAAGGCTTTACCTGGCTCAGCGCTTCCACCCTCCGCGCCGAGAGCCGCTCGCTGTCCCGGAGCTGTTCCCGGGCCTGCCCCAGCTGCTCCAGCAGGCTCTCCACCAGCGAGCGGGCCGGCTCCGCGCCCGCCGCCGCCTCTCCCGGCTGCCGGGCCAGGCTGCCCCGCAGCTCCCGGATCGTCGCCTCCTTGGCCGCCAGCTGCAGCTGGAGGTGCTTCAGCTGCTGCGCGGACTCGTGGTACAGGGTGCAGAGCGCGTTGTACCGAGGCACTTTGTTCTTCAGGCTCCTGTTCTCCCGGTGCAGCTTCTCCAGCGTCTCCTCCACCTGCTTGAAGCGGGCCACGAAGGGGTCTGTGCTGCCGCCCTCGCTTACCGAGCACATGGCCGGGACAGGTCCCTTCTCCTCCTTCTCCAGGGCGAGCAGTAACCCGGACAGGTGCATAAAACCCCGGGGCAGACGAGGGCTCTGCCGGCGGTCGCTTCGCTCTTCCGCCTTCCCCGCCTCGGGAGGCGCGGCCGCTCCCCTTTAAGGGCTCGGCTTGGCCGGGGCGGGGCCGCTCCGCCCCCGGGAGAGCCCCGGGCGGGCAGCGAGCGCTTTCCCCCGCCGCCTGCCCGGGATTCGGCCCCGGGGGCAGCGCCATCCGGGGAACCCCGGCAGGGCCGAACGGGAGAAC